>CM053622.1:693121958-693157342 GCA_028646595.1 Phalanger gymnotis | reverse complement strand
GTTCCCTGTATATTTTGGAAATGAGGCCTTTATCAGTGACTGTTATTCTCTTTTTCTCCCTGAATGCTTAATAAAAACAATCTGTCACCCTCTTAACAAAATCTATTGCCCTCTGCTCTCTAATTATTTTAGAAAAAAGTAGTTTCTTTCCATTCTATCTGTATGGCAGTGTTTGGTGATAATATAATGAATATTAATAAATCCTGATTAGCTTGTGAGTAAGCATATAATATCATCTTATTATATAATGCCACATACATTATATACTTGAACACATTAATGACCTTTGATTGCATCAATGTGGGAACTCCTTGAACTGACACATCACTATTCCTCTGTGCCTTAGTATTAGGTTGTGGAGAGTGGCAATGGTTAAAAAAATTCATTACCTTGCACCCAACCTGTTCTTAAAGCCTTTCTGGACTTAGTCAGGTGGTTGTGGGACCATAGATATTCAATCCACCAGGCCTTTATTTGCAGATTTTCCAGCTTGCTTGGTTTTCCTAGATCTTGCCTTGTAATGGCAGAGCCATCATTTGAAGTAAGACTTTAGCTCTCTCTGTGTGTGTGTGTGTGTGTGTATTTGGGGAGTGGAAGATAGATATGTGTTTTTAGTGATGTAAGATGTTCCCAGTGAAGAATTTCCTCCATGAATGTAGATTAGGGTTCCCTGCAACTTATATGTATATTTGTGGTTATACATATACCTGTATTTACAATGGTGTCAAATTCAAATAGAAACAGGGCCACCGAACCAAAACATGGAACCCTACAGGCTGCATGTTGACTTAGAAAACCACATATTAATACTATCTATGTTCTATCATGTTTTTATTTGTACTGTTAAAAATTTCCCAATTAAATTTTAATTTGGTTCAGGTAGTACTCAGGAGTGTGGTGGGTAATATATTGGCTTTAGGCCATGTTTGATGTATTATTTTCATATAGGGTACTTGTGCTATATATGTTCCACATATTGCATGTTTTTATATATATACATATGTATATATATATACATATTATATATATGTGTGTGTGTAGACATGAGTAATATTTTTTTTAAAATATGCCCTCCCTGATCTTCCCTAATTTATTAGATACACTATCCATATTAACTTACTTCACTTGATCAACTTCCTTTCTTATTCTATAGTAATGGGTCATGATGTTTATGCTCTATAATATACTGACATGGCCAAAAATACCCAAATGAGAACCTAGAATTTAGATCCTAGATTTAAGTTATCCAACACCACTGAGAGAAAATCAGAAAAGCAAGGACACCCTTTTTAAGAGATAGTTCTCAATTATTTGTGATAAGGAGTAAATGATATATGGATCAATAATATTTCTAGATATTTCAAAGACTTTATTTCAGCTAGTCTCTTCTCCCACCATACCTTTTACCAGAACTACTAAAAGGCAGTAAAACTGCCCATGCCATTGATTTTATTAAGTGGAATAAAAAAGTCTAATAATCATTTTCAATTGAGTGTTTTATAAGACTGGGTGTCTGGGTATCTGTATCTGCCTCATCTATCAAAAGAGGAGGTTGGACTGAGTGGCCTCTTCCAGCTCTAACTTACTTATCTGCAGTTCTACTGCCAAATGAAATGGAAGAAGACAAATGACCATGCCTGCCATCAAAGCATTTAGCTTGTCAACTTGCTGAGAGAATAAAAGATTGCCAATATGATTGGACATTAAGGTTTTGCCATAAATAATAATATTTTGCTTTCATACTTTTTGGTGCTCTGTGAAGGTGATAGGAGCTCTCATTTTGGTATCATTTCTGGTATTATTATTTTGGTGGGAACTGATTACAATCTCAACAAAACATCTTCATCATCTGGGGCCTGAATGTCATATATGAGAATGGAATAAGTGAAGTTATCCAAATAAATCAAATGATGACCAACCAATATTGCATTTTGATATGGCATAGGCCAATATCTGTGTGCTTACTTTCATGTCTGCTTCCTTAAGTCTTCAATATGCCCAATTATGAATGTGTTCCTTTTTTTTATAAAGTTACTATTAAAGAATATATTTTGAAATCAATAGTAACAGTAACAGGATTTTCCCTAAAAGAAGAAAAATTCTTTAAGTGCTAAACACAGAAAATCATATATAGGTAAGGAAAGAATTTACAGAAAAATAATCATTTATTTTCTGTGTTTAATCACTATACACATGAATTTTGGAAACACTGTTGTATATTGATGTAACATCACTTTTTTTTCCCTAAAATTTAGTTGACTCTGTCTTGGTGTGTGTTCTGTGATATGCTACAGATGGGAAGGATAATGCGTGGACCATTCATGAAGTTTGTAGCACATGCTGCCTCTTTCACTATTTTCCTGGGACTCCTAGTCATGAATGCAGCTGACAGATTTGAAGGCCCCAAACTCCGCCCTAATGAAACTAACATGGAAAATGGAAAACAGCTGTTCAGGATGAAAACATCCTGCTTCTCATGGATGGAGATGCTCATCATATCCTGGGTAATAGGTAAAGTATAATTTTCTATTATAATTTAGTTTTGCAACCCTAGCAGTTGGACTGAATGACACTGATTCCTTCAGACTAAACTCATACAAATGTATGCCACATGAAGGGAAAAATGCACCAAATGCTGTGATTTCTTTTGTGTCTTTAAGGCTCTGTTGTTTCGTGTTCATTACTGACTTCATAGTCTCCTCACGTGGGTTATGTTTTTCATATATTTAAAGAATGCACAAAAAGAGAATTCAATGGGAAATTATGAGCCAAATCTTGCTGATCGTAATTGCACAAAGCTGCCATTCACATTCAGAAGAGTCATGACTTCTGTCCCAGAGCAACATGAAATCTCCTGTAGGCTCATTAACACGCGCTAGGATTGATTATTGAACCAGATAATGAAATAAAGGTATTTTGGGTATGTGAGGATTTAGAAATACATCTTTGAGCTCACATAGGAGTTTTAAATTTTAAAGCTGGTGGCACGGTGGATAGAGCAGTAGGCCTGAAGTCTAGAAGACCTGAGTTCAAATATGGCCTCCAACACTTACTAGTTGTGTGACCCTAAGCAAGTCACTAAAAAATCTGTTTGTCTTAGTTTCCTCAGCTACAAAATGGATATAAATAATAGCAATTAGGTTGTTTTGAGGACCAAATGAAATAATATTATACTTCAAGGACGCTTGTATAGCCAATAGAAGCATCAAAAACTTGAGCTTCCTTGGCCACATTAAGCATGTGGTGTTCTCATACAGGACAGCAAGAAAGAATACCAGATGGCTTTAAACAGCAAATCTCTTCTGTAGTTCAGGGGATCATCTAGATGACTTCATGCAGTTATCATGATTTTGCACAAATCTTTTATTGATTTAATAGATATTCTTCTTATGTTATAGCTACATGTATCACAACAAATGATTTTTAATCTTTATGCTTTTGCCAACTCACATTTTTATTTTGTACGTAACAAGCCTACCAACCACAATTGTTCTTTCCAAAGTAACCCATTAGCGCAGAAGAGATGATTTAATCCCTGTGGTCTGCCATCACAGAGCTAAAAGGTACCCTAGTGATCATGTGGCCCAACCTCTTTATTTGATAGCTAAGGAAACAGAAAGTATATCTTTTACTGAAGTCAACATTAGCATTAGCTATAGAAATAAATATGATTTATACATAGGAAAGAAGAAATTAGTCAAGATATGTCCATTTTTGTATTTCTCTTAAGTAATGTTTTCAGTGTTTTATAGGTATATTATTTTATGTGTATTTCGTTCACCAGTGTAGCTCATAACTTTGCCATTGTCTTCAGAGTGATCCTTACCCATTTATTTTTAAAAATAAATTTTGCATTCCTTCTCGACCCTCCCCCTCCCCAGAAAACCATTCCTTACAATAATGAAGAAAAAAAAAAAAAGATACTCAAAAATAAAATTTATGTCAAAAATGTCTGATGTTATATGCAATATCTTACATCCATCATACCCCACTTCTTCAATGTAGCAGGGGGTGATTTCTTTTGAGGCCAAGCTTAGTCGCTCCAATTTTGTGGAATTCAATTTGAATTGTTTTGCTTTTGTTATTTCCACTTACATCATTGTAATTCTTGCATATATTGTTTTCCTGGTTTTGTTATTTTACTTTGTATCAGTTCATGTGTGAACTATTGCTTTTATGTATTCATTATGTTCTTTGTTTCTTACAGCATATTAATATTCCATTATAAGCATGTACCCACATTTTAAAAATAAATATTTTTATGAATATAAAATAAAAATATATTTTATAAATAAGTCTTTTTTAAATAAATCTTCCATCAAAGTCGTATTCATCAGGCAGATGGTTTATATCAGCCTATCTGGTTCTTTAATATTTCATAGAGTTACTTCATTAAAAATTCAAATAAAGCTTATAGCTTTGTCTTTTTCACCCTTGCAGAGCTATCCCATTATAAATAATACCTTATCCTTAAATTAGATATGATAGTGGAATTTGAACTGCACAGCAGCTTGCTACACTAGGTGTTTCTGGTCAATGAATATTTATTTAGTCTTTTCATTTGTGGAGGAATAAAAAGATTTTACTAGGAAAATATCAGTTCACTGACCTTTGTATTTTATTTCAGAGAAAGTTTCCTTAAATCATTTTAAAAAGTGGCATATAGGAAGTACTGTTAACTAAGTATTTACTACTAATATTTTTCTATTATAGGTCAGTAAGCCTCTAGGATCAATTGCTGAAACCAATATTTCTTTTACTTATTAATGTTCGTTCTTGCAAAAATACAGTTCTTTCTCCCTGCAGGAATAGTGAAAGGTTGCTCATCTAGAATCGTATAGGTTCCATTTCAGTAAAGGTCAATAGGTAATAGGCTGATAATAACCCTACAGATATTTCCACTAAACTCTAGAGAGAAAAAGGCACTTATTTTCTCACATTTCTCATTTACCTGTTGATCTGATGAAGAGCTGCCCCTTTATTGGCACCAATACCAATCTCTCTGTCTTCCTTTTGATTCTACCCCTTCCCGTTTTCTTCAACAGACTGTCCTAATCGTAAGGGCGAGGTCAAAATCACCTAACCCCATCTAGACCTGATATATTTATCATATAAGAACATAAACTTTGTGTTGTTCACTAAGTCTCTTGCCCTTTCCCTAGGTGTAAACAAGGCCTTTCCACCTCTGTAGATATGAGGAGAAGTCTGTTCAGATTGGTGGGAAGGACTTGGTTGTACCCTTTGGGAACTATATAAAACTGTCAAGCAAGTTGGAATAAGGGACTTAAGAGAGGAAAAAGAGACTTTTGAATAAACTATTACCTATTGACTTTTACTGAAATGGAACCTATACAATTCTTCTCCATGTTGGGGAAGTCAGCCTGAACATGTCTCTTATTTTCTAGTGCCTTTTTTAAAAAAGAAAATAGAAAAAGAAAAGAAAATTCCTTGCAAGAGAAGTAGCCAAGAGTATTTAGTGAAAACATATTCCTGGAGACAAGTCCTCAAATGTAAGATATACATATACATATATATATACACACACACACACACACACACACACACACATATATATATATATATATATATATATATATATGAATAATGGCTGTGTAGTATACATGGCTTAACTTGCAAGGATACATATCCATGCATCATCATAAATAGATAATACATCTCCTTATCAATATAAATAGAAATCAAGGAAGTTCTGCAGAATGAAATAGACCAGAGAACACAAAAAAATAAAAGATAGTTTTGGCTTGAGAATAAGATAAACAAAACCTAAGCTCAAGCAAAGAGAATGATGACAATATCACTGGCAGATCAGGGTACTCTGGGACCTTTGTAGTTTCTAGGGTTATAAGCGCTGGAGGTCCAGGGACATCTTGGGAGTAGCCTATATGTCTACAACTCTGAGGGCTCCCTCATTCAGGAGTCCATAAATAACTTTGTCTACATTCTCCCTAAAACCTCTAGTCATTTTATATAGGCTCTAAGGAGTGTGACCAAATACCTTAGCCAATCTAAATAGACTTCATTTTGTACCTAGGCAGGTATTCTCCCCTTCACAACTACTGCACAAGAGACTTAACTGTAGAAATGTGTTTTCACCTGATAAATATATCAATGCTACTTAGCATTGATGGTGGGTTATTTCAATCCTAACCTTACAGAACTTCATTTTTTCTCTCTACTCTTTAGTAACTACCTATTTACTGATTCTTTTTATACTACATCCTCACTAGAACCCACCATCCTTGGCAGCTTCTATCTTGTAGCTTTCCTCCCTTTCTCAGTCAAATTACCTGAAAAAAAAGCTATCTAAACTTTGTGGCCAAACATCTACACCCTCAGCAATCTGGCTTCTAATAGTATTACTTAATAGAAAGTTATCAACGATTCTTGAGTACCAAATCAATGACTTCTTAATACTCATCCTTTTTGAAATCTATGTAGCATTTTACCCTAGTTATCACCCTCTCCTCTTTGATATTACCTTCTTTCTAGCTTTTCATGACATCGATCTCATCCTGATTCTCCTTCTATGTGTTTAATAACTTTTCAATCTCTTTTGCAAGATCATAATCCATGACATGCTGTGGGTATACTCTGAGACTCTCTGTCCTGGAACTGTTCTAGATACTATCTTTTCTCTCAATGCTCTTTCATTTGGAGATTTCATCAGTTGTTATGGGTTCAGTTAACATCTGTATGCAGATGATTGCCAGATCTATAACCCAATTTTTACCCACAGTGTGTACAATAGTACATTTTAAATATTAGGGACTGTATTAACTTTTGTTGATTTGAAATGAACATTTGGATATAGAAGATACACACATCGAATCTGTAGATAGCATAATGCTAAAAAAAAAAAGAAATCATTTATGGGCTGTATAGAAAAATTCAAATTAAAAATGAATTAAATAAAATGAAATATCCAAAACTACAAAGACAAAATTTAACAAGGATAAATGTGAAGACTCATCAATGGTATGAAATCAATGTTGTGAATATAGAATAGAGGGAGATTTATGGTTTTTCAAAATATGAATCATGCTCCATATTAGCCAACACAATGATGTAGGTTTTAATAACATGAATTCTTTCCTAGGCTGCATTAGAAAGCATAGCGTCCAGAACAAGAGAGTTAATAATGCTTCTGAACTTAGCAAAGGCCAAAAGATATTTAAAATGTTGTGCTCAGTTATAGGGAACTACACTTTAAGAAGGACATTGATCAACTAAAGAACATACAATAGAGGATATTAGACAGAAGTGAAACTTGGAGGAGGTCAAGATCCCCGTCTTCCAATAATCAGAGGTCTGTTATGTGGAGAAGTAAATATTTTTTTTCTAAAGCAATTAGAGCTATAGAGTTCTAGCAATAGAAGATATTGTCCTGTGAAATAATGATCTTCCCAGCCCTAGAAGACTCCAAGCTGAGGCAAGATGAACACGTTTAGAGAATTGTATGTATCATTCCTGAATCTGATGGGAGATTGGACTAGATGACGTGTAGGGTTCTTCACAACTAAGTTTCTCTCTCTTTGGGAACAGACATATACTCCAGCTCATCTTTGAGGGTGACTTTCCAAACCTAGGTAAAGGAAAGCTGCCTCCCATTCTTCAAGTCCTAAACATGTGATTTAGCATACCAAGCACTGAATTTGGAGTTGGAGGTTATTGTTTAGTTGTTTTCAGACATGTTCAAATCTTCATGACCCCATTTGGGATTTTCTTGGCAAAGATATTGGAGTGTTTTGCCATTTCCTTCTCCAGCTTCCAGATGAGGGTACTGAGGCAAACAGAGATAAGTGACTTGCCCAGGGTCACACAGCTAGTAAGTGTCTGAGGCCAGATTTGAGGTGAGGAACATGAGTCTTCCTGGCTCCAGGTTTGGCACTCTATCCACTGTGCTATCCAGCTGAAGTCAGAGAATCTAGATTTAAAAGCTGTCTCTCCTAATTACTACCTATGTGGTTTGTGGCTAGATATTTCCTCTCAGTTGAGGAATTTTTTTTTAATTATAAAATGAAAGGGTTGAACTCAATGAACTCTGAGGATCCTTTTAGAGCCTTCTTCTGTCCATAATAGAAGAAAATAAGCAATTTTCTTTGATTGTTTTTATTCTTTGCTTCCAAGCTTATATAAATTAAATTTTAGGCCAAAAAAATTTTTTTATGCTCTGAGGATGATTTGAGAAAAATAAAATATTCACTGAAGTGCTCTGATAACCAAAAAGGTTTCACCCTACCAGCAATATTAAAGAGACTGTATACTTTTAAAAATGTAAACTTGTATTTTCTCCCTTTTTTTACACAGGAATGATATGGGCTGAATGTAAAGAAATTTGGTCCCAAGGTCCTAAGGAATATTTGTTTGAGCTATGGAACATGCTGGATTTTGGTATGTTAGCTATCTTTGCAGCATCTTTCATTGCTAGGTTCATGGCATTTTGGCACGCTTCCAAAGCCCAGAGCATCGTGGATGCAAATGATACTTTGAAAGACTTGACTTCTGTGGGAGACAATGTGAAGTATTACACTTTGGGTGAGTCTATGCTACAGAATTAATATTAGCTGATAAATATAAAATAACCCTGTCTGATGCTTGCCTTTTCAAATGCTAATGAATTGGTATAATGTCTGTCTGTCTTTTTCTGCTGTGAATTTCACTGGAGTTGCCTCTAATATACACATTCTGAATTGGTAGGGTTAGCTGGTCATTGCACATTTATTAATTCAGCTTTCTGTCACTAAGCACATCAGTAGATGCAAATGATATTATTAATTTTACTTTGAAATGTACTTTCCCTCCTACTTTATTTTCTTTGCCTAATTGATAACAAAAAAATTCACTGCCTCAATTGATGCAGCTTTGTCTTTTGAGGTATTAATAAACTCTAGTCTTTCTGGTGCTGGTTTTTTTTTTCTTGATTTAGGAGTGGGAAGAAGAGTATTTGTGGGTTGTTGTTTTTTTTTAGTTAGAAAATTTCCTGTGTGGGAACTCCCTCCACTAAAGGAGATCAGCAATTCTTCTGTAACTTAATAGTCTTAGTGTGTTGTGAGGGTACTGAGATGTTAAGTAATTTGTTCAAAGTCACACATCTATTATGTATAAGAAAAAAGAACTTGAATTCAGGTCTTGCTTTCTGTCCACTACTCCCTGCTGCCTCCTATGATTATTTACTTTATGTAACTTTTTGAAACACTTCTAAGGACCGTGGTTCTCAATCTCTTTGGCCCAAGTGCAACATCACTAGGGCCAGGACTCTACAAAACACAGTTCAAATGAAGCTGAGTCCAACCAATACAATTGGTTTTGTTGTCGTTCAGTTGTTTTTAGTTGTTTCTGACTCTTTGTGACCCCATTTGGGGTTTTCTTGGCAAAGACATTGGAGTGGTTTGCCATTTCCTTCTCCAGCTCATTTTATAGATGAGGAAACTGAGGCAAACAGTATTAAGTGACTTGCTCAGGGTCACACAGCTAATAAGTGTCTGAGGCCAGATTTGAACTCAGGGAGTCGACTGTGCCACTTAACACACTTAACTAAATGGTCATCCGGAGTATGCTTGAAGATTCCCAATGAAGAGTAGCCAGTCTCTTCCCAAGTTGGTCCATGTCCCTTTTAGAGAACTTTAATTCATTAGGAAGTTTTTCTTTGCAAAAAGCTCTGTCTTTCTCCTTGGCACAGCTTTTGCTTACACTTCCCTCGTCTCTTACTCTTACTTGATCAAATGTCCTGTCCAAAAATTTTTCTAAGGGTTCAGTTCCCTTTAATCTTCTTTATTCTTGGCCACTTGACTGTTGCTGCTAATGAAGGACAGAGTGGGAACTCACTGGATTGAGTGCTACTTAAGGCTTAGTAGGAGGCAGATATCCCTTTGGGGCTAGTAGGATAGTAGGACATTGAGTCTAACAGAAAATGAACATCTGGAAGAGGACACAGGCCTCAGTAGCCAAGGGCTCCAGTCCAAGGAAGTCACAAAATGTAAAAAACAGTTCTACTATGTGGTTTCTTCAATTCCCTTATCATAAAAGTCTAATTCGGGAGCAAAACATACACCTTCAGGGTAAACAGAAGGATCAGTAGTCCCCAGGAGCATAGATTTCCTATCACACATACTTAAAACTTAACTGACTGTTTATTATTTTTCCTCTTCTACTGGGACAGCCAGAGGTGTTATCACAGAAGGGTAGGCAGGATAGACAAACCATGGGAGCAAGAAGCAAGTAAATGGGGCTCTTGGATTGACAGATGCTTTCAGACCCAGAAAAAGCTATATAAACAATCAGTGCCTTCCATCCCTTGTAGCGTATTGATAGAGATGACAAAAGAGCTTCTAGTGCGATGCTTTTTTTTGGCCCCAGAGAGAGCCTAATTGTCAAGATTGGTTTTCTGGCCTCGAATTTAAAGATCCATCAGACATTATACTCTGGTTTGACCCTGTTAATATACTGGAGAAAGAGGAACAGCAACTTGGTCAGAGGAGGTCTTTATCATAGTTATACTGGACTGATTGGATGGGGGTGTTAATTGTTATATGCTAATTATATAAGAGCTGTGAAGAAAAACCTTTCTTGAATCCAAGGAAGCAGGACAGGATTGGTTTAACATCTAGCTTATCCTTACCATGCCATTATTAAATCTGGGCATAACAGGGTGTAAATAGTCAGAAGTAGAGGCTTTGAGTCAGCAGGAACTAAGTGGGAAGTGAATTGGGCTCTTGGTTGGAAAGAAAGTGCTGAGGGAAGTCACAAAGAATTAAAACATGATGTAACAAGAAGTCTTGCTATCTGGGGGCCACTGTGTCAAGGCCAGACACCTACACTGTTGTCAGCCTAGAAAGCCACAGGGGCTTTGGGACTCAGCATTTTTATCTATCAATTAGCTTAAAACCCTGCTGCTTGGAATGCTTATCAAGATGACAATATGATGAGAATAGTCAATAGATTGGATGATACGATCAGTATCCAAATACATCTCACAAGGTTGGAATGATGGTGCAAAGCTAATAAGGTGAAATTTAATAGGAACACATGTAAAGTGGGGATAATGATACTTGGCCTACCTAAATCAAGAGTTTATTGTAAAGAAAGTGCTTTGCAAACAATGAAGCAATTTAGAAATTATTTTATTATTCACAGCAGAGGAGATAAGACATAAGCGGCATCAGGCAGTAAAACACTGTGTAAACCATTATCCATTTAAGCCTTTAGATATAGCTCCTATCTCCTTTCCTCCCACAGAAGTATACGTTTTCTCTGACTTTGATCCAAAATTAAGATAAGGTAGGGTTCTACTATGTGTATCTGTCACACACACACACACACACGCTCACGCGCGCACATGCACACACACGTACACACATACACACACGTGCACGTGCACACACACACACACATCTCACAGAGAGGAAACAAGAAGGGCTAAGTACATTTAAACAACTTCAATATATTCATCAAAACTATTGTTCTTTTCCTAGCCAGGATAAAATGGGACCCATCTGATCCTCAAATCATATCTGAAGGCCTATATGCTATTGCTGTAGTTTTAAGTTTCTCTAGAATTGCCTACATCTTACCAGCTAATGAAAGCTTTGGGCCCCTACAAATATCCTTGGGAAGGACCGTAAAAGACATCTTCAAATTCATGGTTATATTCATCATGGTGTTTGTGGCTTTCATGATAGGGATGTTTAATCTCTACTCCTATTACCATGGAGCAAAGCAAAATGAAGCCTTCACAACGTAAGTACTACTGAACTGTGAGATTTTTTTTTGTTTCATTGTTTGGTGTAGGAAATAGAGGATTAGACTTGTAATCAGAAGGATTTGGGTTCAAATCCTACCTCAGATACTTAATAGCTATATATGACCCTGTACTATTCACTTAACTTCTCTGGTGTCAGTCTCTTCATCTGTAAAATAAGTGAGTTGGGCTTGATGACTTCTAATATCTCTTCAATCTTTAAATCCATGATCCTATGATCCTAATTTAAATATATAGTTTAATAAACATTTGTATACTTAGCTAACGAACTAAGTAGTAACAAAAATGTTGGCAAAACCAACTTCTCTGCTTCCCTGTTTCTTCAACTCTGGAAAGAGAGGTTTACGTTAGGTGATTTTTGAGGCCTCTTCCAGCTCTAACATACTCAAATTTTAAATTGATCCATATAGACATAAAAGATCCAGATAGACATAAATGATTAACTAGTTTGGGAGTTTGCTCTTTTCATATATATGTGTGTATACACACACGTATATATGTATGCATGTATTACGTGTGTGCATGTGTGTGTCTGTGTATATATATATATATACATACATACACATATATGTAATTCTGTTCCTCTTTGAGATGACCTATCAGTATGCATGGGGTGGAGGAGTAGTTTGTACCTCACAAAAATCAAACACTTAAATATTTGTGATTCTATTGTAATTGATGACTTCACTGATGTGGACAGTAGTCCTTCCTTGCTATATGGTATTGATTGGTTGCTGTGGGGAAAAATAAATAATTAAATAGAAATATGAGCCCCATTCAACATAGTTAACCTGGTTTTTGGTCGAGAGGTGCACAGTCCAACAGCAGACTCATGTTCAAAGTCTTTCCATCTTATAGGATATGCCAGAAAATTTTCCATTGGCATAGCTTCTAAGAGTTTCCATATCATAATGAGAAATAAATAAATGAAATAAGTGTGAAGAAATAAAATGTAGTAATGATTAAAATAAATTATCTTTTAATGCATTTTTTAAAAATCATGTTAGATTTAATAATGAAAAGTAAAAAGTGAAGAATTGAACATTTCCCAGGAAAAAAATAGTGTGTGGTAACTAGATGAATTAGCATAGGCAAAATTAACTTTAGTTCCTAATTATAGCCAAGGCATTTCAATCCTCAAACCCAGTTCAGGGACTTTATTAATCTTCTCTGACATTTTTCTTATCATCAGGTCTGTTTGAGGTGATTGAATCTAAGTATGTAAATGTAACCTGGAAGGGAACCCCTGAATCTCAGGAACAAAATTATAGAAATGTCACTGTTTAATACATGGGTTCTTAACCTGGAGTTCACAGACCCCGTAAAAGTTCTGTGGATAGATACTGGGGATCTATGAATTTGTATGGGAAAAAATGATGACTTTATTTCCACTAATATCTAACTGAAATTAAGTATTTCCATTAATTGTTAATTTAAAAAAAACATACCGAGAAAGAGTTCATAGACTTCATCAGGTAGCTAAATGTATTCAAGACACAAAATTTAAAATTCTTACTTTATTCAACTTTATTGAACAGGTATTATCAAAATTCTAATACTTGTGATTCTGAAGTAGTATGTAAAGTTTTTTGAAGTTAAATCTATCCTAAGGACCCTGCCAAGTAGCAATGCATTTTTGGAAAAGATGAAATCATGGGATTTTAAACTTGAAGAGACCCTGGAGATCATCTAGCCCAAGTCAAACATTCATGCAAAAATTAAAGCCTAGAATGTGACTTGCCTAAGATCACTCTGCTCATAAGTAAAGGAAGCCAGGATTCAAACCCAGATCTTCTAACTATAATAAATTCAACACATTTTTATCATATGCGTACTATGTACAAAACACCCTACAGGTACAAAGATGAAAAATGGTCCCTCGAAGGCAATGAATCTCTGGTGGCTTCCTATTTCCTCCAGGAGAGTACAAAACCCTCAAACTGGCATTTAAAACCATCCACATTATAGCTCCCACTTACTTTTCCAATCTTGTTCCATATTACTCCCCTTTTTATACACTCTCTTTTTCAGTTGAACTGGTTGTTAGCATCTCTTTCCTTCCCATCTTTACAAGGGTAGTTCCCCCATGTCTGGAATGCACTCACTCGTCACCTTTGCTCAGTCAAATTTCCAAATTTCTTCAAAGAACAGCTCAGGCGCTGCCTCACACAGCAAGTTTTTTTTTTTTTTCCTAATCCATCCCCAGTTGTCAGTGCTCTCTCCCTCTTGACATTATTTCATATAGAGTTCATATTTACTTCTCTGTGTATGTGTTGTATTTCTCCAGTAGAATGTAAGCTCCTTGATATCAGGGGATATTTTGTCTCTGTATCCATGCTCAACACTTAGCACAGGGACTGGCACATAAAAGGCACTTAAATATTTGTTACATAGAATTAAATGTATGTTCTCATATTATTCAGCTACTATGAAAGGAAAACTATTAGTAACTGCTTGTGATATCTTGAATGTCATTACCGTCTATAGTATTTTTTTAATTCTTTTTTTCAGAGTTGAAGAAAGCTTTAAGACATTGTTCTGGGCTATATTTGGACTGTCTGAAGTGAAATCTGTTGTCATAAACTCTAACCACAAATTCATTGAGAATACTGGTTATGTTCTTTATGGAGTCTATAATGTGACCATGGTCATTGTGTTGCTAAATATGCTCATTGCAATGATCAACAACTCATTCCAGGAAATTGAGGTAAAATTATCACTAGAAGACCCTCTTTTGTTTTAATTAAGCTGATGTCTACAAGTACTGACCACTTTGATTTTAAAAGAATCATCAGTCAAAAAATTCAAAATATAATTTTTTCCTTTGGATTTATTTGATTGTTTGACACCATGATTGGAACTATGAACCTGAAAGTCTCTTGTATATCAATTAGTTAGCAGACACGCAAAGTGAGAGAGTGGGGAGGCAAAGGGTAAAGAAAATAGCTAAGTTTTGTCTTGTTTTTGTTTTTTAGTTAAATTTGGTTCAACAAACATTTATTAAGCACCTATCAGCAGGGCACTGTGGAGAGCAGTGCAAAGATAAGTAAGACACAGTCCCAGTTCTCAAGGAGCTAATAATCTAGTGGGAGAAGATATTTACTCAAATCTTTATAATATATTTAGAAATTAAGTACTGGAAAAAGGTAAAAATAAAGTATGGTCAAGAGTTGCAGAATAAGGAAAACTTATGAAAGAGATAGCATTTTCATTGGATCTTGAAGGGTAAATAGTATTCCAACAGGTAGATGGTAGGTACTGCATCTCAGACACAAAGGGACAGGATGAGAAAGTGCTGAACTGGGTCAGGAAAGGATGGGAGAAATTCAGGCAATGGCAAGGAGTTCTACTTAGTACAAGTAGAGAGTGTGGGAAAGGAAGTAATGGGAGGCAGTACTTGAAAGGTAGTTTGGAGGCAAATTGTAGGTGGCTTTGAATGTTCAGATAATGAGTTTGGTCATTATTCAGTAGGTAATGGGGAGCCATTAAGGTTTTTCAGTAGTGGAATAATATAATCAGAGCTGCGTATTAGTAAGGTAACTTGACAGTGCTATATAAGACAGATTTGAGTGAAGGAACCAAGTCTTGTAAAAAGGTTACTATAATAGTCTACTCAGAAGGTAATGGATGAAACAAATATTACAGAGTTAGATTGTAGAGGAGTTAGCAACTATTTGAATATGGAGGCAAGGAAAGGGAGGATACATTATTAAAATACTGCAACAGCCTATGACTGCATAGCTATTTTGCTACCACAAAACATTATAGCTTTGTTTAGAGATTATTTTTTTGTACTGGAAATCCAGTTTTTAAGTTCTTCGATTATGTTTAAAATGTTATTTCATAATGTTAGGCCACAAATCTTAGCTAAGATCCCATGATTAACAAGTAGAAACTAAAGGTCTTCGCTCTAATACCTTCAGGCCCCTAAGTTGACTGTGGTATTCCTCCAATATTGCTCATCGCTCCAGTTAAAAGGTCTAGAAAAATGCTCCCGTATTTGTTTACAAGAATAGAGGGCTGAAATTTTATATGTATCATATAAATACTTTAGAAATATAAAATGCATTTTCTTACATTTTTAAGGGAGCAAAAATGGTCTCTCACATTTTGTTTATTTGCAAGGGATTAATAATTCAAATGTGAATTATTGGTAGAAGTGTCAATAATTCTGTGAATAAATTTCCTTTCAAAACTACATTGTCTTTTACAGGACGATGCTGATGTGGAGTGGAAGTTTGCAAGGGCTAAACTCTGGTTTTCTTACTTTGAAGAGGGACGAACACTTCCTGTTCCCTTCAACCTGGTGCCAAGTCCAAAGTCCCTGCTCTATCTCTTACTCAAACTTAAAAAATGGATTTCTGAGCTCTTTTGGGGTCATAAAAAAGGGTTTGAGGAAGATGCGGAGATGAACAAGGTAATTCAACTTGGTTCTACTGAACATTTTTGCACGCTTCAAAGGCATTTAGCTTTCATGACCATAGTCCATGAAAAGACTTTGTAATATGACCAAGTTATCACCTATGCTTGAATATAGGTAGCTGCTTTGTCAAGTAATGTGTGTATAAATTGAGACAAATAGGTATTTTTTTTTTCAGTTTAGAAGAAAGAAATGGACAAGGAATGAAATACAACCTACAAAGGTGAAATGTTATGTTACATATACATAAAAGAGGTTGCAAGATTGATTCTTATTATATTGTGATAGACAAGTCACCCACTCTCTCTGTGTCATTTCTACTTACATAACTGAGGCAGCCTGCTCTACTACATGGGAAAAGTGAGACTCTTAGTTAATTTGCTTTTATGATAAAAGATTCAAAAATCAGTATCATAAGCCCCAAGTATGGGAGGCCTGGTTTGGCAATAGTATATGTGAAAATGATCTGAGTTTTCATGGGATCATAAATTTAGGTCTGGAAGGGGTCTCTCAGATCAGCATGTCCAGTCCTTCCTCCTCGTCATTTTGTAGGTGAGGGAACTGAAGTCCAGAAAGGTTACGTTACTTTTAAATCATATAGCTAGTAAGTATCTGAAGCAGAATTTGTCCCTAGGTCTTCCTGCCTCTAAGTCCAGTGCTTTAGCCATGCTTTAAGTGCCCACAAGCTAGAAAGCTGATGTGAAGAGAGCTTGAGGAGTCAGAGGACTTAAGATTAAATCCTACTTCAGTGACTGGATAAGTCAGGAAAACTTGAGACGAGGCATTGTATCGTGCATAAAGCATGGGACTTAAGAGGCAGGAAAATGTAGTTTCAAATCTAGCCTCATACACTTACTGACTGTTCCTGGGCAGGACATTTAACCCTTCTCATGTGTAAACAGCAGCAGCAACAACATAGGGGTTAGACCCAATATACTCCACGAACATTCCAGCCCCAGAGCCATGATGCCAAATAGAAGAGTCTGAAGTGTAAAAGCTGTTAAGAAGCTAGTATTTCTTAAACTACTATAATGAAAGTACAGTGCTCAGTCACCACAACAGACAAACCAAAGCTGGTAGACCTTTAACGGAGATATTGTTGAAAATATTCCTACTTCAAATAGGTGTTTGGACCAGGTGACTTCTAAGATCCTTTCCAACTCCAAGACACTGCCCTTCTCTATTTCTCCCTGTAAAAGGGTTAGAGAGGGAAAGAAGACAAACTACAGCTGTGCAATCAAATTTATTCCATATGATGATCTGTCCCTTTTATTAAAGAGAAAATGGATATCAGAAAGCCAATTAAAAATGCCCTTCCATGGGTGTGGTAACATTCTGTTCCTGTTTTGGGATTAACGGAGAGGCCCTCTCTTAACCATGCTGCAATCATGCTCTTTTTAAGGCTCTGATAACAAAAGGTGCACAATTGTGACTTCCATTTTCTAGGCAGTTCACCCCTATGTTATCCCTGACAATCAGACCATTTTGTTTTAGGTTTATTTGGTTGCCTCTCTATGTTTTGGGTGAATACAAGGGATGGTGGTATTCGTTATTGGAATAAACACCAGACAGTGAATGAGGAGTCCTATGTAACAGTCCCATTACTGCCACTTACCATGTGACCTGGGACAAAATACCTAACTTCTTTATGTGTCAGATTCCTCATATGGAAAATGGGCATATGTGTATATATGCATATATATGTATGTGTATATATACATGTGTGTATATACACATACATGTATGTATATTATATATATATGCCCATACACAGAGATACAAATACATTAAAAAAAATTTTCCCCAGTTGAGGAACCTGAGGTATAAAAAAGTTGAGTATTTTCCCTAATGTCATATGGATATATAAATATATGTATATAGATATGTACAAATATGGCACATATGTATATGTATATACATTTATATGTGCATTTATGTACACACCCATATTTATTTTCCCCAATGTCTTATGGATATATAAATATATGTACATAGATGTGTGTAAATATGACACACATGTATATGTATATATATTTATATGTACATATATATATACACATACTTATTACCTCACAGAAATGCCAAGAGCTGGGATTTAAATGAAATTGTCAATGAAGCACTATGAAAGCTAAAAAGGGCTAGGAAATAGATGTATAATTTCATTGGTATAGGCAATTCCCAAATGAGCTCTACCACTTTAAGTTTGTTACCTTCTCTGACACTCAGTCTTAGAGAGCTGCCTAGACAGAATGGGGAGAGAGGTTCAAGGACTGTTCCAGGGTGACATAATATGTATCAGGAGCAGGGCTTAAACCCAGGTGTTCTGGCTTTGAAGATAGCTCTGTATCTACTTGAAGACAATAACTCTGCTAGTACAAGTTGTTCCAAAGACTTAGTACAGTTTTATGTTATCAGAGTTTAAGACTATTGGGACAGTCTGTATTTGCTGCCTGTAAGAGTTCTCCTAGATCTATCACTTAACAAAACTTAATGAGCCAAGTGGCATGAAGTTACCTGTCTCCTCACATAATGGAAGCTTGCTACCTTCTATTTCAGATACACAGTTTCACTCTTTGAAAAAAGACAATGGATAAAGTGGCCAAGACAATGAAGGTGGGGAAACCCAATAGGAATATGTTGGTTTCATTAAAGCTTGCTGGGGAATTAGATAAAGAATCCTTTCAAATGCATCATGAGAGCTTAGAGATAAGCTAGTTTCATAATAATTGCAAATGGCCAAGAAATTGAATTCATTTAAAAACTAGTCTTTCAAAGATAAATGAGTGAATTTATCAAATTAGGAAGACTTTACAAAATTATCACTTGTCAAAAAACAGGTAAGGGATTTTTTTTTTAAATATGAAGACATACAAATCATCAGGCCTTCTTAGTTAAAGTTAGTTCCTCGTGATATGAAACTACTTCAGGAGGCAGAATACGGGAAAGTAGTTATAAGAAACCAATCATTACCTAGAGACTGAGATAAGCATGTTTTGAATTGATCGGCAACAAGGATTAGAATAACAAGAATCTAGAAATTACCAGGGCAGCTAGGTGGCACAGTGGATAGAGTGCCAGGTCTGGAGTCAGGAAGACTCAAGTTCCTGAATTCAAATCCGGCCTCAGACATTTACTAGCTGTGTGACCCTGGGCAAGGCACTTATCCCTGTTTGCCTCAATTGCCTCATCTCTAAAATGAGCTAGAGAAGGCAATGGCAAACTACTCCACTGTCTTTTTCAAAAAACGAAAAACTAAAATGGGGTCATGAAGAGTTGGATACAACTGAAAAATGACTGAAATGAAACTGAAAGAAATATCCATGCGAATTGCCTTCAAAAGCAATCCCCGCGTGGGAGAACCCATCTTGAGCTCCACCTTCAATAACTGGCTGTGAGATTATGCATGTGTCTAAGGTTCCTCATATAGAAAATGGGGATAATAGTCATTACCATTTCTATAACGTGTAAGTGTTAGAAAAACACTTTGTGTACTATCTCACGTTGTCCTCCAACAACTTTGTGACCAAGGTTCCATTACCCTGTTACTGAGCCATAGACAGTCCTTGGACTCCTCCCCTGGTTAGCATGTGTCAGAAGCAGTGTGTGAGCCCAGCTTTCTCTTGGCTCCAGGTCTAGCTATCTTTATATTTCACTAAGCCATCTCTCCAGAATTAAATCTTTCACTACCTGCTTCACAAGGGCATTGCAAGGGAAGCTCTTTAAGTTGTACATAAAGCCCTATAAAAACATAAGTTATCATTGGCTGGCACAAATCATTTAGCGATGAAAAAACAAACAAACAAACAAAAAAGAGGGCATCTGTGAAAGTTGTAATCATGAGCACCAGGAGCAATGTTCATCCTGAACAGTTGGGCCATATACATTTTGGATCAAGCCTCTAAGAAGTGGCCAAACATTGTGCTCCTACTTCTAGTCCTCATCACTAGACTCAATTAACCCCCAGCTGCTGCTTCCAGTCTAGCCTCTTGGCAGGCAAAGTACCACACCAGTTCCATAGCTGAGTTCTTTGGCAATAAGTCACAAGCAGTAGGGTGTGTGTTGACCGTGTGCCCTTGTTCCAGTAACTGGATTCTTGTACTTTGTGAACATGACTGTGTGTTCTCCTTTTCCCCCTCCCTTCATTTGCTTCATTCCTTTCTACCCCTATGCTTGTCCTTTATTGGTTCTTTCACTTATAGTACAATTATTCCTGGAGATTCTGGTCATATAACTGGGCACCGATTCCCTTGGCTTGGTCTTTTCATCCTGACCATTCTGCCTGCTTGCTTGAATAGATGCAGGTTTGACCAATAGAGCCAACTAGGTTGCACAGAGGTAGCCAAGTGGCAGAGTAGATAGAGTCCTGAGCCTGGAGTCAGGAAGACGTGATTTCAGACAGGGCCTCAAAAGCTGCTAGTTTTGTAACTCTGGACAAGTCAATTAATCTGTGTCTGCCTCAGTTTCCTCAATTGTAAAGTGAGAATAATAATAACACTTCCCTCATAGGGTTGTTGTAGGGATCAAGTGAAATAATATTTATAATGTGCTTATCACGGTGCCTAGAATGTAGCAGCTTCTTTCCTTCCTCTCTTCCTTCTCTAATGTTCTTCTTATGGCTTAGGACTTCGAGCTACTGCTCACGTGGCTGCTGCTATTCCTGTCTTAATGTTTTGCCTTGAAGGGTCAGCCTAATTTCTAGGTCCTAGCTGTCTCCATTCAGACTTCTGTTTTGGCTGTTATTGTTTTTTTCTGACTTTGGTTTTGATATAAATTGGCAGCATGCTGTTGACAATTGTATTTTAAGCTAATTGAATGGAGAGTCTAAGAACAGATGTCCACTTGAGCCCTAATTTAGAATTTAGCAGGACTTGTTGGAAAGGTAACAGTTGAGTGGAGTTTGAGATGACAGCCTCCTGAAATGATAGCATTCAGGATTCCAAAGAGAAGACTGTGTCTCAACATAAATGAAAACAAATGTAGCTATATTTTTATAAGAAGGATATAGATGTGCTTGAGGATTAAAAACAAAACAAAAAAATTATTAATTAATAATTAAATTATTTAATGTACATAACTGAGAAAAAATTGGAGACAAATTCATCTCAATCATTAATTCAATAAACTTTTGATGTGGGCTCCATATGTGCAAAGTGTGGTGAATAAATCACAAATCATCAGCTACATACTTAATGACTAGACAAACCAAATGAAACATTTTTTTCAAACAACCAACTAAATTTTGTCAGTTGGAAAGGAGTAATGTGATGTGATTCCTAGGACCTAGCAAAGCGTATGATACTATCATGAATTTCTATAAGATAACTCTCCCAACTACAGACTGTACTAGCCAAGACCCCTCTCAGAACACTGTGCTATACACTTAATTCACTCAAGTTTCCTTAGTCATGAAAGATTTGGAGAATTTAAGAAACGCCTCCCAAGACAGACACCAAAAGTATTAAAATACTTGAAAAGAACATCTTTGATGTAGTTCATGAAACTGGAGTTATTTAGCATGGAGAAGAGAGAGCTGCAGGGGAACAAGTGTTCAAGTAATTCTCTAGTGGTTTGATAAACATGCTTGGTTTCTCTATTCTAATAATTGCAAGCTTTTATAGGACAGGCATTTCCATTTCTTTTATATTCCCTGAGAATTTTGCACAATGCTAGGCAAGCAACAGGGGCACAACAGATTCTTACTCTTTGGATAAATGGATGAGAGCAAATGAATGAAGGAGGTGAAGAGTTACGTGGAAGACAGTCACCAGATGGCCTCCATTTTGATTAAAGATAGAAAAACTAGTAATAGGAACCCAGAAACAAAGATTTAAGGTAGCTGTATGTAAATGAAGAACTGAATGGGCTATTGAAAGAGCTTATGGGCTCAGTCCCTGAAAACTTTTTTTTTTACCTAAAGAATGACACTCAGTGTCATTCAAGGCTGTAGTCTGAGGCTTTTCTGTAGCAGTGTGGCTTAATAGGAATTAGATTAAGCCCTGTTAGAGGGATGAGACAGATGTGCTTTTGAGGCTTGAATTCCTTTAACTTTAAAAGATAATGAAAATAGAAGAGATTTCAAAAAGGTTTGGATACTATGAGCAATTTACTGAAAGGGAAGGAAGAAAGGAAATTACGGGAAGAGAACATACAAACTCTGAGCAGCTGTGAATAAATGGCCAGCAAAACTCCAGGCTAGATCAGAGACTTGGTCTTTTTATTAATGAGCTGGAAGAACAAATATAACCATGCAAAACTGGGTAGTGTTACTAATATCAGTGAAAAGGAGACAAATAATCTAATTAGCCCTAAATGGATTAGATTGGAATATATAGAAGTAAACAGAAAATTAAGGAATAAGACAAATTAAAATGCAAATTGATGTATCTGGGGAAAAGGTTAATTTGAAATAAATCAATTAGTACATGGAAGAAATCTACAGAATAGTTCTTCCAGATGAGATTTGAAAGTAAACATGAAATGCTGATAATAATAGTAATAATTCTTCAGAAAATAAAGGACTTAAATTATGTTGGACATTGAATAAATTTTGAAGGATAAGGTTCAACTGGCCATTTTTTTTTTCACTCAGTAATAACACATTTGGAATAGTCTGCTTTGTGGAAAACAAATAGCCTTCCTTATACCAGAAAGAAGCATATTGATAAATGAAGTTAAGTAGTTGAAAAATTACAATTAAAATGTAAATAAACACTTTTTGATAATGGCTGTTCAAGAAAAGCGCAAAATTCTTCACATTATTATCTCAAACTAATGTTTGATGATGTTTATTGGATAAATTTACCCCATGTTACACATAATAACAATGTTTAGCATTTATATAGCATTTTACAAATATCTAATTTTAATCTTACAACAACCCTGGCAGGTGGATGCTATTATTATCCCCATTTTATGGACTAGGAAAATGAGGCATACAGAGGTTAATTGACTTGCCCACATTCACACATGTAATCAGTGTCTGAGTTAGGATTTGAACAAATGTTTTCTTAAGTCCAAGAGCAGCATTCTATTCACTATACCACCTAGGTTCCACATAAGGAAGAAACTGGAACCCGTATCAATTTATCTGTTCATGGTCAAAGTAAATGGAGAAGAATTAAAGTATGATCATAGAACTTCAGAGTGGAAAAAGGCCTTGGGGATTATATAGTATGACCCAGTATTGTATAAGAATCAATTCTACAAGAATACACTAAAATGGTCACCTAGTCCCCTTAAAGACATACAGTGGTAAGGTATATCATTGCCTGGTGCAGCCCATTCATCGAGTTGAAAATCACCCAGCTCTATTGTCTTCCACTTATATCACTTCATCTTGTCACAAAGATATCCTGAGCTACTTTCAAGTTTCTGCTGAAATCTAATCTGTGGCATTCATATAAGCTATCAGTCTAGTAATCCTGTCAAAAAAGGAAATGGAGTTATTTTGCATGAGCTATTCTTGATGAAGCCATTTTAGTTTTTAATGATTAGCATTTCCTTTTAAAGTGTCTACCAACAATTCCTGTAATCATATATTCTAGATTTTTACCAGGAATTCAAGTCTAGCTCATTGACCAATAGTTTGAAGAGTCAACTCTATTCTCTTTTTAAAAAATGATTATGACATTTGACAACTTCTAATCTTTCAGGATTTTTTTTTGAAAGATCACTGAAAGCAGCTTAACAATCACATCAGATAAATTCTTCTAGTAATCTGGGATTATATGCAGCTAATTGGTTTCTTACCTATTTTGAGATTCAGTTTGTTGTTGACCCAGTTTTTTTTTTTTTTGGATACCTCTCCATCCGATTTTCCTTAGAGGAAAAAAAAAAACCAAGCAAATAAGCTTCAGTTACTCTGCTTTCTATGGACATTTTTTGTCATGCCATCTAGTCTAAGCTGTGGTCCTATCCTTTCTTCAATCTTCCTCTTATCCCCCAGCATAGTTTAAAAAAACCAAACAACTTTTTGTCATCCTCATTTATCATCAGTCAGTTCACTCTGACTGGCAAGATTCTAACTGGATGATTCCCTTTTTGATAGCAATCCTCTATTACCCTGCCCTTGATTCCATTTTCTATACAAATCTCTATAAATTAAAAGTTAGGCAATGAATTCGCTATGCCTCCCTTTCCTTCTCTTTAGATAGCTGTCCTTTTTCTTCCTCAACAGAATAATTTGAATCTTCAGAATTTTCTTCTTGAGAGATACCATGCCTGTTAAGTCTACTTCTTTTCTAGAATTTTAGATGATAGCCTCCTACCTTTCCTTACTCTGAATCTTTTGAAATTTTCTCTCCCAAAATTTATTGTGGATGCCAGACTACTAGTAATTTTCCTCTCTTCTATCTTGAAACCTAAAAAACAATGATCACTTTCATCCAAGTTTTCCATCATGTGCGCCTCAGCAACCAATTATCCCTCGTAGATGAGAATTGGTCACAGGATAATTGGTTCTTTCACCTTTTGAGGAAAGAAATTTTAATTAAGCTAAGTCCAAATTTATCAACTACTCTGATTTCTGGCTAGACAGACAGGAGGTAAAGATACCTGGATGGTTGTCTAGGACACCTGGTAGCAGATACTTGATAGTCGACAATGTCATATCACCATGTCGTATTGGTGATCATTTTCCTGAATATAACTATCACATATTTCATCTTTATGTCTTGTTGTACTATAGTACATAGAACTATAGTTCATATAATACACAGTATTATATGATAGTACATAATAGCTTCTACGTCTTCTATTCATCCTCACCCAAATAGTCTTTATTGTGATTTCCTCATCATGTTACTATAATTCCATACATATACACATACATACTTACATATATATATGCATATATGTAAGTATGTATATTCAACAAACATTTACCATGTCATCTTCTTAATAAGCTATAGTTCTTTTCTGATCTCAGTAGAGTTTCCTGTCTAATGTATGACACAGTCACTGTCAATCAACTAACCATGCATTTTAGCTTGGGTGATTTGGGTATAGGCACAGCAATACTATCAGTACTTGATTGAATGATTAGGGAGTAGGCTATCCAAGAGCTGATTATTAGGACCCCTTGCTCCTTTTCATTTTCCCTTCACCTCTCACTACTTGTTATTATATCAGCTAGTGATGAGCCTATAAAGAGAGGTAACATAGTGCATTTCAGTTTAATATTAAGCCACACTTTCTGACCCACATTTGAAGACTAAGCTAGAACTTCTGGGGTAGAACCAAGATTGTAGAGAAGCACTCAGCCAAGATCTCCTAATATTCCCCTCCAAACAACTGTAATATAACACTTCATATTGAATTCTAGAGTGGAAGAGCCAACAAAAAGTATTCTTCCAGCCTAAGACAGCATAGGAGGTCAAAGAAAGAGATCTATGACATAGGGGAGGAAGCTGGCCTGTGGTGGTGACATAAGCAGCAGAAGCTTAGGGAGCTCACAAGGCAGAAATGGTAAGGGTACCTGACAACTGATCAGAAAAAGATTACCGGGTACCTTGTGGACACAGGACCAGACACTGTTAGGTAATTCCATTGCCCATACCCACTTCTGGGTCACTGTTCAAGGGTGGAGAGAAGCACTTTTGGTCTAGAGGGAATCAGAGGCGCTTTCTGGGCAAGGACCAAGGTGCACCAAAAGAGCAGTATCCGCGCCTCTCCCCAGATGACACCACCTTGGAAGCACCAAAAACTTCCCAACCCCCTGAAAACAGCAATGCAAAAAAAAAAAAAAGACTGAAGCTTGAGACAGAACCCCTCCCTCCATGTCAGGAACAGAGCCAACTTTAACACAAAATTCCAAATCAAGTGATAGTATGGAAAAATCAGCAAACAACAAAAAAAGAACCTGACCACAAAAAATCACTATGGTACAAGGAAAATCAAGGCACAACTCAGCAGAAGACAATGAAGTCAAAACAGCTGCCACCAAAGCCTCAAAAAATGTGAATTGGATATAAGCCTAACCAGAATTCTTTGAAGAGCTAAAATTGATTTTCAAACTCAAATAAGAGTTGTAGAGAAAAAATTAGATAAAGAAATGAAAGTAAAGAAAGAAAATTCTGAAAAGACAATTAACAAAATGTTAAAAAGAGGCACAAAAAGTACTGAAGAAAATAACACCTTAAAAATCCATAATTGGACACATGAAAAAAAGAGACACAAAAGTGCATTGAAGAAAATTGTTTCTTAAAAAATTATAATTGAGCAAGTGGAAGCTAATGACTCCATGAGACATCAAGGAACAATAAAACAAAATAAAAAGAATGTAAAAATAGAAGAAAATATGAAATGGGAAAAACAATTGACCTGGAATATAGATCAAGGAGAGATAATTTAAGTATCTGATCACCTGAAAGACCTGTGCAAAGAAAAAGACTAGATATCCTATTTCAAGAAATTATCAAGGAAAACCAATATCCTAGAACTAGGGGGTAAAGCAGAAATTGAAAGAAACCATGCTTCACCACCTGAAAGAGATCCTAAAATATAAATTCCCAGAAATTGTATAACCAAATTCCAGAGCTCCCAAGTCAAAGAGAAATTACAGCAAGCCACCAGAAAGCAACCATCTAAATAACATGGAGCCACAGTCAAGATCAGTCAGATAGATTTAGTAGCAGACACATTAAAGGAACAGAGAGCTTGTAATATATTCCAGAAGATAAAAGAGCAGAGGTTAAAACCAAGAATAGACCAACATAACTGAGTATAATCATTCGAGGGAAAATATGAATATTTAATGAAATAGGGAACTTTCAAGCATTCCTGATGAAAATATCAGAACTGAATAGAAAATCTGACTTCCAAATACAATATTCAAGAAAAATAGAAAAAGGTAAATATGAAAAAAAAAATCATAAGGGACTCAATAAAGTTATTTACTTTTCTATATGGGAAGAAGATGCATGTATCTTCCAAGAATTGTATTATTGAGAAGTCTGGCAACTGCCACAGCTCACTAATTCAGGGCTCTAGGGCATGCTCCCCCCGGCTCCTGGTCTGGTTTGTCCGCACTGCCCACGCTGGGATCTGCTCTGCTCTGCTCCACTCCGCTCTCAGCTCCCTGTGAGATAGACCTTACCCAGAGACCATCCAGGCTGTCCTGGGCTGGAGCCCTGCTTCCCTCTGCTGTTTTGTGGGTTCTGCAGCTCTAGAATTGGTTCAGAGCCATTTTTTATAGGTTTTTGGAGGGACTTGGTGGGGAGCTCATGCTAGTCCCTGCTTTCCAGCTGCCATCTTCCAAGAATTATATTATTATTAGAGCAGAGAGAAGAATTCTACATAGAAAGAGGTTGTGAAAGTGAGTCAATTATGTTGGAATGACATAAAAAATGAATAGGTGAGCAAGAGGGACATTGTAGGAGAAGGGGAAAGGGAGAAGAAGAATTGGGAAAATTATCTCAAATAAAAGGCATACAAGAAAGAGCTTTTATAGTAAGCAGGCAAAAGAGTGGAGGGGAGACAACTCTTAAAATTCACTCACATTTATTTGGTTCAAAAAAAGAATATATTTTCCCCACCAAGGAAAATGAAATTAAAGCAATTATTAGTAGTTATTTTGCCCAATTACATGCCAGTAAAACTGATAGTCTAAGTAAATTGGATGAATATTTGCAAGAATATAAATTGTCCTGATTAACAGAAGAGGAAATAGAATATTTAAATAACCCTATCTCAGAAAAATGAAAATTAACCAGCCATCAATGAGCTCCCTCAGACAAAATCCCCAGGACCAGATGAATTTACAAGTGAATTCTACCAAACATTTAAGTAACAATTAATCCCAATACTATTTTAGCAATTCGAAAAGAAAAATCGATAAAGGAGTCCTACTAAATTCTTTTTATGACACAGATATGGTTTTGATACCTAAACCAGGGAGAGCCAAAACAGAGAAAGAAAACTATAGACCAATTTATTTAATGAATATTGATGCCAAAATTTTAAATAAAACACTAGCAAGAATATTATTGCAATATTTCACAAAGATCATATGCTGTGACAAGGTGGGATTTATACCAGGAATGCAGGGCTGATTCAATGTTAGGAAAATTATCGGCATAATTGACTATATCAATAACAATAGAAACAAAAATCATATGATTATATCAATAGACCCACAAAAGACTTTGATAACAATGACCATTCCTATTAAAAACAATAGAAAGTATAGGAATCAATGGAACCTTTTTAAAATGATAAATAATATCTATCTAAAACCAAGAAAAAGCATTATATGTAATGGGGTGAAACTTGAAGTAAGATCAGGGATGAGGTAAGGATGTCCATTGTCACCACTATTATTCAGTATTGTACTAGAAATGCTAGCTATGGCAATAAGACAAGAAAAAAATTGAAGGAATAAAATAGGCAATGAGGAAATAAAACTATCACTCTTTGCAGAAGATGTGGTGGTATTCTTAGTGAGCCTTAGAGAATCAACTAAAAAACAAGATGAAACAATGAACAACTTTAGCAAAGTTGCAGGTGATAAAATTTTTATGGTTGTTCAGTCGTTCAGCCATGTCTGACTCTTTGTTATCCTGTGGACCTTACTAGAGATTTTTTGGCAAAGATACTGGAGTGGTTTGCCATTTCCTTCTCCAAGATATAAAATAAAACCACATAAATCATCAGCATTTCTATATACTACTAATAAAACTGAGCAAGAAGAGAAACAGAAATTCCACTTAAAATAATGACAGACAACATAAAATACTTGGGAGTCAGCCTACCAAGACAAACCTAGGAACTATATAAACACAGTTTTCACACTAATAAAGTCAGATCTAAGCAATGAGAGAAATATTAATTGTCCATGGATAGGCAAGACAACATACAGAAATTACAATTCTACCTAAGTTAATTTACTTCTTGAGTGCCACGCCAATCAAACTACCAAAGAATTATTTTATAGAATTAGAAAAAACAGTAATATAACTAACTCATCTGGAAGATTAAAAGGTTAAAAATCTAGTTAATCAATGAAAAAAAAGTCAAAGAAGCCTGGCAGTTCCAGATTTCACACTATATTACAAAGTGATAATCATCAAAACAATATGATACTGGCTAAGAAATAGGATGGATTAGGATTCAGTGGGATGGATTAGGTACATAACAAATTGTCGTAAATGACCATAGTAATCTAGTGTTTGATAATCCAAAGAACCAAGCCTATGGAGGTAAGAACTCACCATTTGACAAAAATTGCTGAGAAAATTAGAAAGCAATTTGGATAAAACTAAGTATAGATCAACATCTCACACCAAGTACCAAGATAAGGGAAAAATGGATAAATAATTTAGACATAAAGGGTGATTAGACATAAAGGGGAGCATTTTGTACCTGTCAGATCTACGGATAAAGGAAGAGTTTGTGACCAAACAACAGATGGAGGAGATTATGGAAAATGAAATAGATAATTCTGATTGCTTGAAATTAAAAATTTTTTGCACAAACAAAATTAATGCAGCCAAAATCAGAAGGAAAGCAGGAAAGTGGGGGGAAAATTTGCAACAAGTTTCTCTGATAAAGGTCTCACTCTGGAAATGTTTATGGAACTGAGCCAACTTTATAAAAAAATAAATGATTCCCCCAGTTGATAAATGGCCAAAGGATATGAACAGGCAATTTTCAGAAGAAATGAAAGTTATCAATAATCACATAAAAATACTCTAACTTCTTGTTAGAGAAATACAAATTAAAAATACTCTTAAGATACCATGTCACACCTATAAGATTGATTAACCCAATGGAAAAAGAAAATGACAGATGCTGGAGGGGATGTGGAAAAAATGGTTCACTGATGAACTTTTGGTAGAGTTATAAACTAATCCAACCATCTGGAGAACAATCTGGAACTATGCAAAAGGACAATGAAACCGGCGTACACTTTGACCCAACCATACCACTACTAACTGAATCTGAAAGAAATCAGTTGGTTGGTTGTTGTGCTTGGTTCTCAAAGAGGACCAAAATGGCATTACTATGCTAAAGTCAAGTTTCAATGTCTCCAACTGTGGCTTATCAAACCAATATGAGCTCAGAATGCTCTACCACAGGTCGGGTACAAATAGTCCGTGTAAACATTTGAGGTGGATTCTCTAAATTTGTGGATCCTGTGTTTCCTTTGAGCTGTTTTGGTGTTGCTTTCCTCATAGAGCACAACACCTTCTCTGATGTGGGCATGCCATGCTGAACGGTCCTGTGCCAGTGTCTCCCCTGTCACACAATTAATTCCAAAGTTCTTAAGAGAGCTTGAGAGTGTCTTTGTATCATTTCTTCTGACCACCATGTGAGCATTTTCCCTGTGTGAATTCTGTATAAAATAGTCTTTTTGAAAAGGGGAAAGGACCTATTGGTACAAAAACATTTGTAGCAGCTTTTTTTTGATGGCAAAGAATTGGAAATTGAGGGGATGCCAATGAATTGGGGAATGGCTGAACAAGTTGGGGTATATGATTGTGATGAAATACTATTGTGCTATAAGAAATGACAAGCAAGATGGTTTCAAAAATCCTGGGAAGACCCATGTGAACCCATACAAAATAAAGTGAGCAGAACTGGTAGAATATTGTACCCAGTCACAGAAATATTGTAATGCTGACCAACTGTGAATGATTTAGCTACTCTCATCAAGACAATGATGCAAGATGATTCCAAAGGACCCATGATGAAAAATGTTATCCATTTCAAGAGAGAGAACTTATGAACTCTGAAGGGAGACTGCACCACACTTTTTTAACTTTTTTTTTAGTATTTTGGGTTTTCCTTTTCAACATGGCTAATATAGAAATGTGTTTGGTATGACCTCACATGTATATTTGAAATCAATGTACTTGCCTTCTTGAGGAAAGTGGAGAGGCAGGAAGGAGAGAATTTGGAATTCAAAATTTTCTAAAAAGATTGTTAAAAAAAATTTTTTTACATATAATTGGGAAATATATAACACAATAAATAAAAATAATTTTTAAAGGAATAGAGTTACACAGGGAGACATTCTTTGAAGTTTTTCCCTGGGGAAACAATATCTGATTTTCCAAAGAATGATTTGAGAGGTGCTACTTGAAACCTTTTTTGCAGACAACTGAGCTAGGCCGTACTATCCTGTTCTGAAACTTTTTTGTGTCGTTATTAGGGAGATACGGGAAGACGTAGGAGTTAGTAGCCACATTAGAGGCAGTGTGGAAAAGTATATAGAACACTGGGCTTGAAGTTAGAAAAACAAGGACTTCAATCCTGCCCAAGACATTTCCTAGATATGTAATGTTGACCATGACACTTAATCTCTAAGCCTGAGTTTTCTCATCTTTAAAATGAGAATATTTATGACACCTCCCTTATGGGGTCATTGTGTAGCCCAAATGAGATAATGTATGTAAAGCACTTTCTAAAGCTTAAAGTGCTATCCAGGGTGTCCTACAAGTCTTAGTTCAGTTTTCAGCCTTACTACACTAATACTTTTGGGAGACCCTGTGTAAAAGCCAACTATTATTAAATAAGCATCCACTTTGGTTGACAGAAGAAGAACCCTAGTTGGAGCAAACAATGATGGAGGAGTGCAAAAGGTAAGACTCTCCCCTACAGTGCTCTAGAAACTCCCAACAGCATGATGCTCCGGTGAAGGGTGAACAAGTCATTGAACATCATGGCTTAGAAATGTCTTTTGAATCATATCAGTAGTTTTAAAATGAAATTTTGTGTTTTCTTTAAATGATTTATACTACTATTAAGAAAATCTTTGTTGTTCTTCACAAAGAATTATTGGTCTGTTTGCATATTCATTTGATCAGAGGAATGAAAGACTATAACATTTCCTTTGAAAAATCTAAGTAAACCAAATCAGCCATGGCTATGACATCCTAGCATTATGTGACTAGATATAGTGTGTCCATTCTCCATAACAAGATTCTAAGCCACTTGAGGCCATAGACTGCCTCTCCCACTTCTTACTTCTCTATAGTGCCTAGCACAGTGCTAAGCATTCAGGAAATGCACAATGTTTCTTCAATGAAGGAACAAACAACTAAGGCTTAATTAAATTATATGATAAATTAATAATATCAATAATTAATAATATTGAACTATTAGTCCCAAGAAGAAAGAGAAATGCCTGTGTACAAAGCACTTGTACATACCAATTAAAATCCTAGATCAAAATCTTGTCATCCTGCAACTTAACATATGGCCAAGGAGAAGTCGATAACCAAACTTTGGTTCCTTACAATTCCCCACATTCATCCCTCTCTTTGCCACAATATTTGATGAGCACCTTATTCTGTGTGTCTGTCTGTAGGATATAACACTCCATAGGATATGAAGAATGAAGCACAATCATTGTTCTCAAAGGACTTGCAACTAGTTTGGGAGAAAAGACACGTATACAAATGACTATAAAAGAAAGCAGGATGGGCAAGTATGATAAAAAGCAAAATCATAATAATCATTATAGCTATTGAAGATTATCCCTCCTTATAGGAATGGAAACAGAAGCTCAGAGAGAGTAAATAACTCACATAGGGTCACAAGCCAACAAATGTCAGAGACAGAATTTGAAGCCGGATCTTTTTGCCTCCATGTTTAATATTTTTGTCTACTATGTTTCACTGTCTCACAAAGTGATAGAGTGAACTGGAGAAGGGAAAAATCATTTCCAGTTAAGGGTATCATGTTAAGATGGACTTTGAAGGGACTGGATAGGTCAAAGTAAACAAGGGAGGACATTTAGAGAAGGAAACTAGCATGAATAAAGTCTCATGGAGGAAAAATATAAGTGAATGAATATATTACCCATTTATTCTATTAAGTGCAAAGTGTTGGGGTTAAAAACAGAAGAGTAAGCCAATTTCTGCTCTTAAGGAGCTCATATTCTAATTGTGGAGATAACACTTGGAAAGTTTAAGCTTCAAGTCAGATGGAAAGTTCCCATGGTCTTTAGGGTGCAGTAGCAAAGCAGATGTTAATGCTTCCTCATTACTATCATTTTCACTGATAAAACCATAACCTTTTCTGATGCTGGCTACAGTACCAAGGACTTTGGGGACAAGAACTCTCTTCTGAATCTTTAGTAGCCATGGGTATAGCACTGGCAGGAGCAGTTGCCAGTCTGCATCTCCAGAGGGGTTGCTTCCCAGGATGAATTCGGCAGGCACTGGGCTGAAAGCTATTGCCAAAGCTCTTGGGTTCAGAGTCCTGGACTGTCTCCTTTGGGATCTGAGGGAAGATGACAATTAAGGTGGTAGTGGTGTTTGGACTTGATGGGCACGTGTTGCTTTCTCTCCCTCAGGGTGCCTTGCTACTTTAACTAATAATAATAATGACTAACATTCGTATAGCACTGTGCTTAGCACTTTACAAATATTGTCTCATTTGATCCTCACAATAATGATGGGAGGCAGGTGCTATTATTATCCCCATTTTACAGATTAGGAAACTCGGGTAAACAGAAGTTAAGTGACTTGCCCAGGGTCACACAGCTAGTATGTGACTGAGCCTACATTTGATTTCAGGTCTTCCTGACACTATCTATCTAGGACATGCTATCTACGGTTGGCTTGCCTGCCCTATGAGTGGTTTTTGAATGATAGTTGGTGGGGATGGCTGGCCTCCTCTCCATAAGAGTTGCTTCCCTGGATAATGGCTGCAGGATGAGCTAGAATCCAGAACAGTGGCTTGGAGGGGTACTGCCACTTCTGGGGCATTTGCAGTTATCTGACTCTTGGTGGCAGTTGGTAAGCAGTTGGTGGTGGTAGTGAGGAAGAATATGGGTCCCTTTCTCCACAGTGATGTCTCGCTTCAATGATGTCTACAGGTGCTAGATTGGGAGCAGGTTTGGTGGCTGTGGACAAGAGGGTACTCCTGTTCTTAAGGCTCTCTGGTTCATGGACCTGGGCTGTCTCCATCAGCATCTAAGGGGAAGTTTGTGGTGGCGGTGGTGGTGGTGGTGGTGGTGGTTATCTGAATTGCCTGGCATTTGATGCCTTCTGTCTTTCCCTCAGGATGCCTTGCTGCCTCAGCTAGACTGGCTTGCCTGCTCTACGATGGCATTTGGTGGGGAGGGCTTGTCCCTTCTCTGCAGAATTTGCTAACCCAGATAATGGCTGTGGGGATGGGCTACAAGGGGTAACTGAGACCTGAGGGAGCTGCCATTCCCAGGATTCTTGTGCCTATTAGGGGCATATTTGGTGAACAGAAATTTGTCCAACTTGGCTGGACAGTTACTATTCAGTGGTGCCAAATTTTGAAGGGCCTTGAATATTTTGAGAGATAAATTGGGATTTAAGTGTGTTATGGGGAACAATTTTAGGTTTTTGAGAAAGAGTGTGATGTTCTGAATTACACTGAGGAAGATTAATCTGACAACAGTATGGAAAGAGAGGAGCAAAGTCAGGAAACTCTCTTCTTGCATCTCAAGCAACAGGTAATGAGGGCTTGAACTGTGCTGGCATCAATAAAAATGGAAAGGTATTTTGTGGCAATAAAATTAAAGAAGGAATATCAGAAGTCATGCAGTCCAGTCCCCTAATTTTAGGGGCCTATTGAGGACAGCTGAGGTTAAGAGATTTGTCTTCTGGCTCCAAATCCATCTCTCTTTTCATTGCTCAAAGCAGTGACCTCCAGTGATTGAGCAGAATCAAGGAGTAAAAAGAATAAGGAATCTGAGGTGACCACAATTCATACATGAATGTTGCTGCCTGTTTATAAAAATCCTTGTAATGTCAATTAAGCCAGCCAGATCATTTTATAGGCACTTTGCTTCTGCAGATCATTAACTGCATTGATGTATGGCATTAAAGCTTAGAGTATAATCTGTGGAATTGTATATTGATTCAAATATATAGTGATTCAAGATCACTGCTATACTTTATAATGGGAGGTAGCTAGATGGCTAAGTGGATAGAGCTCTGGGCCTCTAGTTAGGATGACCTGAGTTCAAATTCAGCCTCAGACCCTTAGTAGCTGTGTGACCCTGTGTAGTAGGAAGGCCGAATTTATGATCTCAAAAAGGATCATATAAATATCAGAATGGTTCGAAATCGATGGGTATACAGAATTCTCCAAGCACAAGGCATCAAAAAATTTATTCAGGGCCCAGAGCAACAAATTAGCCAACCAACCTCCCCATTCCAGTATTGTGAACACAAGCCTCCAGGCCCAGTAGGCCCGCCTCAC
>CM053622.1:693106951-693121458 GCA_028646595.1 Phalanger gymnotis | reverse complement strand
GAGAGAGAGAGAGAGAGAGAGAGAGAGAGAGAGAGAGAGAGAGAGAGAGAGAGAGAGAGAGAGAGAGAGAGAGAGAGAGAGAGAGAGAGAGAGAGAATGAATATGAGAGTGGTACAGTGGAAAACATAATCTATTTGGAAGCGGCAGACTTGAAATCAAACCCCAGGTCTGTCACTACCTACAAATGGCAAGTCTCTTAACTTCTCTGTTAAATGAAGTGACTAGACTGGATTACTTCTAATTCCTTCCAATTCTAACCTTATGATCATAAGCAGTACTTTCTGTGTGAGCCTGTGTCACTCTTGAACTAATGTACTTCAATGACTATAGAATATCAGCATTGGAAGTGGGACCTTAGAGATTTTATACGAAGAATAAATCCCAACAAGTGCTCAGCCACCCTCTGAAAATGTCTTGTGACAGGAAATTCGCTGTGTCACGAAGCAGATCATTCCAGAGCTGGTCAACCATACTTGTTAGGAAGTGTTCCCTATATTTAGCCAAAATTGGCCTCCCTGGAACTTTCCCTCTCGACCCTACTTCTGCCCTTTGGAGCTAAGTAAAACAGATCTAGCTTCTTGTCCACACATCAGCCCTTCAAACACTTGAAGACAGAAATTATCACGCACCCCCACACTTCACTAAATCTTCTCTTTTAATCTCAAATTCTTTCAACTGCTGTTGGTCTGGCATGGTTTCTATTCCATACTTGTCCCCATACCTGGGACACTTACAAAGGCAAATCTATGAGATGGCAAGGATATGGAATACCAGCTAGGTTAACTTTGTGTTTGTTGCTTTTAACCAGGAAAAAAAGTCAGAGGAATTCTTAAAATCTGGGAACCGAGGCAGATGTATACAGGGTGCCCCAAGAATTTTAGTGCAGTTTTAAACTTTAATGGCTTAAAAGTGGGCTAAGATTTTTGAGATAACCTGTATACACACACACACACACATACGGGGGGAGAGGGAGAGAGAGAGAGAGAGAGAGAGAGAGAAGATGGGGAAGGTAAAAAGTTTACTAAGAGCATAGTTAGGCACTATGCTAAGTGATTTATAAGATACACACACACGTGTGTGTGTGTGTGTAATTTGGTCATTGTAACAACCATTGCAGGCAAATACTATTATTAACCACATTTTCCAGTTGAGGAAACTGAGGTAGATGGAAATTAAATGGTGATGATCATACATCTTGTAAGTTTCTGAGGCTGGATTTGAACTCAGGTCTTCCTGAAGCCAAATATAGTATAATGCCTTGCCCACTGTACCACATAACTGCCTCCAGAGGCAGAAGGAAAAACAAAGATAATCAATTTTGAAATATTTTTAAGACCTCTATATTATACAGGCATACATACAACCTGATGCTTAAGTCTCTACAGGCTAAATAGAATATTTGAAAGCTATTTTTCCCCTTAGCTTCTGAAAGCAATGTTACTAATTAACTCCCCCCATCATACTCATTGCTTTTTTCCAGATGAGTCTATCACTTTGCATTATTTTTGAAACTATTCTTTTTGTAGGAGAAAGACTTCTTAATATGTACAGAAAATGGGATATTTCCTACCCTGTTTATGGGTTTAAATATTTTTTTCTGAAACTGAGTTCCAAAACTTGTTATTGTCCTAAAGCTGTGTCTCCATGAAGAATATGAGGGGACAGGGTATCTAATTGATACCTAATTGATACTATATTTTTTGTATGCATTATTCAGGGTATGAAATCAAAGGAGACTGACACTCTCAGGAACACCTCTTATGAAAACAGGACACTATCAAGTTACTAGTTACTTCCATGACCTTGGTGCAGCCTTTTGACTGAATCCAGGTCAAATTTTATTAAGAGGATTTGTTCTGTGAAGTTTGGATTCAGTCAAAGGGCCATAGTTGAGGACCTAGAGGGCCACATGTGGCCTTGAGGCCATAGATTCCCCATCTTTGATCTAGTACATCTCACTTAGCAGATGTGGAATAATTACCCAGAAAGGTTTAAATTCAGACCAATTGTCAGGAGGAGGAAAGGTGGAACCCATCTCCCTCCTAAAGACTGAAATACAGATTTTCAAGTAGAAAACTACTTAATAATCTTGCTGATGGGCTTTTTGGATAAGATAGTATTCATTCCCACTAGTACAGAGTTCTCTTAATAAATCATGCAAAACTGAGAAAAAGAGCATATTTATTCACTCATTGTATGTTCAAAGATATTTCATCTTAGTCCTTTCCGTTTTACTCAGCAGGATTTTCTGTTCTAATATTTGTATATCATTAAGGATCACAAAATCACCAAAAACAACCTTAATCTGAAGCTTCCAGATCTACAGCCTTAAATATTATAGGCATGTCAATTCGAGTCATCTAGAATGAGCAGAGGTGATCTTTACAATGAAGCTACTAGGTTTTCTTTATCTTCATGTCGATTCCTTAGCCACTATGTCTTTGAATTTTCTGCCCCCAGGTGGCTATGATGTTTTTATGCAGCCGTTGGATAAATCTTCCTTTTTCCCTCAGCCTAGAACGTTTATCAAACTTGCTCTTTTTATACTGTATGTGCAGAAGCAGTCATTTCAAATCAAAACAGTATGAGCCACTTAAAATTGACCTTTACAGATTAATTTGTGCCTCTTAACATCAATTCATGTGTTAGTTTTGGCTAAGATGTTTTTAAAGGGACAATGGCAGAACACCTTAAGGAAGGCAAACAGGATAGTAGAAGTCCTGAAGAGTGTGAGACTCACATGAGACATGGTCATTATCTTCAAGTATTAGAAATCTGTGGTTGGTATATTTTGTCTTTGTTGTTTATATTTTGAAGACTTTCAGTATAATTGCTTTCCTTTACAATTGTATATATTTAACTTTATGCATTTAAAGACATTCTGAGAAGGGGTCCATAGGTTTCAGCAGACAGGTGACTGTGAGATAACCTTAAGAACTCCTTGTCTAAATAGCTGCAGAGGGCCAAAGTAGAATTAATGAGTAAAATCACAGAATATCAGAGTTGGAAGAGACCTCAGAAGCCATCTAATTCAACTTGCACCTAAACAAGTATCTTTTCATTGGTGCACCCAGCCTTTTCTTGCAAATTTCTAGTAAGGGGAAACCTACTATCTCTCATAGTGGCCCATTTTTCTTTTGGACAGCTCTATTGTTATTAAGTTTTTCCTTTATCAAGCTTAAATCTGCTCTTCAGCAATTAGGCCCATAAATAAAAGGTGACATAATAATGCAAGTATACCCATTTTAGAAATTGAAGTATACCAATGAAGAAATTGAAGCTTAGAGAGATTATTTGATTTGGTAATAGACATACACTAAGGATAAGAGCTGTAATTTTAAACCCAGGGCTAATTTCATGCTGCTTATAGGAGGCAATACCTGGAGGTGCTACAGAACTTCCAAAATTCAAGATTGTTTTTTTTTTTCAAGAGAAGGTGTCTATTATAGGCTTAAATTTGTCTCTATTTTAGATCTTATATATACAGAAGTTTGAGCTAAGGAATTCAAACTTGGAGACTTTAATGACCATTAAGCCCAAAGACTTAGGAAAGAATTAAGCCTAGGAAAAGTTAGTGATTTGTCCCAAGATTACAAATTCAAATGGTTAGTGGCCCAAGTTCCTAATTCCTAGTCTAATGAATTTTAGTCCTTTTCACTATTGCCTTCATGTTGCTAATGTCTTAATAGTTAATTTGCCTGTTCCATAGTCCCTTCTAAATATATTCAGCTTTTGACACTTTGGTTCAACATGTATTCAAAGCCTCAAACTTAAGGCACCATCCAGTATGTTCTTTTGCACACCAAACCACATCTAACATACAGTCATCAGTAAAAAGGAATATTTAATAACAAAAGAGAACAGCAAAATACATGAAAGATTTTTTTTTGGAAAAGATAATGAGTTATGTTTTGGAATTATTGAGTTTATAGATGCCAACAAGATATCTTATTTGAGATGTACAAAAGGCAACTAGTGATGAAGGACTATGGTTCAAGAGAAATATTAAGACTAGATATGTATCTGGTAAATATTTACATAAGGATGATAATTGAGCCCATAGTTGCTGATGAAATCACTGAGAGAGATATTATAGAGGGAAAGGAGAAAAGGGATCAGGTCAGAGACTTGAGGAACACCTAAAAGTGGGGGTGACATGGATGAATGTCCAACAAAAGACTGAGTGATGGTCTGACATGTGGGAGAAAAACCAGGAGAGATTGGTGTCACAAAAACCTAGATAAGGAGATAATATCCAGGAGGACATGGTGATCTATAGAATCAAAAGCTTCAGGGAAGTCAAGAAGGATGAAAAAAATTTGAAATAAAGGCTACTAGATCTGGTAAGAGATCATTGGTAACTTTGGAGAGAGCAAGTTTGGTTGAATAATAAGTTCATAGGCCAGATTGCAGAGCATTGTAGTGAGTAAGAGATGGCTTTCTCAAACAGTTTAGGAGGGATGAGGAGGACAGCAATAAGACAATAGCTAGCAGGGATCCTGGGGTATACTGAGAGGTTTTAAGGATCTGGGAGACTTCAGTGTGTTTATAGGTAGTGGTAAGAGAACCAATAGATAGAGATCGAACAGTGAAAGCTTTTGACAAACTTCATTAGGTCTTACTCAGAGCAACTTAATTTAGCCAAGTTTATATTTCTCAGTTCTGACTGTCTTTTGAGGCAGACCCCAACTTCCTTTCCAGTGTCTTTTCTTTTGCCAACCTTTGAGAATCATTTCTTCTTCAAGACAGTTGTACTGTCTAATTAGCCATCCTGCTAAGACTTTTTTCTAAGATATTATAAATTTAAATTTGATTAAATTTTATTCAACAATTACTATTTTCCCCTTGAACACTTCTGTGTCTTTAAAATCTTAATTGACAATTTATAAAGTTTACTGCTTCATATAACGTGTTGCTATTTTGTGTGATTATGTAGAAATATCTCTTATATCAACCAATGTTCACTATATTCCATATGCTTATGTAATTAAAAATGTTACGAATACATTGTCAAAATAGAATCATAGACAAGTGTTTAAATTTAGATTCCTTAATTAATGCTTGATCCACATAAAAATTCAACACCAGAAGATTTGCTTTGATTTTTTTCTTCGCTTGCTATGATCCATACATACAAGGCCTTATATTTTTTATTCTGATGAAATTTTCCACTGGCATAGCCTATATTTTCTTAGAATATTCAGTGGAAGTTCAGCACATTTCATTGTTTTTGAAGGCTGAATTTCTTGTGGGGCTTAGTGGATCACAAGATCACCATAAGATATAGCCAAGAGTGCCAGTATGACCTTCAAATGCATAGTTCCTAGTGAAGGAAGCAACAATCTCATTTACTGCTGCCCTGGGCAGCCCACATCAGGGATGTTAGGTTCAGATCTGGCAGATATTTCTATAGAGGTAATTGGCAAGCTGGACTGTGTCCAGCTGAAAGTGACCAGGGTGATGAAGTGACTTGAAATAATAATGCTATGGAGAACAACTGGAGGATCCAGGGATATTTAACCTGTGGTACAGTGGATAGAACGCTGGGTCTGGAGTCAAGGGGTCTCCTCTTCCTGAATTCAAGTCTAGCCTCAGACACTAGCTGGGTGACCCTGGGCAAGTCACTTAACACTATTGGCCTCAGTTTCCTCATCTGTAAAATGATCTGGAGAAAGAAATGGCAAACCGCTCTATTTATATTTAATAACATAACCGCTCTAGTATCTTTGGCAAGAAAACCTCAAATGGGGTCATGAAGAGTCAGACATGACTGAAAAACAATAGAACAACAACAAAAAGAACACGGTGTAGTGTGTGGAATGCATTGTAGAGATTTTCAAGTATTCGATGGGTTGTTATGTGGAAGAGAGATTATTTACAGTCTGCTTGATACTAGAAAGCAGAACTGAGACCAATGAATAGAAACTAAGTACTAAATCAACTGGGGCTACTAGGCAACTCACTGGATAGAGTACTAGGCTTGGAGTGAAGAAGATCAGAGTTCAAATCCGGCCTCAGACGCTTACTAGCTGTGTGACCCTGGGCAAGTCATTTAACCTTTCTTTGCCTTAATCTATTGGAGAAGAAAATGACAAACCACTCCAGTATCTTTGCCAAGAAAACTCCATGGACAGTATTGGCAAGTTATGGTCCATGGACCCACAAAGAGTCAGGCATGACTGAGTAACTCAACAGCCACTAAATCGACTTAAGAAATAACTTTCTAAACATTATAGTTACCCACAAATGGAGTGAGGTGCCCCGAAAGGCGGTGAGCTCGCCATTGCTTGTGGTCATCAAGCAGAGACTAGATAATCATCTGTTGAGAATGAGTTAAGCCAGATTTTGGCACATTGGTCCCCTGCATCTCTCACATGCTCTGAGTTATGAGCACTACCACGTCATCAGTAACTTACTAGTATTCCTTCCAGGTTCTAATGCTTTTTCCTGATCTTGTCAAGATCCTTATCTATAGCTCTTCTGCTTCTATTGTCCAAAGGTCCAGCCTGGGGTAAGGCCATTTGGCAAAGCCAGCAGTACAAGAGTCACTGAGGCCCCTTGGAGAGTTTCTTGTGTCTCATGACTCTCATGTGACTTGGTCAGTTCAGGGTTGGTCCAACATTCAGTCTATTTGTTATGGTTGAAATAATTTCTGAGATCTTTTTTAATGAATGATACTTCTTTAGCTACTGTATGCTAATGAATCTAAAATTTCACTTCTTGCCTATAATTAAATCAATGTGATCATGAGTATTCCATAGGACATTATTTAGAATTAAAAGCTTAAGATAAAGCTCTTATATTTCTCTCCAACTTTTTGATTACAGCTAGGTCACAGTAAGCAATCAAGCATAAGGAGCTCAGAAGATTTGCATCTAAACAACTTCAATAATCCTCCCAGACAATACCAGGTAAACATGAGTGTTTGCTGGCCAATGGCTCTGAAAGAATGAATGTGGCCGTTGTTTCTATTTACATTTTGTTTCATGGTAACATGAGAAACACAGGAAGACAGTTTTCTAGTTCCAAAGTAGCAGATACTTAAATGACAGTGGAAATGCCTTCACTATCAGGTGTACTTCCTACTTATTGTCACCATCATGAAAAGTATTTAGTCAGTTATCGCAGGCATTTGGTACTGGAATGGACCCTGCTCATCACTGTGGACACCACATTGATCTTGGAGTGGGAAGACCTAGAATCAAGTGTCACTTCAGTTGATCACTGAATAGGAAAGTCACTTAAAGTTTACAATTGCATTTTCCTCATTCATAATATATGATAATGCTATCAACTCCCTCATAAAGTTGTGGCGAGGCTCAAATGACACACAGGTAAAATATTTTACAACCCTTCGAGCACTATCTGAATGTCAGTGATTTTTATTGTGGTTAGTAGTGAGATGTAGACAAATGCAGGCCATGTTGGAATAAACATTGAGTGTTAAAAAAAAAAAACAACTGGTCTCACAAATCAGTTTAAAAAATCCACACATATTACCTACTAACTGAATCCATACATTCTGTTTCCAATCAAACAAATATAACCTTCACTCATTGAGCTATACAATTACTAAAATGGTACTAAATTCAGAATTAACTCTGAAATAAATTGGTCTAGGTAAGCCAGAATCTTTTTGAAAAGAAAAAAAAAACAGCCTTGGAGATTGTGAATTTCTTGCTAACTCCTCAGAGCCATAATTAGGGATTCTTATGCTGGTGGCAGGGATAGGGAGCTTTGTGACAGTAGTGGCAGTAGAAGCGCAGAAGATAGGGAGGATACAGGTACAATACTATGAGGAAAGGAGGCAGCTAATTCCTCAGAGAGTTCAGCTCTCATTACTGCTGAAGTTAGAGAGAGACAAGAAGCTAAGTCCCAAAAGATGAATGCCAAACCAATGGGATCTTAGATGGTGACAGCTCAGGAAAGGTTGTTTTGCTACTGGTGGGGGAAAAAATACCCTTCTGGGGAGGAAGCATATTCCCCTTACTTCCACTTCGAATGTCAGTACCTTGGGCTAAAGCCCCATTCATTTCATGCTATTTCTCATTCTGTAAATCCCCTATAAATTTTAAAAGCAAGTGAATGCCAAAAAGTGTAAAAGAGTCAATTTATGAATGATGATAATTGAAAGTTACTTATAAAATCAAGGCGAAAGTTAGTGATATGAATTCTTTCCTCTTTTCTTTACTTAGAAAATAATGAAGCGTCTCATCAAAAGATATGTACTGAAAGCCCAGATAGACAAGGAAAGTGATGAAGTCAATGAAGGTGAGTTCAATACAGTACTGAGCTACTTTGTCAGAGCTAGCAGAGCTAAGGTCAGGGACAGGGTTGTCAGACGACAGGGTTCTGAGAAGTGGGCGCTTTGAGGTGAGAGGATGAACATGATCCAGTCAACCAAATATATGCTTTGGAGCAAAATAGAAAAAGTGGGAGGTTTTAGGATAAAGGGGCAGGGGTGGGGGTAAGGAAGCATGTTGTCTAATCCTGGGCCTGGAGAAGACTAGTGTTCAAACAAAAAAGTTAGACACTAGTCGTATCACCCTGGGCAAGTCACTTTACTTTAGCTTGTTTCAGTTTCCTAACTTGTAAATTGGGGATAATAATAGCAACTACTTCCCAAGGTTGTTGTGAGGATAAAATAAAATAATATTTTCAAAGTGCTTAGCACAGTGCCTGGCACTTAGGAGGCATTGTACAAATGCTAACTATTATTATTTGTAGTAGCAATGGTATTATTATGATTATTAGTATTATTAGTAATAATAATCATAACAATCCCAGAAACTTCCTCCTTTAGTTTATATTGGAGGGGATTTTACCTATATCTTCTGCAATCACTAGTTACAGGGAATACTGCTTATTTAATTATTCAGCTGCCTGGTGTTTTCTATAGTAATTTTTACATATACATATGTCAGTTCTCCAAGGATTTGTGATTTCATCAAGGTTAGCATGCCCTCTGATGGCAGAGACTGGGACTTCTCTCCAACCTGGATGGACCCTGTAAGCGCTATGGCTGGAAAAAATTGGCATCTTTCAATCTAGTGACAATCCTCTCTGAACTCAGCTATGCTGATTCTTTGATGGCATTTAGATCCATCCCTAACCAAAGTTTTTTCCACTTTGGTCGAAGCTCACAGGATTTGTGCTCTACTCTCATAGACTTTTGGGGGTAGCAAGGTGGTGCAGTGGATAGAGTGCCAGCCCTGGAGTCAGGAAAACCTGAGTTTAAACCCAGCCCTCAAAGACTTCCTTATGTGTGACCCTGGGCAAGTCACTTATCACTGTTTGCCTTAGTTCCTTATCTGTAAAATGAGCTGAAGAAAGAAATGGTGAACTGTTTCAGTATCTTTGCCAAGAAAACTCCAAATGGGGTCATGAAAAGTTGGACATGACTAAAACAACTCAACAACAACTCGTAGCGTTTTAGAAGGTAGAATCTTCTCCACAGTATGAAGAGGAACCAGAATAGTCCTTTAGTGTAGATCACATACACTTGCATGATTTAATACAGCTCTTGGATCATATGTTTAAAGGAATTGATTGTGTATGTTATTTACACAAGTGATCTTAAAATCCTCTTAATGTTCTTTATTATAGGTGAACTGAAGGAAATAAAACAGGACATCTCAAGTCTCCGCTATGAACTTCTTGAGGAGAAATCCCAGACCACAGAAGATCTAGCAGAACTTATTAGAAAACTTGGGGAGAAATTGTCAATTGAACCAAATCAAGAAGGAAGCAATAGATAACATGAGCACCTTTTAGACATTGAAATTAAATTGTCCACTTGAAGCCATATTCTTTACCAAATAAAAATTATATAATAATAACTTTCCTCCCATTCTTGAATAGTAAAATGTCACATTAAAACTTGGGCCACCATACCACATAATTTGAACCCTGATATTTTACGTCATCTGCAATGGAAATCTTCACGGACTACTGCATAAAGATGGCCAAAGGCAGAAGATTGTGCTCACCATTGGTTTGGTTTATTGTTTTTAAACTCTCTAGGTATATAAGAGTTATGTCATCAGCAGCAGTGTAATTCAATGCCAAGAGTTTTTTCTTTTACTAATAGAGGGATTATAAAGGAGAGAACAGCCCTTTCTGGCTTGGTAAATTCTAAGGCAATTGGCTGTCTCCTCTACAGATATCATACTCATAGCAGTTGATTTGGAATGAGTATTATTATGTCTTTGCAGAGAATCTACCCATTTACATGTATTTTTCCAAATAACATGATTGACAGAGCTTGTTCAGAAATGGCCTTAAATCATCTGTACATTTTTCCACTCATCTCTCAAGGATAAAAAAAAAAAAAAATGATACTTCCCTTCAGTCCTGGAGACAGTGCTGTTAATTTGGTTCTTAACATTTGCTCTTTTCTTTTTGTAGCTAAGCAAACATTAATGATGAAATGATATTTATGTTGTTCATTTTAACACCATGGATGGTGGTAAATTAAAGTTTTCTGGCAAATTAATATTCCAACACTGGTGAACAATCAAACACCCAGATAATAAATGAATTATTTTTAATGTAAGAATTCCATCACATTGTCCTATAAAATTATTCATTTCTTAGTTATGGTGATCATTAAATAAAAGCAACTGAACACTGGAAGCACAAAACACTCAAAATTTTTTGAGAATGGCCAAATATTTATCTGGGATTGTCAGCATCTTCAAACCTCCTATCAAAATGTAAAACCGGAATTTCCACACCTTGATTGTTACCACACCATATTGTTACACAATAGCCCAAGAGGCTATTGTGACTCTTGACATAGATGGATGATTATTTGAAATACACAAGAGTCACAGCAGAACATTCATTTTCTCCATGTGTCAGGCACCCCTAAACACATGTCATCCTTTAGCCTACTCTGGAATTTATGACTAGAAAAGCTACATTAGGCTAAAATTGGCAGTAAGGTGGCACATTGGATAGAGCACCAGGCTTGGAGTCAGGAAGACCTGAGTTCAAATTTGGCCTCGGACACTTGCTAACTGTGTGACCCTGGGCAAGTCACGTAACCCTGGTTGACTCAGTTTCCTCATCTGTAAAATGAGATAAAGAAGGAAATGGCAAACCACTTCCAGTATCTCTACCAAGAAAACCTCAGATGGGAGCACAAAGAATTGGACATGAGTGAACAACAAACAACTGCAACAAAGACAGTCTTTGAAACATATCTTTCATTGCTTTGCTTTAAAAGGTAAATGGACAATGAAAACCTGCTTACACCCCATCTACAACAGCATAAAGCTGAAGTACCACTGCGTAGCTCGCTCATGAGAAAGTAAATTTGAATTTCTTATTTGATGACATAATTCCATGTGGCTATTACAGAGAAGTTTAGCAGCAGAGGAGTCCCATTTTCAAATGTGTTATAACAATATTTGATGAACTAACTGTCAAAACTCCCCCACATTATACCACGTTTACTCTCAAAGAAATTAAATAAGCTAATGATACTCCAAATGTTTGTTATGTTGTGTTACAGAAATGGATTTTTCTGTTGTCTTCATTCCAGTGGCTGCTTAGAAGTGATTAATGTGTTTGACTTCCCAAGGCAGCAGGAAGGTCAGTTGGATGAATACAGCTACAGCCGTTATTTTCTTCCACGATGACAAATGGCTAGAAAAAAAATGGACTAATGATGATGGCCAGGACTGCAAGTTCTTCAATATAGGACCTAAGTTTCACTCTGTGAAACATTTCATTGTTTCAGATTAAGGTACTCCAAGCTATACTATATAGTGGGCCTTCCACCCCAAAAATCCATGTTGGGGGTTGGGGACATATGTTTATAAAATAGACATATCTAGCTAAATTATTTTGAAGAAATCAGCTTAAAGAAGAAGGTGCAAATCTATCAAAATAGCTTATACAGAAGGCAGCTAGGTGACACAGTGAATAGAGCACCCACCCTGGAGTCAGGAGGACTTGAGTTCAAATTCGACCTCAGACACTTGACATTTAATAGCTGTGTGATTTTGCGCAAGTCACTTAACCCTAGTTGCTTTGCCTTTCTCCTCCAAAAACAAAAACAAAAAAAAATAGCTTATACAGAAGAGGAGTCAGCACAGAAGCAGAAATATTCAAAAGCTCTACCTACGTCAAGTTCACAGTATGATTAACATAGCTTCGATGGCTCTTGGTTTAGAAGGATGGGTATCAAGCATGCAGAAAATAAAGATCATTTTGCCAGGAACTACATACCTTAGCTTGATCCAGAATAAGAAGACAGTGCTTCCACCCCCCAGAGACTTGTGAGATGACAGACAGAAAGGGAGCAAGATGTAATACCAACTGTCTTTTATTCTTGTGTGGGTTTCCCATGAACCCGAACAAAACTCCTGCCCGTCAGGTCAAGATCTATTCCTCACAGGAGCCATGTTTAGTTACTGAGGCATATCAAGATACAAATAGCTCAGTTCGATACTATTCAACAAGACTTTTTAAACACCTACAATGTGCCAGAAGCATGTTAGGCCCAAAGATACAAAGGTAAAAATGAAAACAGTCCCTGCCCTCAATAAGTTTACATTCCGCTAGAATCCAGGCACATTAAGGGATGTTTTAAGAGCTTTTAAAGGTTGATGTCTAAAAGATGACTCTGTGAGGGTAGGAATCATATTATTCATTTCTGTCTCCTACTTAATACTTACCCCAGTGTCTTCCTAGTCCTCCTTCTATCTTTCCAGTCTTTCTAAATCATATTCCTCTATCCCTGATACACTCTGAAATCTAGTGACACTGGTCCTCTTGCAGTTCATTACATACAGTACTCCATCTCCAACTCCAGATATTTTCCAAGAATGTTTCAGATATTCTATTATTGAACAACCATCTTTTTTGTTCATTCATGCCCAAGCTCAGATTTCCAGGGTAAGTCCCCCTAAGTTCCACATCTGAGTTCCATTGCTCTTCAGAACACATCATTCTGTTCCCCACCCAAGTAGAAAGGAAAATGGTCCAGTTATACTGATGGTAGGAAAAAGAACAGCAAAGGGATTTTTCCCCAGTGGGAGTTGTGTAAATGCTAGTTGGTTTTTTGTGGGGTTTTTTGGTTGTTGTTTTTGTTATAGCCATATGGAATTCAATCCAAAAGCTCAGATCTGATCTGGCCAGAATAGCTCAGCAACCTGGGGCTGTGCCCATCTTAACTACTATGAATTCTAAATGAATTCACAAGGCAGCTGAACATTTCCATTTATGGCAGGCTGAATGGTTGCCTGATCTAGACACACAGTAATGACAAGGACCAGCCAGTCTGGGTAGAGTGAAGACAGAACAAAAACAATTTTTTGTTCAATCCTGTCATCTCTTTCATGACAGTTTAAATTGCTACAGATTATGCCATCATGTAGAATTTATGTTCCTTATAAATGTTCCTTCCATTATTGTTCAGCTATTACCTTCTTATAGACCAAATCCCACAGGACAAAACTATTCAGTGACTTGAGTCTAATCTTTTTTGGAATATTTGCAATATCTTTTGAACAAAAAGAAGGAAACCATAACTATTCTAGTAAGAACTAGTTGTGTGATATTCACCAAAACTAGTTTAATTCAGTTGGGTTCTAAACACAAAGCTGTTCTGATACCAAGTCAAAATATCCTAATAAAAAGTGGAAAATATAGTTAAACATCTAATATCGCATTTACAGGACATAGAACATTGAAAGATTCCATGGGGTAGTGGTAAAGAGCCAGCCTTACAGTTAAGTAGAACAGAGTTCAAGTCCTATCTCTAACATATTCCAGCTGAGGGATCATGAGTAACTCACTTGACCACTCGGTGACCCCAAACAACTCTTAAGATTCTGTTATAATCAACTGATAAACCCTTATTAGAAGCCAATTATGTGGTAGGTACTGGGATCCACATTTAGAATACAAAGACAAAAATAAAACAATGCCAGCCATCAAGAATGGTATATTCTATTTAGGAAAATTATGTGTGTGTGTTTGTGTGTGTGACTAAATATGCATGCATATACATACATATTACATAGCTACACATATATACAGGTACAAAATATATGCAAAGTAAATACTAGGTTATCTGTGGAGGCACTGGCAGCCAGGAATCACACGAGGAGGTTGTACTTGAACTGAGTTTTGAAAGAAGTTTGGAATCCTAAGGAAATAAGGCTTGGAAGCACAAGCAAAGAGATGGAAGATGGAATTTCATGTCAGGGTCAGCAACTAGGTCAGTTTGACTAGACTGTATAGAGTATGGAAAGGGTTGTAATTTGTAATTAGTACAGAAACACAGGCTGGAGCCAGAATGTGAAACACTTTAAATGTCAGACAGAGAAGTTATTATTTTTATTTTATCTTAGACACAAAGAAAATTCTAGAGCTTTCTGGGCTTGTGCTTTAGGAAAATCCCCACGGTGACTACGTGATATATAGAAACAGAGTGTGGAGAGAATAAAGATAGAAGGGAAGGAAAACAAGTAAGAGTGTATTGCCATGATCCA
>CM053622.1:693089074-693106851 GCA_028646595.1 Phalanger gymnotis | reverse complement strand
TGGCAGTTGAATGGATACAGTAAGTGAGAGAGAAGAGCAGAGTATGATGCTGAGACTGTGAACTTGGGTAGCAAGAAGGATGAGGATGTTCTTGACAGAAATAAAGGAGTAAAGAAAGATGTTTTGTGGAAAATGTCGTTGCTTTTTGTATTTGTATCTCCTGCTCTTAACATACTGCCCAACACATAGCAAGTAATCAATAAAAGTCATTTCATTCTTTCAGTCATTTATGATTCTTAGGGTATTTTGACAGAGGAGATATAAGGGGACAGAATCAAGGTTACAAGTAGATGAGTCTATCAAGGAAATGGGTCACTTCTTATCTAAGACTAAAGTAAAGGAGAGGATAGGGACTATGTCAAGGGATTTTTCAGATGAATATTAAAGAGGGAACTCAGGACAAAGGGCAGCTATTTTCTTGGAAAAGTATGGGGTAAGGTCATAGAATTCTAAAGTTAGAAATGACCTCAGTTGTCATCTAGTTCAACTAATACATAAAAAAGAATCCCCATTATAACACAGACAACAATTGATCATCCAAGCTCATTGCCGAATGGGTGAGAGGGGGTGGTGTGGGATATCTGAGGTGAGAAAAGATTTGGAATCATTTCTGGAAACTGTGATAGACAATTATGGAAAAGTAAATGGAAAAATTGCTGAGCTGAATTGATGAAGGAAATTAACCATAGCAAAGAAATTATAGGTCACTCTACCCCTCTTACCAAAAAGAGAAAAAAAAATGACTGGTATACTATTACTTTCATATTTCACTCAGATGTTTCAACTATTTAAAAACAGTATGTGTCTCTAACAGCAACAGTGAAATACCCAGATAATCAGGGTAAACATCAATCTCTTCCAATGAGAATGTATAGCCTATATCATGGAACCTGAAGAAATTGACTTTTTTTTTTTATCATTTACATGCGGTTAAATTAGAGCAGATATTCTAAAACCTTTTTTTTTTGGGGGGGGGGTTGTTATAGATCCCTTTGGCAGACTGGTGAAGCCTACGGACCCCTTCTTAACATGTTTTTAGTTCCAGACAAAGATTCATAGCCCTGTAAGCTCATCAAGTCATTTGAGGGAATCCCTATGACTAAATCCTTACACAAATGTTCTATTTTGTATTTTGAGAGCTGTAAAAAAGCACAGACTTTGTTTTGTTGGAGTATAATATAATTAATTACAAAAATATTGTTGTTATTTAGTATTAAACATTTCTAAATGCACAAAATATAGAGGAATTCAAAGGAAACTCATTATTTAAATACAATTATAAAAAAGTGTCAAGTTCATAGATCCCATGTCACAGTAGATATATAGAGAACCAATCTTGAAGCCAGGAAGATTTGAGTTCAGATTCTGCCTCTGACACACATTGCTTGTGCAAACCTGGGAAAGTAACCTCTCAGTTCTCTGGGTAACTCTGTAAGACCATAATTCACAGAGGTGCCAATTGGGAATTCTTTGGGTTGATAAAATCACCAGGCTAGTCCTTATCACTGTCACTGGACAGTTATATTCTGTTTACAACAGATTTTGTAGTTTAACTCACTTTAATGGAGTTCCCAAGAATTAGATTATCCAGTTTAATTAGTCCAGTTTAGTTAATCCAATTTAATGGGGAAATTAGCTAATGAAGCCCAGACTGTCATAGGTAAGATTTGTTTCAAAAAATATTTTTGTAACTCTTGACTGAAGTCCCATGGTTTCAATTAACTTAATGCAAGTGATACCCTGATCTGTATATCTAGCCTTGTTTCTCTTTTGAGCACCAGTCACCTCTCCAATTATCAGACATTTTGAAATGTCCTGTAGACATCTCACAAATTAACGTGTCCAAAACAGAATACATTCTCTTTCTGCCAAAACCCCCTCCTCTACCTGAATATTGTCAGGGACTCCATTATCTTCCCAGGCCCATACAATGGGCCCAGGCCCATTGCAACCTCAATATCATCCTTGACTTTACACTCTCATTCACACCACATATGCAACGTATCCACAGTTTTGCCAGTTGCTGAATCTAATCATTTCTGTCTTCACAGCATCTTTCTTCCACATGCTTTCCTCTCCACTCACACAGTCACTCCTCCAATAAGACCTTCTATCTACTCTTTATGTATCTTGTACACACCTACTTTTTGTCTAGACATTTTATTTCTCCTGTAGAATTAAGCTTCTTGAAGGCAGGGGGTGGTTTTGTTTCTTTCTCATAGGTGAGCCCAATGCCTGGCATGTAAATGCTTATTGACTGAGTGAGTGATTATGTCTAACCTTCAAAGACACTAGATGCACATGTCAATCAGTTAAGGAGTTCCATTTCTTATATACCTTACTTGAGAAACCTGATGTCAAAAGTTTGCATAATCAGTATATGATCAGCATGTTTTTTCCTTTATTCCCTCCCTTTAATGCCCAGCTTTCTCTTTTTTCTAGACAAGTGGAAATCCCACTCAATAAACAGTAGAATTTTAGAGTGGGAGACTGGGAGTTGAGGTCTGACCAAGGAAGATTACACCAGGACTATCACCTAATTTATTCTGTATCTTACAAATCTCTACTAATGCAAGCTAAAGTTGCCAATAGGACAGATATAAAATCAATTTCACAAGCATAAATGTGAGAAATATGGTTAGACAGAAGTGTGTCTGAAAAAGATCCAGGAATTTTAATGGCCGTCAAGCTCACAGTGAATCAACATTGTAATATAGTATTTAATAAGTTAATGCAATTTTAGACTACTTTGAGAGACACAGCTTCCAAGAATAAGGAAGTAATAATCCAAATGTGAGTGGTGGTATGGAATAGCTGCTTGAGAGTAGTTCTTGAAGTCTGGAAGACCTAATCTTGCTTCTGACACACACCTACTATGTGACTCTGGGCAAGTTAATTAACTTATCAGTGCCCTGGGCAAATTTCTAAGACTATAAATTGTAGATAAGGTACTAATTTGCATTAGGAGCAGAAACTCCTTAATAGTTACTTCCTAAACTGATGAAATCACCTGTCTGGTTTAAAAAAAAATCACTTTACTGTGCCCTGGTGAGATCAGACATGTAGTATTCTGGATACCAATATTAAGGAATTATAATACTAAGCTGAAAAACATCCAGAAGAGAACAACAAGGACCCTGAGTTCATGCTGTATGAAGATTGGTTGAAGAAAGTGGGAATGTTTAGTTTGAAGAAAAGTCTCAAGGGGCCATCATGACTGGATTCAAGCGTTTAAAATCTGCCATATGGGAGAGGAATGTTAGACTTTTTTTTTTGTTTGGCCCCAGAAAGCAGGCTTAGGAGCAATGATTGGAAGTTACAAAGTGACAAATTTAGGCTTTATGTCACAAGAAAATACCAAACAAGCAAAAAAAAAACCAAAAACTTCTTAATCAGACTCACCTGAATGGGCTGCCTTGGGAAGTAATAAGTTCCCCATCACTGAAGGTCTTTAAGCAATGGCTTGATTAATTGTTGAGTGTGTGCCAAGGAGACTTCTTTTTCAGCTATAGATTGGACTAGCCAACTCTGAATTTCTGTGAGGCAGTCAAAGGCAACATCAGGTTAAGATTTAAAATCATTTACAAAACCTTACAGAAAAGGAAACAAAAGTCATTTTTATAGCAATATTTCTCTAGTGGTATTCTATGGCCATTATTGTGTTTCAGTCTTAAAATTTCCTCATTTTAGTATACATTCGCATCTCACCCCATGGCCAGTGCTCCCTTCACGCTCATTACAATTTCAATTGGCAGCTATCTTGTGACTTTTTAGAGCAGTGCCTAAAGCTCACTGCTGAGGTTTTCAGGTTTCCAAATCACAATATCGGATCACCTGCTTCGTGGAAAAAGAAAGCCAATCCCATTTATGGGCTCATATATCCAGAACTGGAAGGGATCTTAGAGGCCATCTGGTCCAGCTCTTCATTTTAGAGGAGAAAATTCAGGTTCACAGAGAGGCTAAAAGATATATCCCAGGCCACAAAGGCAGTAAGGGACAGAGGTGGAGGTCTTCTGACTCCAAACTGCTGCATGTGAATTCCAGCAACCTTCAAAGACTGCTCCTTTTCTTGACTTTGTCTTTTTCCAAAAATAAAATTTCCTTTTCTAATGTGCATTATTGGTTCTAACTTACTCTATTTCCTACTGCTTACAAATAGCACCACAAGTGGAAGTGGGCAGCCTCTGGGCAATCAGGCTAATGTGGCAAAGCAGTTTATTCAGGGCCCATTAGAACACATTGGTAGTGACATTCAGGAAGTGTACCTTGAACTTCATCGCTGTAATACAAAGTAATTCTTATTTCACCACAAAAACCCTTTTCCTCACAAAACATATGGGTTGTAATGTCTCGTGAAAGGAATTAAGTAATGTCCTATTTCTATCTTAGCCTTTTCAAACTTCGGTGATTCAACTAGTTGCCATTTACTCTTTACTCTTCTTCAAAAATGGGTCATACGTTAGAATAATTAGAAAAGGTCAGATTTCATGATGTAATAGTTTCATTGAATAATAAAATGTCTTATTGTTGCTGCTATATTTTTTAGAAGAAATGGATAAAAATATACTCTAATTGAATGGGCACCTAAAATTATTTTTATACACATTGGGCAATCAATGCTCTTTTTTTAAAAAAAAATATAGATTCAAACAATAGGAAGGAACCCCAGAAAGTTGTACTAATGGATATATAGTCTTTTTGTATGCTTCACTTCCCTTTATCTTGTCCTATTCTTTCCCTCACAGCAAGCTCTGTTTTCCTCTTTATTCTGTCCTTTTTAGTTTTTAAAGTTGTTCTTCTTTTTTTCTACCTGTACATTTCATCTTTTCTCTATGACCTTTTTAATTCCTTTGTCCAAAATGTTCAAAACAAAAACTACAACAGCGATTGAATCCATTCTCTTGGGGCCCTGAGGGTTCACAAGCTAAAAGGGGTAAGGTGAAATCGTGAATTCCTGAATTATAGAAGAAATAAACTCTAAGCTTTCTGGATATGTACTTAACCACTTAATCTACACAGAATAGTATACATATATAAAAATCTGGGAAGGTACTTCTTCATTGAATAAAGGCAAAGGAACATGTTTCTTTGGATATCTTTCATTTAGCCCTTAAGGGATCATTAGCTTAATATCTCAGGTCAGAATTCTTGGGGTAGTTATATGTGTTGCCTTTGAAAAGGGACTTCTGCACATACCACACCACTTAAGATGGAGAAACCTACATTCTTGGAGAAGACTGATTGTTTTAGTGTGTTGTTCTTTACATTTACCTAGTTGTAATTATTGTGCGTAGTTTTTTTTTTGACTCTTCTTACTTCACTCTGAATCAGCTTATGTAAATCATTCCATGTTTCTCTGTATTGATCACCTATCTAATTTCTTATATCATAGTAATATTTCATTTCGCTCATGTATCACAGTTTGTTTAGCCATCCCTCAGTCAATAGGTATCCACTTTGTTTCCAATTCTTTATTACAAAGAGTGCTACAACAAATCTCTTACTAATAGCTTCCTTGGAATATAAACCTAGTAAAGGAGTCTCTGATTGAAAGATAATTGGAATCTTAGTCACTTTGTTTACATACTCTCAAATTGTTTTCCAAAATGGTTGTACCAACTCACAGTTCCACCAGGAATATGTAGTGGGTCTTTTGTCTCACGAGCCATCCAGTGTTGATTATTGCCATTTTTTGGGCGTTTTTACAAATTGCAGTATAGGAGGTAAAACTTCAGGGTTGTTTTGAATTGTCTTCCTCTTTATTAGTGAGTTGGAGCATTATTTCAGATGTCTGTGATTACTTTGCAATTCTTCTTTGGAGAATTGTTTATATCTTTTGACCACTTTTTAGGGAATAATAATTATTGTTATGATATTATTATTGTTTACATATCTTGGATAACAAACCAATATCAGAGAAATATGATATAAAGCTTCCCCACCCCCCACCCCCATTCAACCACTTTCTTTCTTGTCCTAAGTGCAGGTTTTTAGTCTCAAGTAACCAAAGCGTTCATTTTTATCTTAAAGTTGCCTCTATTTCTTGTTTAGTTAAGAATACATCTCCTACCCATAGCCATAAAGGGTACATGATCTGTTTCACTTCCAAATTTTTTATTATATGATCTTTAATACTAAGATCATACATCCATTCAGAATATATTTTGAAATATAGTTTAAGGTGTTGATCTAAGTTAGGTTTTTTCCCTAAGAAATTTGTTTTCCACATTATCAAATACTTGGTTATTGAGTTACACTTTTTTTCTGACTCTCCCTTTTCTAGTCTGTTCCACTAATCTATCTATACATCTATTTTTTTAAAATACCAGATCAGTTTTATGACTGCTGTTTTACAATATAGCTTGATATCTGGAAGTGCTATTCTCTCCTCATTTCTATTTCTTTTCATCATTTTCCTTGATATTCTAGGTCTTTTTATTTCCCAAAGGAATTTTGCTATCATTTTATTAAGTTCTATAAAACTATCCTCTTGTTTATTTGGTTGGTATACCACTGAAAGTGTAAATTATCATTATTGTCATTTTATTATTTTGGCATGACCTCACCATGAGCACTGAATATTCCTCTAGTTATATAAATTGCTCTTTATTTCATTAAGAAGTACTTTGTAATTTAATCTATACAAGTTTGTGCGTTTGTTCATGTGCTTTGATTGGTTATTTTCCAAGTATTTTATTCATTTTGCAGTTACTTGGAATGGAATTTCCCTATTTTTTCTTCTTGCGTTTTGTTATTATTATATAGACATACTATTGCTTTTTGAGGATTTTTATTCATTGTCTCAAATAGCATTTTTGTTGATTACCTAGGATTTTCCAAGTATACCATCATATCTTCAGCAAATAAAGACATTTTTATCTTTTCTTTGCCTATCTTTAAGCCTTTAATTTCTTTCTCTGCTATTATCATATATTGCTAGAATTTTCAGAACTATATTTAATAACATTGGGAGGGGGAACATCCTTGTTTCACTCTTCCATTTGGCTGTGATGGACACTTCCAGCTCTGAAGTCCTGAAATTCCGTGACTCTCTCTTTGTGTTACTGCTACATCCTTCTAGTCACCTTGGAATCATCTTTTGCTAATCTCTGTCCCATCACATTAGTCTATTGATGAAAAGTCTTCATTGCTTACAGGATAAAGCATTCATGAGTACCTGAGCCTGGGCCTTACATTCAAGCTTTACCTCTGACTAATTGACTATGTCTCTTCTGTGTTCCAGGTACAGAATCGAATTCCTCAAATATGTTCAGCACTACCCTTCTTCAAGGCATTTGATTACATTTTTCCCCTCTGTGGTGCTTTCTTCTTGAATGTTTGCTTCTAACTCTATAGATCTTTCAAATTAAAATTTAAGTGCCACCTTCTACATAAATGTCACTTTCTATGATCCTCCCAATAAAATGTGACTCAGCATTCCTCTGAATCCCATTAATACTTGATACTTCTATAGCACTTAAAATATTTTGTTTTTTGCTAAAGTTACTTGACTTGTCTTATCCCAGATATTCCACCTATTTCACCTAACAGCTTTATGAATATAGGGCATATGTCATACTCATCTTTGTATTACCTAATGTTTATCACAAGGACTTTCACATATGTGATCAATAAATATTTGTGGTATTTAATTGAATTGAGGAGATAAAATGTGCTTGCCAATTAAATTCAATGTAGTCAACATGCATTTGTCAGGTGGCTACCATGTGTAATAGACTATATACACTGTGGATACAATGATGGATACAAAATACATCCTATTTTCTTGGATCTTACAATCCAACAGGGGGCAAACTCAAAATAAATATAAAAGAGGAAATTTCAAAGATTAAATGAAAAAGAAAGAAATTGGAAAACCAAAAAATCTCTAGAACTTATAAACAAAATTAAAAGTGGGCTCTCTGAAAAGAACACCTAATAAAAAGAAGACGGCCAAGCCATTTTGGAAAGCAATTTGGAACTATGTCCCCACAGCTAGTAAACTATACATAGTCTTTGACCCAATTATGCCATTTTTAGGTCTGTATCTGAAAGAGATGAAGAAAAGAGAAAAATGACCCATAAGAACAAAAATGTTAATAGCAGTTCTTTTTTTGTGGTGGCAAAGAACTGGAAACTGAGAGGATTGCACATCAATTAGAAAATGTCTAAACAAGTTACAGTACATTTATGTAATAGAACAATATTATTCTCTAAGAAGTAATGAAGGAGATAGTTTCAGAGAAACATGAGAAGGCTTACATAAACTAATGCAGAGGGAAGTGAGCACAGCTAGGAGAAAAATTTGTATTGTAATAGTAATATTTCAGACAAACAACTTAGAAAGACTTAGGATCTCACATCAAAATTTTAAATAACAGTTCTAGAGGATTCAAAATGAAATATGCTATCTATTTCTTGATACAGAGGTGATAACTCAGATCACAGAATAAATTCATTATTTAATAAGAACTGGGAAAACTAGAAAGCGATTTGGAATATATTATCCTTATGCCAACATCTTGAATGAGACACTTGATCTCCCAACTCTGGGCATTTTCGTGGCAATATGCCATCCCTAGAATGTTCTCCTTCCTCCTCTTCTCCCCTTCCTGGCTTCCTCCAAGTCCCAGCTAAAGTCTCACCTTCTAGAGGAAGATTTCCCAATCCTCTTTAATTCTAGTGCCTTCTTTCTATTGATTATTTCTAATTTATCCTCCATATAATTTGTTTTTACATGGTTGTTTGCATGTTCCCCATTTTCTTTTCAAATTCGTTGTGTCCTCAGTGCTTAGACAAGTGCCTTACGTATGGTAGGCCCTGAATAAATGACTGACTGAGCGATCTTATACATCTCCCAAAATACATTCAAAATATATACATGACCTGAATGTTAAAGATCATATGATTGAAAAATTAGAAGTGAAGTAGATTATACATTTCTCAGCTATGCATAGTGGACAAACTCTTAATCAAATGAGGAAAAAAGTCAATTACAAATGGTAAAATGAACAATTCTGATTATATACAATTGAAAGGTTTTTGCCAACAAAATTGCCATATCTAAGATAAGAAGGAAATCAGGTGATTTGGAAAAAAATCTTTGTATCAAGTATCTCTGATTAAGATTTGGCAGACAAGATACATAGACAACAAACCAAACAATGACCCAAAGCCATTCCCCAATACAAAGGTAATGAACAAATAGTTAAAAGAAAAATAACAAACTATTAATAGTCATGTGAAAGGATGTGACAAATCACTAATAATAAGATATATGGAAGTCAAATCAAACTCTAAGCTTTCATTTCACACCCAGAAAACTGATAAAGATGACAAAATAACTGAATAGTCAGAGTTGGAGGGGCAGTAGATAATCACACTAATAGATTGTTGATGAAGCTATGAAGTTGTACAACCATTCTGAAAAGGCAATGTTCATACTACCTCAAGAATTTCATTCATAAAAATCCATTTTTATCATACTAATATTATAGATATGTTTCTATATCATATAAATATTATATTTATTTATTATAGTATCATAGAAATGCCTTTTGTAGAAAAAACTGAAAAATATAGATGTCCATTGATTGGAGAATGGACAAATGTATTGTGGTGTATGAATATAATGGAATATTATTGTGTTATAAGAAATGCTGAACATGACAAATACATGAAGGTATGGATAAAAGCCTGGAGAACAACAAACAAAATGACTACAATAATATAAATAGAAAAACAACCACCACAAAAAAGTAGAAATTGAAAATTGCAACATTATGAAGACTTAGTTTGTCCCCAAGTAAAAGATATGAAAAGACATCTCTCCCTGCTCCTTTGCAGATACATGAGTATGGAACATTGTACATGGTAAGATTTTTTTTCAGTGTGTTGATTGATTTTAATGTTTTTTCTCTCTATTCTTTTCTTTCTTTTTATAAACTTTCACTTTATGAAGGATTGTCATTTAATAATATTAAAGATGTCAAGAAAAAGGTTTTGACAGTGTACAATAACCTGTTTTTTTTGTTTGTTTATTTTTTTTTACTAATAATGGACCTTCCCTTAATATGATAAACAGCATCTATTTAAAACCAAGAGCCAACATTTTAAATGATGTACATAGAGTTCTTTCCTATAAGATCAGGAATAAAGCAAAACTACCTATTGCCATCACTAATGTTTTACAGAATGCTAGAAATGCTAGCTATAGCAATAAAAAAAGAAATTGAAGGAGTAAACACAAAAAAGGAAACAAAATTATAACTTTGTTTCAGATGATGTGAAATTTTCTTAGAGAATCATAGAGAGTCATACTAAAAATTAAGTAAAACAATGATTTCACCAATGTTTCAGGCTACGAAATAAATCCACATAAATCTTCAGCATTTCTGTATATTTCCAATAAAACTTACGAAGAAGTGATAAAGAAATTCCTCTTAAAATAACTACAGAATGTATAAACTATTTGGTAGTCTACTTGCCAAGACACATACAGGAACTATATGAATACAGCTACAAAACATACATTGTAAAAATAATCACATATAAATAATTGGAGAATAATTTCTTATGGATAGGCTGAAAAATAAGAATAAATTTCACTCACGGAAACAAAAGATTAAGAATCTCAAGGAAAATAATGACAAAAGGAAGGGGACCTAGCAATACTAGATCTCAAATCATTTTGCATAGCAGTAATTATCAAAATGATTTGGTCTTAATGAACAAAATAGATCAATTAATAAAACTAATTAGGTGTAAAACATATAGAAGCATATAAACACAGAAGCTTACAGTTCAAAACTGAGGCAAACCAAAGTAACTTGCCCAGGCTCACACAACTAACAGGTGTCTGAAACCAGATGTACAGTTAGATCTAATTCCAGGCACAGCACTCTACCCATGGTATCACCAGCTGCCAATAACAAATATCTTTGAAAGATAAGAACTCTGATCAATGCAATGAACAGCCACAATACAATAGCATGCTATCCATCTCCTGATAGATGGATATATGTGTGTATATATTTTTATAAGGGTTTTGTTTTTCTTCCAGGTAGGAGGGAGGAATTGTAGAAGATAGAGAAAATAAATTTTGTAAAGTAAATCAATAAAAATCAAATCTGAAACAAAAAAATATTAATCTGATTTTGATTTCTAAGTGTTCTTTTTTTGACATTATGGTAGTCACCATGCATAATTTTATCTCAGTTCAGTTCCCTTCATTCTATATCAGTTCACACACTTACCATGTTTTTCAAAATTATTCATATTAGTTTTTTCCTTAAGACATAGCAGTATTCCAATAAATTAATGCACCATAATATTAATATTATAACAATATATTATTATTAAATATTAAATATTTATTAATTAATAAATATTCAGCATCAATTAATTGTTATTTATTATTAATTTTATTAATAAATATTAATAATTATTTATTATCAATTTTATCAACATTATGTATATATAAAGATATATTTATTATTATTAATTAATAAATGTTAAATAATAATATTAAGATATTTCCCATTTACTTTACATCTGTCTTGTTTCCAGTTTGGCACTACTGATGAGAGCACAGTCTCTGGGAACCCCCTTGAATCTGGAATATATCCTCTGGGAGCCCCCTTGAATTCTCCTTGAATCTTCCATCTAGATCTGGCCTTCCCCTAAGGCCATAAGCCTTACATTATCATTAGGCCCAAATCTCTACCTAGCCTTGCCCTTTATTGTCCAGCTACTTCCCACCCTTGATACTATCAATATCCATGCCTTCAACTACTTCCCACCCTTAATTCCATTCTCTTGGTTCCTGGAGTCTGACCTCATCTTCTCCTCCTTAGACTCTTCCTCAAGACCCTCCCTAAAGCCCTCCTCTAGTCACCCCAGACCACCCCTCAATCCCTCCCACAATCTTTGTGTATATAATCTCCATCTTGCCTCCATGAAAGCACTCAGATTCAATCTAGCTCAGTAGATTGACGCTTGTAAAAACAAGGCGTCACAAAGGATGGGATTTCTTAAGACAACCCATTACGGTGAATCTCTAATAAAATTTTTCTTTTCCCTTGGCTGAGAAGGCTTGAGTCAAATTCGAAAGGGCAGGACCCAGCATGTTGGTATTTTGGGGTCATGAGCACCCCTAGAAACCTATAGTTCCCTACCATCATCATTTTGCTTAAACCTCTTCACTACCACAAAAAATGCCACTGTGAACACACAGATATGTATTTATAATACACGCATACATAGATACATAGACACATCCATCCATACATACAAACTTTCTTATTTTTACTTCTTTGGTTTTTAGCCTTATTAATGGGATGACTAGATCAAAGGTATGAACAGCTTAATGATTTTTTCACATGATTTATTCTTTTTGAAGCCATTATGTCTTTATACTATTTTTTAAGTAATTTACGAAATTTTAGTTAAAATAACTGGTTTTCCTTTTCAGTTTTAAGAAGTCAGATAAGCCAGTTACTTATCTGTCTTTTTTATTTTTTCTAAAACCAACATCTTGTTTTATTTATAATTTATTTTTACTTCTAATTTTGTTAAGATCTGCCTCAATTTTCAGAAATTTCCTTTGGCCATTTAGCTGGATCATTTTTATTCGTTCCTTTATTTGTTGCTGCAAATTTGATTAATTTTAAAGAATTTAGATGCTCTTTTGTTACATACAAGTAATGATATTGATTCATTGTCTATGGTGTCATTAATCATACTGTAATTTCCCTGAATATCTCTTTCTATTGTGTATTTTTTTCACTTTATAACAATAATTGTAGATTATTGCTACCCTTCTTTTTGAGTTCACATAAAGTATGATAAATTTTGCTCCAGCTCACTGTTTTATCCCTCTGTCAATTTTTATGTTCCAAGTGTATATTTTTTTAAAAAAATATATGTTGCTGAATTCTCTTTTCTAATTCTGCTCTCCCTTTCCATTTTATGGGTAAAGTCATATCACTTGTATTCACAGTTATGATTGTTAGTTGTGTATTTCCCTCCATCCTGTCCTTTGGTATTTTTTTGTCTGATCCCCTTTCTGTACTTTCTTTCTTTACAAAGAGAAAGGTGGGGGAAGATGGCTGAGTAGGTCAGAAAATTCCTAGCTCTCAAGATTTTCCCCCACAAAAGAGTTAAAATAGCACCTTAGGGCAAACAAAGTGTGAGTGGAGACAAACATGAATAGGGGCACAACCTGGATCTTCCTGGGACAATTTGAGAAGCTCCAAAGAAAAATCCCAGGAGGAAGTTTGGTCCCTGCTAGGAGTAATCACCTCCAGGCTAGTTTCCATTTTAACAAACTGCAAGCGTCTTAAACAACTAGCAGCAAGCCCTGGGCTTAGTTGGTTTGAGAGGCTGCCTAGGCCCCAGCCACAGGAACTTTTCACCCCAGGATGGTGAGGGCAATTGGGTATTTCAGCCCAGGAAGATTGAGGGAACCTTTGCTGATGAGGAACACTAGACCCAGCTGTGCTTCAAAGAGCGGTGGAGAAGAGAAGGAGCCAGCACAGGCCCAGTGAGTGCAAAAGCAGTGGGGCAGAAAGCACCTGGCTATGGGCACTTACAGGAGGTTGGAGGTTTGGCTTTGGTTCTAGGATAGAGGAGAGAACTGAAGATCTGGGGCAAGAGGGACCATTTCCCATACCACAGGGCTAGAGGTGATTAAAAACATCAAGCTATTACCACAAAAAATGCACAGGCAAAGCAGAGAGAATCCAACCATGGAAAACCATTATGGGAATAGAGATTACCAGGGTTCATCTTCAGAGGAGGATATTGAAGTAACAAAACCCCCAAAGAGTAATGTCAAATGGTCACCTGCCCTAAAAGAATTTATAGGAGCTCTTAAAAAAGACTTTAAAAATCAAATGACAGAGATGGAGGAAAAGCTAAAAAAAAATCATCTTTCAAGAAATTATCAAGGAAAACTGCCCCAATATTCTAGAGTCAGAGGGTAAAATAGAAATTGAAAGAATCCACAGATCACCTCCTCAAATAGATCCCAAAAAGAAAACTCCTAGGAATATTGTTGCTAAATTTCAGAGCTCCCAGATCAAGGAGAAAATACTGCAAACAGCCAGAAAGAAACAATTTGAGTACTGTGGAAAAACAATCGGGATAACATAGGATCTAGCAGCTTCTGCATTAAGGGACTGAAGGGCTTGGAATATGATATTCTAGAGGTCAATGGAACTAGGACTAAAACCAAGAATCACCTACCCAGCAAAACTGAGTATCATGCTCCAAGGCAAAATACAGATTTTCAATAAAATAGAGGACTTTCAAGCTTTCTCAGTGAAAAGACCAGAGCCAAATAGAAAATTTGACTTTCAAACACAAGAATCAAGAGAAGAATGAAAAGGTAAACAAGAAAGAGAAATCATAAGAGATTTACTAAAGTTGAACTGTTTTGCTTACATTCCTACATGGAAACATGATATGTATCAGTATTAGGGTAGCTGAAGGGAATATTCATACACATATATATACATGTATATATATATATATATATACATATATATGTATGAATATAATGGAATATTACAGACAGAGGGCACAGTGTGAGTTGAATATGAAAGGATGATAACTAAAAAAATAAAATCAAACTAAGGGTTGAAAGAGGAATATGTTGAGAGAGGGAGAAAGGGAGAGATAGAATGGGGTAAATTATCTCACATAAAAGTGCAAGAAAAAGCGGTTCTGTAGGAAGCAAAGGGGGCAAGTGAGGGGGAGTCAATAAATCTTGTTCTCATTGGAATTGACCTGAGGAGGGAATAACATACACACTCAATTGGGTATCTTACACCCACAGGAAAGAAGGAGGAAGGAGATAAAAAGAGAGGACAATAGAAGGGAGGGCAGATAGGGGGAGGAGGTAATCAAAAGCAAACACTTTTGAAAAGGGACAGGGTCAAGGGAGAAAATTGAATAAAAGGGGATAGGATAGGAAGGAGCAAAATATAGTTAGTCTTTCACAACATGAGTATTGTGGAAGGGTTTTGCATAATGATACACATGTGGCCTATGTTGAATTGCTTGCCTTCTTAGGGAGAATGGGTGGGGAGGGAAGAGGGGAGAGAATTTGGAACTCAAAGTTTTAAAAGCAGATGTTCAAAAAAAAAGTTTCTCCATGCAACTAAGAAATAAGATATGCAGGCAATGGGGCATAGAAATCTATCTTGCCCTTACAAGAAAGTAAGGGAAAAGAGGATGGGGGAAGTGGGGTGACAGAAGGGAGGGCTGACTGGAGAATGGGCCAATCAGAATACATGCCATCTTGGAGCTGGGGGGCAGGTAGAAATGGGGAGAAAATTTGTAATTCAAACTCTTGCGGAAATCAATGCTGAAAACTAAAAATATTTTAAAAAAGAAAGAAGAAAACCAAATTACCAATTTCAAAAATGAAAAAGGTGAATTCACCTCCAAAGAAGAGGAAATTAAAACAATAATAAGGAATTATGTTGCTCAATTGTATGCCTATAAATTTTATAATGTTAGGAAAATGGATGAATATTTACCAAAATACAAATTGCCCAGGTTAACAAAAGAAGAAATAGATTACTTAAATAACCCCATCTTTGAAAAAGAAATTGAACAAGCCATCAACGAACTCCCTGGAAAAAAATCTCCAGGGCCAGATGGATTTACAAGTGAATTCCATCAAACATTTAAAGAACGATCAATTCCGATACTTTATAGACTATTTGGGAAAATAGGCAAAGAAGGAGTCCTACACAAATATGGTACTAATTCCTAAACCAGGAAAAGCCAAAACATAGAAATTAAATTATAGACCAATTTCCCCAATGAATATAGATGCATACATTTTAAATAAAATATTAGCAAAAAGATTACAGCAACTTATCATGAGGATAATACACTATGATCAGGTAGGATTTATTCCAGAAATACAAGGCTAATTCAATGTTAGGAAAACTATCAGCATAATTGATCATATCAACAACAAAACTAGCAGAAACCATGTGATTATCTTAATAGATGCAGAAAAAGCTTTTGACAAAACACAATACCCATTCCTATTAAAAACACTAGAAAGCATAGGAATAAACAGAGTCTTCTTTAAAATTATAAATAGCACCTACCTAAAACCACCAGCAGACATTATATGTAATGGGGATAAACTAGATGCTTTCCCAATAAGATTAGGGGTAAAAAAAGGATGTACATTATCACTCCTATTATTCAATTTGGTACTAGAAATGTTAGCTTTAGCAATAAGAGATGAAAAAATTGAAGAAATTTGAATAGGCAAAGAAGAAACTAAGTTATCACTCTGCAGATGATATGATGATTTACTTAGAGAATCCTAGAGAATCAAGTAAAAAACTACTTGAAATAATAAATAACTTTAGCAAAGTTGCAGGATATAAAATAAACCCACATAAACTATGTAATACTAACAAAGCCCAACGGCAAGAGATAGAAAGACAAATTCCATTTAAACTTACTGTAGACACTACAAAATATTTGGGAGTCTGCCTGCCAAAAACAACTTCACTATTTCACAAAAACCAGGAAAACTGGAAAATAGTATGGCAGAAATTGGGTATAGACCAATATCTTATTCCATATACCAAAATAAAGTCAAAATGGGTTCACAACTTAAATTTAAAGACTGATACTATAATCAATTTGAGAGAGAAGGGACTAGTTTACTGTTAGACATATGGAAAAGGGAAGAATTTATGACTAAACAAGAGATAGAGAGCACTATGAAATGCACAATGGATAATTTGATTACATTAAATTGAAAAGTTTTTATAAAAACAAAGCCAATGCAACCAGGATTAGGAGGGAAGCAGAAAATTGGGAAAGAATTTTTAGAACCAATGTCTCTGACCAAAGCCTCATCTCTAAAATATACAGAGAAGTTAATCAAATTTATAAGAACACAAGTCATTCCCCAACTGATAAATGGTCAAAAGATAGGAACAGGTAGTTTTCAGAGGAAGAAATTAAAGATATTTATAGTCATATGAAAAAAATGCTCTAATCACTATTGATTAGAGAAATGCAAATCAAAACAACTCTCAGGTACCACATCTATCCTGTCAGATTGGCTAGCACATCAAAACAGGAAAATGATAAATGCTGGAGAAAATGTGGGAAAATTGAAACACTATTGCATTGTTGGTGGTGTTGTGAACTGATCCAACCATTCTGAAGAGCAATTTGGAACTATGCCCAAGGGACTGTAAAAATGTGCATACCCTTCTAGGGCTGTATCCCATAGAGATCATACAATAGGGAAAAGGATCCATATGTACAAAAATATTTGCGTCAGCTCTTTTTGTGGTAGCAAAAAATTGGAAATTGAGGGGATGCCCATCAATTGGGGAATAGCTTGTTTCAACAATCCAGCTAGCAGCTGTTGTAGACCAACCCAAGCCCAACAACAAGAACGGTATCAGCACGCTGCAAAAGCACAGGTTCCTTTGATCTGCTTAACTAAGGAAAGCTACATTAAGGGGTTGACGAGCTTACTTTAATTCAGCATACAAACATCATTCACTTAGTTCAGGGGAAAAGACCAGCACGCTGAACTTCAGAGCAAATTACAAACAAGTTACAAACATCAACAGACAGACCTTGTCTGCCTCAAATCCCAATACATAGTTACCAGAGTTTAACAAAGTCCCAACATCCAGGTTTATGAGCTGGAGGGCTTCTTAGCTACAGCTGCCCGGGAGTATCCAAACACCACCAAGAGCCAAAGCCCTGCGCAAATG
>CM053622.1:693073508-693088974 GCA_028646595.1 Phalanger gymnotis | reverse complement strand
CCCAATACATAGTTACCAGAGTTTAACAAAGTCCCAACATCCAGGTTTATGAGCTGGAGGGCTTCTTAGCTACAGCTGCCCGGGAGTATCCAAACACCACCAAGAGCCAAAGCCCTGCGCAAATGGCTGTGTCTTCTCTTCTTATAGGGTTTCAGATGTCATCTGAATGACCAGAACTTAGGCTGCTATGATTGGCTCTTGAGTTAGCACCACCCCTTGGTACTCTGGGAGCTTCACACCCAAATAGGCTTAGCACCTAACAGGGGTTTGGACCTGGGGCTTAGCATCTAGTAAGACTCAATAAAACACACTGAATTACGCAAAGGAAACAAAAGCCAAACTCTTCAAGGGCACTTGGTCGAACTAAGTGTTAAGAGCCCATTTTGCTTACCAACACATGGCTAAACAAATTGTGGTATATGAATGTAGTGAAATACTATTGTGTTATAAGAAATGAGGAGCAGATGGACTTCATAAGAACTTGGAGAGTCTTATATGATCTAATGATGAGTTAAGGGAGCAGAACCAGAAGAACATTGTATACAACCACAGACACATTGCTTCTTTGATGACTAACTTTGATAGACTTGGCTCTTCTCAAAAAGACAGCTCCAAAAGAGTCATGATGGAAAATGCTATCCACATCCAGAGAAAGAATTATAAAATCTGAATGCAGACTGAAGCAAACTGTTTGCTCTCTCTCTTTTTTTAATCTTTATTTCATTTTGTTTTTGGTTTTGTTACATCTTTCTCAGGGTTCATTTCACTGGTTATAATTCTTCTTTACAACTTGATTATTGGGAAAATAAGTTTAATGTGAAGGTATATGTAGAACCTATATCAGATTACATGCCATCTTGGTGGGGCGGGGCAGAGAAAATTTGGAACTCAAAAACTTCAGGAACTGAGTGTTGTAAACTAAAAAAAAATCAATTAATTTAAAAACAAAAGAAAACTCACAAGGAAGCAAAGAAAAAGGACAATTATCAACACGACATGTATTTTTTTTATCATATAGGCTTTCTCGAAATGAAAATCTTTTGTTACATATTTTGAATACTCTTTTATGTTCTGTTATGCACATGACACACTTTTTTTCTTTCTTGCTTTGTATTCAAGTTTCAATATTTAAGTTTATGATATGTTTTGTTTCTTTATTCTGTATTTGTGTTTTGGTGAAATAAAATTAAATTTTAAAAAATTTAAATTAAAAAAAGAAAGAGAAAGGTGGCAAAAAAGGAGATTGCTTAACACTAGTTAGATATATTTGAAACAATGTTTCCACTCTCTTATTCCTCTCCTCTTCCCTTTCCCCCATTTACAGGTTTTTAATCTTCATTTTAATCTCCCTTTCATAGTCTTTTGATTTTCTACAGAAATGTAATGTGGTCAGTACTCCAGGCAGTAAAATGTGATTTTGTTATGGAATAGGGAAAATCAGAGTTCTCTCTAACCTGACATCAAGATTATCCTGCCTCCTAGCCCCAGGGGATGTAACTAGCATCGGCTAAGCCTATCCCATGGGTCTTGGGTTAGTTTTGCCTCTGTGTTTCCTTTTCTTTGGTAGATTTAAAAGGTCAAGAGGCTTGTGAATAATGAGAAGCAGTGTCTGCTAGAGTGGTTGCAACTGCAGCATAAACAGGAATAGGCAGGTAGCAAGGGTGGGATCAGCATCAGAGAAAGGAACCACTAGAAAGATAAAGCTTGGTCATTTGATTGAATACTGCCAAAAAGAGGTGCAATAAGGCTTTGAAAAATTATTTATTTTCAACTGTTCTTAATTACCAGCCACCCAGGAGATTGTGCCAATAGTTACAAGTTAAGGTGCTGAATTCCTTTGTAATTGCTCTGTTAATTCATGCTATGATTCATCATGGTTTGCATTTCTTTCTTGTGCTTAGCAATAAATCAGCCCTTCCACACCTTAATGATATTGTACATTGGGACTCACTTTTATTTTTCTCTCTGCATGTACACATACATACTTGGACATTTGTCTTCCCTGATAAGAGTCCTTGACAACAGGAACTGTTTTACTTTTGTGTTTATGTCCCCAAGGCCTGGCACAAGACCTAACACAGAATAGGCATTTCATAAATGCTCCTTGATAGATCAATTGAACCTACTCCTAAAGTAATGTCCTCCACAAAACACCTACTAAACGATCATCATCTCTTTGCTTCAAGACCTCTTATGAAGAATCCATTCATATGACATCCTAGACAAGCAACCTTTTATTTAAGTCATCAAGTAATTGGGAATCCACTACCTTCTAAGGCAGCCCTTTTGTATAGCTCTGGTTGGTACCTCTTTGGTCCTCTTTGTACTTTCCATCCATTTCTCCTCTTCCCTCCAGGAACAGACAGAACATATCTAATCTATCGTCCACAGGGCAAACCTTCAAGTACCCAAAGAGAAGTATCCACACTTCTGTCCACGAATTCTCGTATTGCATGAACTTGAGGCCTCTCAGCATCCTAATTGTCCTCTTCTAGAACCTCTCCATTTTGGTAGAGTCCTTCACAAAATGTGGCACCATCAGTCCAACCCAGTACTTCAGGTGTGCCTGACTGGGGCAGAGTACAACTGACTGAACTATTTCACTCCTGTGAGCCATGGTTTGGGGTTTAGTTTTTTTGTTTGTTTTAATGCAGCCTGAGATGGCATAAGCTTTCATGGCTACTGTATCATACCATTGAGTTCTACTAGGTGTCCCGTTTGTTGGCAATCCTTTACCCCTTGTTTTGAAGAAAATAGATTATTGCATGTAACTTTGTAACAAGTTAGGTGGTTGCGAGCCACATTTTATGTCTCCTTTTATTCCAGTATTTCCCTGAGGTGTTTTTGTGACCTGGAAAGAGTATGCAATACTGGCTTGGCACTGAGGCCCCTAGACTTGGGTAAATTACAGTCAAAAGAACAGCTTGTGATTCATCTTTCTCTGGGAAGTTCGCCAAGTAACACAGAGCACAGCAACACAGTCGGGTTAGTGATGCCAAATGGATGGACTTTACGAGGTCATTTGTAAACTTTGATTATAGTAATCATAACCAGGATTTCAAAAATGGGACAGTGAGGGCTGTCTGAGAGGAAATGTTATTGTGAGCACTAGGAAGCTATGACTTGCATATGGGACACACACACGGAATTTTATCTTATTCACTATTTCAGCAGTGGGGCTAAATTGCATACAGGTTCAGGTATGGAACAACCACTAGAAGGAGCTAAGGTTATATCATAGTGGATCTTGTAATAGGATTCCTAGTACACTCATCTGTCAATAAGGCAGTCAATTAATATTTATTAAGTGCCTTCTATATGCCAGGTGCAGTGGGCAACAACAGGCAAACAAGATATATACAGGACAAGTCAGATAGTCAATAGAGGGAAGACATTAAGGGAGAGCAGAGCTTAGCTGGGGCTAGAAGAAATCAAGGGAAACCAGGAGTAGGAGGTGAAGGAGAGCATTCCAGGCATGGGGAACAGCCAGTGAAAATGGGCTAGAGTTCGGGAGATTGAATGTTTTGTGCAAATTGCAGATTACTAGGTGGCAAAAGTGGGGGGGCAGAGAGGAGGAGAAAAGTTGTGAAGGGATTTAAATGCCAAACAGGGATTTTATATTTGCTTCTAGAGGTGATAGGGAGCCATTGGAGTTTATTGAATACAGACATGACATGATCGTGTCTGTACTTTAGGACGACTAATTTGAGAGCTGAGCAGAAAATGGACTGGAATGGGGAAAAACTTGCAGTAAGGAGACCAATCACAGCAGATTATGGCAATAATTCAAAATATGATGGGAAAGAAGTCACCAAAAGTCTAGGGCTTGAAGAATCTTATCTGTGCTTTTCCTTGGTTTCAAAAGTTTAATAAGAAAAAACATTTCTATGGTTCTATAATTAAAAACCTAGCTAAGCACAAAAACCCATGGGCATATGATGCCTGACATCCTTTTAAAAGGTCGATTCATTCCCATGTCATGAGAAGTCAAAAGAAATGCAATATATTTTAAAAAACATACATACTAACATTTTGAAGATTTTCAATTTCATTTTTGGGGAATGAGTCTATGAAGAAGTAGGTTAATAGCATAAAGCTAGGGAATCTTTATAATTATAGATTTTTTTTGGTTTATAAGAGGCTTGAGAGGTCATACAGTCCAATTTCCCACTAAGAAATACTTTCAACAGCATCACTGATGGATGACTATTGAGTCACTGCTTATACTTCCAGTAAATGCAATTTTACTCACTGCCTCTCATGTCCACCTCTTCCATTGAAATGATGGATACCTTGCTTAGAAAGGTGACAGAAGAGGCAGGGGTATGAATATAATTGTCAGAACGTATGGCTAGATTTATCTGTGACTTCTTTGGAAATTCTTTGGTGATTTTTTTCTTTTGTTCAAACCTGTAATTTTTGTTAGTGTAGGCAATTCCTAGTAAGGAAACTCTCTACTGATGTGGATGGGCAGATGTTCTACAACATAACAGTATCAGAGAATTACCAGGGGCAATGAAAAATTAAATGACTTACCAAGGGTAACACAGCCAGTTTATGTTTCTGGGTGCAGTAGAAAGTGCATTGGGTCTAGAGACAAGAGGACCCAGGTTAAAATTTTTCTTCTGATGCTTACTGCTTTAGTGATCTTGGGCAGATCATGTAACTAACCTCTCAGACTCAGTTTTATGTGAGTGTGTGTGTGTGTGTGTGTGTGTGTGTGTGTGTGTGTATGTGTTGGTAGGGGGACAGAGTTTGAACTAGGTTGCCACTAAAGTCCTTTCTAGCTCCAATCCCATGTAAGAATTAGAGCTTGAGCCCAGATCTTCTTGCCTCTGAGATCAACTCTCTATCCATAATGTCATATGACACATTGCCTCTCAATTAGGGTATTATTCTTTGTTTTATATTTTCTCTGCCCATTGAGCAGACACATGACAATCAATGCATGGTGAATTCAATGGAATAGGTGAAAGGTGACTTGAGTTAGCTTTAGGAGCTCTATCCTTGCTGACCCATATATAAAAGCTACTCATATTAATCAGTATTGCTGACCACCCACCCAAAAATCCTGACTCTTTATATGGGTCTGTGATAGAAAAAATAATCCACAGGGGAGTTTCTAAACAAAACTACAGGCTAGTTTTAAGTAGCCCCAAATGCTAATGATAGAACTTTTTATACTTGAGAGGAAAAAAGGAGCCTTTCTCAAATGTCCTTGTGGTCCAACCCAAAGGAATCAGCAATAAATTGTATGGCTATTTAACTGGTCAAGAGACACTAATAAGCAGCCTCGATATTCAGGTCCCAAACTCCCTTACCTCCCTACATTAGGTGGGAATACAGCAACCTATGGCTTTCACGGTTACTGGGACCCACCTGTCATCATGCCACTGTGACAATTGTCCCCCTGAACAGTGCACACGTGTGGCTGCTCTTCACCACCTCCACACACTAAATGGGAAAATGATGCCTATGACCCCCTTCCAGGGCATCCATGGTGGCCATAAAACCATGCCAAATAACCATGCTTTCTCCAGATCTCTAAGGAGGCAGAGAAACATTAGATTCATCTCATCATTTTTGTGGCATATGGGCAAACTCTAGGAAGTAGACATAGGTAGTTTGGTGCTCTGGGTCCCATGTAGAATGCACTTTATCAGATCTTTAAGCTCCAGTCTGTTAGGAGATTCCTGCCCATCCTCAGTGTATCCCATCCAATTGCTTCCTATTCTGTCTCTTCTCTGAATTAGGCCCTCTAGTCACTTTATAAACATCAACTTATATTATATGCATAAACAGGGTAGTCCTAGATGTGTCCCATTCCATGTGAGAAAGCACATTCACATCAGTCCTAATAGCCTTCCAATTGTTTGCTTTGAACGGTTTGCTTGCTCTACAGACAACAATTTAGCCGGGCTGAGACTGCCATGAAGGAATCAACTGACCAGGCAGCCAGGATATTTTGCCAACTGACTCACTGACCAGTGTTTGCCAACATTCCATGTTCAAGTCCAGGCTCCTACAAGCATACATTCTTCGTATTAGATGTCACAAGAGCCTCCTCCAAATTTCATACCAAATTATGACTTATCCATTAGCCCCAAATACAGATGCCCTGCTGGAAGAGTTCAGGAAAAAGTTGTTCAGAATTCTTACCAAATGTCCTACTAGTTGTCTGGGTCAAATAAAAAAGCCTAAGTTGGTCCCTACCTAGGGGGAGTATTTGGGAGGATTCCATAATAGTACTCAAGTTAAGCATCCCCTAGATATTTTGAAATCAATCTAACCTTCCCCTTGAAATCAAATGCATGACTGATTTCTCCAAAGGCAGTGATTCCCTGGACATTCAGGACAGTCTTACTCAATGTATAAGCAATGTTTAGCTGGGGAAGTCATTCTCCATTTAATGCCTATTTGAAAACACTCCCTCCCCCATACAGTAATTTTATTTTCTTAACTTAGAAGCCAAGCCCTACTGCTATACAGCTCAATTAGCTTTCATTTGAACTATTATAATAGCCTATTGGTTAGTCTCCCTGTGCCAATTATCTTCTCTTTCTAGCTTATACAGAACTTACAAGTGAATATTTTGATCATGCCCTTTCCCTGTTCAACTAACTCAAGTGGCTCCCTATTTCCTCTAGGATAAAATAGAAACCTCTCTGTTTGGCATTTAAAGCCCTTCACAACCTGGCCCCAATCCACCTTTTCCGGACTGATTTTGCGTTACTTTACCTTATGTATCAAACTGTTCTTCTTTTAGTTCAGTGAATATGATATTTCATCTTTCTTCTCCAAGACACCTAGAACTCATTCCACAATCAGATGAGGCACACAGATGCATTATTATGACTTTAGTATGTCATTCATGATTACTCCAGAAGTCTGTTGTCAATGTCCCTCGGTATGTAGGTTTCTGTTTCATCAACATACCCATGGCATTAATAACAATTTCTAGCACTAATTTGGTCTTTTAAGAAAGTCAGTTTGCTAAAACAGAAGTGTCCAATCCAAAGTATGCAACTAAGATTAAATTAAATTTACTATCATGATGACAGTAAACAGTACCTATAATAATAATAACAATAACTAATATTTATATAGCACTTTGGGATGCAAAGTGTTTTACATATAATATCTCCATAGTCACAATGGATCCCACCCACACTGCATGTTCTATCATTTAAAGTCATGCTTAGGTTCAAAAAATCAATTTCGTAAGTACAGAGGGGTGGAGAATATAGCTAGATAGAAATTCTTTTGAAAACACCTAGAGGGTATAGTCACTCCATGAACTGCTCTGATCAGTTCACATCCAGAGAATTATGTCCATCTGTGTATCACATTTTAGGATAGAGATCGATAAACTGAAAAATTTCCAGAAGAGAGTAGTAAGAATGATGACGGGTCTTGAGATCAGTCGAAGGAAATGGAAATGTTTATCCTAGAGAAGAAAAGATGTGTGTGGGGAGAGAGGGAACATTATAACAATTATTTCAAGTATGTGATGGGCTGTCATGTGCAAAAAGGATTAGACTTGTTCTGTTTGGCCTAGATGTAACTACTGGCAAAAGTTATAACATGACAAATTTAAGCTTAATGTAAGAAAAACCTCCTAGCAATTAGAGCTATTCAAAAGTGGATGGGGCTGCCTCAGATGTGGTAGACACCCCTTCACTGTATGTCAGCGATCACAGTATGTTGTAAGAGGGATTCTTTCTCAGAAGGTCAGATTAAATGTTCTTGGAGGACCCTTTGAACTCAGAAATTCTGTGATTTTGTAATTTACAATCATTCCAAGAAGTATTAAACTATCTGAGTTTAATTCTTCAATAATTCAATAATTCTTCAATTATTAACAATTTTCTTCCCCACACTAATAGTTGCAAGCATATGATTGGTTTGCAACCACACTATGAGATGCAGCAATCAGGATATAAATCATTCTCTGGACTTCTCAAAATGTTAATGTCTCTACAAATCTTCCAGCACAAAACCTAATAAAAAACAAATCAGCATCAGGGGATATCCTTATTCCCCAAATAACAGACCATGTCGTGTGCATACAGAAATCACCAAAGAGAATATCTAATTTAATATGAACTACCCATGCATAGCCCATTAATGACATCCTAAAGCCATTGATAGGTTAGGGTAATATTACAATTAACATTTTAAAATGGGTCATGAAATCAAAGTCCATTTTTAAAATCAATATTCTTCTAATACTGATGTACAGCTGTCATACTGAAAAAAACACCTACAACTTTAGTTTACATGAAAGGCAACTGAGAGACACATGATGTGAGTAGAAATTGTAGCACCTTATTAACAAAGAATCACACACCAAAGTATAGCATCATCAAATAGATAATAAGATATCATCAAAGATACAATAACATATCATCAAAGAAATGTCAATCAACAAGCATTTTTATTAAGTATCTACTATGTGCCAAGTGTGCTATGTGCTAAGGATTTAAACAAGGGCAAAATGTAGATCCTACTCTCGGAAGAAGTCCATGTTTAATGGGAGGACAACCTACAAACAACTATGTACAGACAAGATATATACAGACAAATTGAAGGTGAACAATAAGAAGAAAACACTAGCAATGTTAAGGGGGATCAAGAAAGGATTTCTGTAGAAGGTAGAATTTTATTGGGGACTTGAAGGAAGCCAGGAGACAGAGAACAGGAGGGAGATAATTCTACGCATGGGGGAGAGCCAATAAAAATCCCTTGAGTCAGGAGATGGAGTGTTTCATTTGACAAACAGTAAGGAGGCCAGTGTCACAAGATCACAGAGAGCATAGGGGAGAATAAAGTATAAAAAGATTGAAAAGGTAGGAAGGATAAGTTTAGAAAAAGGATTTAAAAGACAAACAGAAGATTTTGTATTTGATCCTCAAAGTGATAGGGAGTCTCTGGAGTTCGTCGGCGGGAGGGGTTACATAAACAGATTTCTGCTTCAGGAAGATCACTTTGACATTTGAGTAAGGAGAGACTTGGGACAAGGAAACCATCCATCAGGCTATTGCAATACTCCAGGTGAGGTGATGAAAGCCTGCACAAATCTGGTGGAAATGTCAGAGGAAAGAAAGAGAGTGTATGTGATTGATGTTAGAAAGGCAAAATTAACAGAACTTGGCACCAGATTGGATATGGGGAAAGAATGGGGAGTTGAGGATGAGGCCTACGTTATGAGCCTGGGTGATGGAGAATGGCAGTACTTTCCATAGTAGTTGGGAAATTTGGAAGATAGGAGGGTTTTGGGGAAAAGGTAATGAATTCAGTTTTGGATATGTTGAACTTAAGATATCTCTGGTACTTTCAGGTCAAAATTTCGAGTAGATATTTAGATATGTGAAACTGGAAGTCAGCAAAGAGGTTTTATATCTCGAGTAGTAGATTTGAGAATCATCAGATAATAATAGATATGAATTGAGTAAAACTCCAGGAGAAGTTACTGAGTAAAGGGGGTAGAAGGTGAATTTGAAAGTAGCAATGGAGAGCGAGGAGTATCACAAATCTCTCACCTTGATTAATGAGTCAAGGGGAATGAGTGAAAGTGCAATTAGTGCTGGAAAGGTGGCTGTATCATCAGGATGGAGGCAGCTCTCGATGAGAGTCAGAAGGAAGGAGGAGAAAGAAAAAAAGTATTTAAGATGAAAGCAAATTCATCACCTATGAACCTGGCATTCTGGGGAGCACAGCTCAAGGATGGATAGCTTTAGAGGGAGTGGGGAGGAGTTGGGGTGGGGAAAGGGGAGGGAGTATATTGAGGGAATTGGGAATAAAGGAATGGACAGTAAGGGGAAGAAAGGAAAAGAAAGCCAGGTTTCAATAATGATAGCCAATGATTAAGAATCATTGGGATGGAGAGTGTAATGACCAGGTGGGAGTTTGTTAATCACTGAGGAATAAATTCATTTAGGCTATTGACATCCCTAGGGATTCAACCTCAAAGTGGAGTCCCTTCAAGCCTTAGGCTTTAGTGCATAGCTGAGAGGGGGAAGGAGGTGAGGTACTTGCATTGAGGCAGGCTTAGGTGAAGGGATTAGAGGAGGAAGCGAATGAAATGGTGTTTCTCTCCTTCTTTGCAGGCAAGTCAAGCTTAGGCCAGGAGCCTGGCAGAGAGAGCACCATAGCATGGCATCTGTCTCCTTCTCCTGGGATGTCTTACTGACAGACAGCCCATGTGCTTAGCTATAATCTACACAACAGCAAGAGACCTAGAAGAAAGCCCTAAGAAGATTAGGTGAACGTGCACCCCCTGAGGAGGTTTTATAGCAACAACTGGACACAAGTTAAAACAAATGAGCAAAAATGGTTGCATCTCCACTATTCTAGGAAGTAGAAAAATTAAAAGAGATCACAGCCCAGAGAATAATATCAAATCTCTATTTGAATTCCATTGTCACAGGGGCCGATTACAATATTTGCTTCTGGAAGGAAACCTCAGATGTTGTGCAATCCAAGTTGTAGCTTAGCTAACCTTCCTAGCCCTTTGTCATGTCTTCCCACTTTGAACGGATTTCATTTTCCTGGCCCATCTCTCAACTCAGGGAGGCGAGGTAGGGCTAAATGTCTTTTCATAATTCATCTTCATGCTCTGCATGCTTGCATGTTTAATCTCTTTTGGGGTTATAAGGTGAAGAGTTTGGACTTTTTACTCAGCCTTGTGAATTCTATATAGGACTTTTGTTAGTGCCTCTTAGAAGAAGATGCTATTTGTTTCATAAAGTTGCCTGATTCTCCATAGCCCAGTTCAGTTATGCTGAAAGCTTTTGTACCACTGCTAGAAGAGGACATCTCCATCCCTGATCCTGCCATGTACAGGAGAAAAAGGACTAGGTTTAGAATCTGAGAACCTGGCTTCTAATCCCACCTCTTCCGCATACTACTGGCATGAGCTTGGGCAGAACAATTAACTTCTCTGGATCTCAGTTTCTAATCTGTGAAATGAGGGGATTTGACTAGAGGATCTCTTAAGCTCTAAATCAATATTTCTATTATTTCTATTATCATCACCTTTTGTAGTAACATAGAACCAAGACAGAGTAGATAGTCACTGACTGGGGAATGGATAAACAACTTGTGGAATGTGAATATGCCAATTTATATACATATTTTGTGCATCATTAGAATACAGCTAGGTTTCAATAAATGCAAATAATGAATCTTATAACGTAGTTGCATGCATTTAAATTAATACTACTCAAAGTTAAAATTAAATAAAATAGGTTAATTGGTTATATAAGACCCTTGAGGGCATGTTCTGTAATTTTCTTTTTCTTAGTATTTCCAGTGATTATCACAGTGCCTGGTACATATTAAGCACTTACTAAATATTAATTGATTCATTTATTGATTGGTGTATTAGCATATTACTGTAGGAAACAACAAGCATAGTGAATACATAGGATCATAAAAAGATTTATATGGACTAACCAGAAACCAGAAAAATAATAGACATCTAGTGACTACAATAAAAATGGAATGACAGCAATAGGATCATAACTGAGTAATGTGAAATTATAATGACCAAGTTTAGTGTTCTCCCAAAAGATGTGAGAATGCCCCTCTCTCACTTCTTTCAAAGGTGGGGGACTATGAGTGTAGAATCCCACATAAAATATCAAACTTAGCTGTGTTTGGTGTGTTTTAATATGTTGGTTAGTTTTTCTAAATCATTTTTTCTTTTGTTATTAAGAGATGGATTTCTCAGGAGTGAGCGAGCAGGCATATGTAGGGAAATGTAGATGATACAAAACCAAAACTTATCAATAAAAGTGAAAAAGAAAAAGGAAAATGGAGCCGGGCTCTTTTACAAATGAACCAGTCTAGAGGAAGCAGACCTCAGGCAGCTTTAGAATAGACTAATCATAAGCAAACTAAATGATAAATGAAAGGTTTTATAGAATCTCTTCGGCATTGGGGGCTAGACCCATGTATTCTTTAGCTATTCTAACTATTTCTGTTTTACTATCCCCACTTCTCCTTCTGGAAAAAAGGCTTGATGTTGCCAGATTATATCATAACTGTAATTAATGGTAATATGCAAAATGGCAAATTTCAAATGAAACTTTAGGAGGAAATACTAAAGATAAAATCCACTCATCTTGGAAGGTTACTAATAGTCACCCTCAACAAATTTAGTAAGCTTCATGACCTAAGAGCATTTAAAAAATAGTTAACCCTGGAGTGCAGGGAACATGAATGCATTGGAGGAAAACCTGAGAATGATTCCTCAGTAGGTTTTCCATGTCTCGACTGATTGACTGTTGAGAATGGAAAGAACAGTTCATTCTTGATATCTTGAGCACTGTTATTTAGTCATTTGCGACACCTATAAGTCATGCATTTATTTTACCATATGACTAAAACCATACTTGCACCAACCTAGATTTTATTTTTCAGGCTATAAACTTAGGGGATAGTTCCTAATTTTTCAATCAAAAATAAGAAGTAGGTATATTATTTTATCATACCATATCCATTTGTAATATATATGTGAATTCTACTAAAATCAGCTTTGGGTTTTATTCTACTCTTTGAAGTCAGGAACATGTTCACCAAGTTCTATGCCCCACTCCTGGATGTACAAAGGAAAACAGAAATATAGTTAGTGTTATTCCAGGCAAGGTGCTCAGAGTTGTCATTCCTGGTTCTAGTCAACCATGTTGGAGAACCAAGCTTTTGTCACAAAAACCTAGAGAGAAGACAGTTTCAAGGACAGGAGAGTGATTGTTAGTATCAATGGCTGCAGAAAGGCAAGAAATATGAGGTCATTAGATTTATCAATTAAGAGATTATTGGTAATTTTAGAGACAGCAGATTAATCTGAATGATTAGATCAGAAGGCAGACTATAGAGAGTCAAGAAAGGACTGAAAAGTAAAGAAGTAGAAGTATCAATTGTAGATAGCATCAAGAAGGTTAGCCAACAAAAGGCAGAAATATATGATGTGACAGTTAACTGTAATAGATGGCCTAAGAGAATGATTTTTTAGTAGGGTAGAGATATAGGCATGTTTGTAGGAAGTAGGGAATGAGTGAGTAGACAGAGAGAGTTTGAAGATAAGTAAGAGAATGAGAATGATAGAGGGTAATCTTCTGGAAAATATGGTATAGAATGGAATCATTCGTGCATGTAGAGGGGTTTGCCCAATGTAGAGGGTAATGGTAATTTCCCAATATACCTCCACTATGACTATAACCACCATTGAATATACTCTTGTAACAAATAAAGACAATTTAACAAAACTGATAACGTAACTGTTTGTGACAGCATATGCAACATTCAGCATTTGTAGTCTTCCATAGTTCTAAATGGGACCAAAATTGTTCATTGCAATTAATTAAAACTTAGCTGCCTTTTACTGTTATTTTCATTTACATTATTTTAACCATTGTTTTCTGGTCCTGTATACTTCATGCTGCATCAGTTCATGCAAGTCTTCCCACATTTCCCCAAATTCTTCATATTTATTTTTCTTACAGTATCCCAGAAAATTTTTACACCACAATTTGTTCAAGCATTTCTTCCACTTTTTCTATTAGCATATTTCTAAAGGAGAAAGGCATCCTAACCTCAAACATCTTAAACCTTCAAACTGGAGGGCAATTCAAATCTTCTTTGAAATAAATTCAGCTTTTTTTTTTCTAAAATCAATTTGCATTAAATTATGTTAGCAAAGAATATGAAACCGGCAGAGTAGAATCTTTTCATATCTGCCAGTAGAGTATCCTTTGGAATCACCCAGGAAATACTGGAAGGTGGGAGGGATTTGCTGTCCCTCTTCTTTGACACTCTCTCTTTTCATCCAGTCATGTACCAATCCAACCACTTTCATCACCCACATCTAGGAGGGTAAACACAAGTTCTTCTTCCTTCTGTCTCGAAGATCACTACAGTTCATCAGTCACCACCACCTCTCTGTCCTTCCCCCAGCCCAAAACTGGTAAAGGACACCACTGGCACTTCAGTGACAGATCTTGAACTCACTGATTGAGCAACAGCAATGTGGATTTATCAGCTCACATGGGGGTTTAACAATGACTCTTGTTCTATCTCAAATGCCTGAAAGCAACTTGGTTCAAATTCCGCATTCTAAGAAAATGGCATGCAAGAACCAACTGTTCCACAGTGGGGCAGCAATTCCACATACATTCCATAGGCTTGAGTATCTCTCTCTTGTTTTTTTTTTCTTTTTTGTTTTTTCATTTTTTCCTTCTGAAGCCTTTATCTCTAAATCAAACATGGAATCTATGGAACCACAATAATGCCCCGGGGCCAAGGAAGGCTCAATACTGTCAGAAAACAATTTACTCTCCTATGAGGTGCTCTTCCCCAACTGTACTAGCTCCCTGTGAATATCAGCTTGTCATTAAGACCCCTTTCATTTGCTGTAGGCTGCTTTCTCTGCCTAGGGGTACACTACACTGTTTCACCTGAAAACCAGCCCCCTAACTCTGGAGTAAAATTAGCAAAGATTCCAAATCCTCTGGATCATCTTCAGGCTGTACAAGGATGGGGGAGGGGGGAGGATGGGAGCTCATTAAGCATTATGCACACCACGGGGGCTCTCCTAATTTTTGATGATGACAACCAACAGACAAGTATATAAATCTCAACCCGGGAGGCCATAAACGCGGAAGATAATCTGGACAAATGTCTGTGACTACGGGTTATGTAAACAAGAAAGATTTATTCAGAAAACAGCTTGGAGATGTTAGTGGTACTAAAAGAGATGGTATATGGACATGATCCAAGTCCCAATACTGCTGAATGAATTGGAATGATGATATATCTCTCAAAGCCACAATAAACACAGTTTTTGATGGGCCCCAGTTGAAGGCGGGGAAATGATGAGTTGGAACAATTAATCTGATGCCACTCAGTCTTGATCTGGTGGTGTCTGAAGAGGAAGCCAGAGACTCATTTGAAAGGCTTGTGTTATGACAATGCCAGCCTGCATAAAACATCCAGGAGCTTAAAATGGCATTGCTCCAAGCTTTAAACCCACTTGGCAGCATCAAGCTACTTAGGGGGACTTAGTTGTGGGCTCTGTATGTTTTGTACCAGAAGGAAATAGAGTTTGGGAATGGCCTCTTTCATTCTCATCATCTCCAAGCCTTGGTATTCCTGCTAGTCAAAAGCTGACCTAGGAGGCTTTAGAAGCAGCTGCAAGAAGGTCAGGATGTCCTCATCTTTCCCAGCCAGTGGACCTTTAGTGAACATGCAGGAGAATGCCAGAACTGAAGGGAAAGGAGAAGAGGACATGCTTTTTGGCTGTATGTGTAAGGTGACAAAAAAAATGGCACCACAAACGATCAGTTTGGTATTTGGAGCCGTATTAACTATCAAATTGTACCAATGGTATGAGCAATTTGCTCATTCAGAAAACAGTCATTTAGATGTGTTTGTTTGTGTGTGTGTGTGTGTGTGTGTGTGTGTG
>CM053622.1:693043157-693073008 GCA_028646595.1 Phalanger gymnotis | reverse complement strand
AGGGAAGAAGAGACAAATGCACGCATGAAAAACGAAAACAGAGAAGAAACTATATAAAATAAAACCTAATTAATTAAACCTTCTTGCATCCATCCCTTTCTTTCTGTCCACAAAGCCACTATCCTAATTCAGGCTAGGGCCTCTCACAGGAGCTATTGTGATAACCTACTAAGTATTCTGTCCACCTTAAGCCACTCTGATTCCCTACACAGCTGCAAAGTGATTTTTGTTTAAAGCAAAGATCTGACTATCTCATTGCCCTACTCAATAAACTCCAGATGCTGCCTATTACCTCTGCAATCAAATGGGAACTCCTTTGTTTGGTATAAAAAGCTCTTCACAACCTTTTCTTCTTTTCCAGGTCTTTTACACATGACTCACTTCGACACACTCTGTCCATCAGCCATACTTATCTATTTTCTATTGTTCTATGCCTTTTCATTGGCTCTCACCTATGCCTGAAATACATTCTGTCCTCCCCGTATCTAGGAATTTCTGGGTTCTTTCAAGACCCACTTCAAGTGACATCTTTTACATAAAACCTTTCTTAACCCCATCTCAAAACAGATGTTGGAGTCCTCTCTCCCCAAACTACCTTGAATTCACTATGAATGTATTCTGTGTGTACTTAATATGTACACATTGTTTCTCTCAATAGAATGTAAGCTTCTTGAGAGAACTGACTGTTTCCCTTCTTAGTATCCCAGAGCTTAAGCAATGCTTCTTGATTGATGAATTGGTGCAAAGGAGAGCCAAAAAAAGAGATTCCTAAAATGTAGGGAACTAGAATGTGTGTGTTAGAGAACATCTCTAATCCTCTTGTTTTGCAGACAGGAAAACTCAGGTCCTGGAGAAAGTAACTGACTTTGCCCTAGACCCACACTGTATGAAAACCATTGTGTTTTAAGAAAGATTAATTCCTCACTCATTTAGTCTGTTAACTTCACAGCAAAAGGTAGTCAGTTGGTGGTCAGAAGGTTTTGCTGAAATCCAATGTGCTTCATATTCCTAGAGATTACGATGACTTTTATATCTGCCAAGCCTTCTTACAAGCACAGAATTGAAACCAAATCCTCTACAGTAGTTCTCCATTGGGTTACAAAACCACTTGATTGGATTAAACTAACCAGTAGGAATTCCTAGGAAGAGAGTGATATAAAAGGGAATTTTATTATCCTAATTTACCTAATGGGTTAAAATAACATAACATCAGTAACAATTACAGACTGCTACTATGTCTCAAACTACCTTTCTCTTTCTCTCGGACTATCCTTATTATGCTTTTATTCTTCATATCCCAAACAGAAATACCCCCAAGATTCTATAACCAATCAATTCTTTCTCTTGCTACATTCTTTCCTGTGGCAACCTTATAACTTCCATAGTTACCAGGAGATGCCTAAATCTAATTATCTCCAAATTTCAAGTTCACATTTCTGTCCAAATATCTATACCTGGGGGTCCTACTGGTACCACAAACTCAACATTTCAAAAAATGAATTAATTTTAAATTCTTACTACATGCCTTTTTGTTTATCTTCTCTCTATCTCTCATTATTCCTCTTCTAGTTTTCTTTATTTCTATGAATGACACGAAAATTATACTAAGAAATCATGCTGGCAGGGCAGCTAGGTGGCGCAGTGAGTAGAGCACTGGCCCTAGAGCCAGGAGGACCTGAGTTCAAATCTGACCTCAGGCACTTGACACATTTACTAGCCGTGTGACCTTGGGCAAGTCACTTAACCCCAATTTCCCTGCCTTCCCCCCTGCAAAAAAAAAAAAAGAAAGAAATCATGCTGGAAAGATCAGTCTCCATCTTCTACCTCTCCCTTCCTCAACACTATGCATTTGGTTCCCAAGTCATATTAATTCTAGCTATATAACTTCTCTTGTGTCTGTCCCTCATTTTATGTTCTCCTGCAACCAGTTTAATCCATGCCCCCTTTGCCAACTTCCTGGCCTATCACAACAACATCTACATGGTTTCCTCATGCCCAGTTACTCTGCTGCCAATCCATCTTCCCCACCATAGTCACTTTTTGTATTCCTAATGCACAGGTATGATTAGACTATACTCATGATCAAAATTTTGCAAAATATCCCATTGTATATCCAAGAGTTCCAACTTCTTAGTCTGGCATTCAAAGTCCTATATAACCCAACTCCAACACATGTTTCTAATATCATCTCCTCACTCCTTTTGATGTACTTTATGCTCCACCTAAAGTGGGAAATTTTCCATTTTCATGTCTTTGTATGATTTCTCATACAATTATGAATGTAAGAATTTTTTTAAAATTTTAAAAAAATTTTTTAAAAGTCTCATTTCTAACTACCTATCTTTCAAAAGCCAGCTCAGATACCACCTCCTCCATGAATCCTTCCTTTAAAAAAGTATCCTAAAGTCTCACGATTTGGGAGGAAAAATATTTGAATTAAATAAATCTGGTAAGAGACTGATATCTAAGCTATGTTAGAAATGAACACAAGCATATAAGAACAAATGCCCAATGGATAAGAGATCAAAGAAGATGTACAGTTCTCAAATAACCCGGAAACTATTCATAATCAAATGCCATATTGCTGCAAATCATTATGAAAAGAAAACCCTGAGGTTTTACCTCCCACAAAGAAAATTACCCGAGGTGACAGATATTTGACAGAGACAATGTTGGATAGGTTGTAGAAAGTGAGACACACTAATAGACTCTTGGTATGGCCATGAATTGGTCTGACCATTCCGGAAAGAAATTTTGGATTATGGTAAGAAAGAGACAAAAATGTCCATATGTTTTGACTCAAAAGATCCCACTGTTGTTAGTGCCCATGATGAAAGAGGTCAAAGACAGGAAGAAAGGTCCCACATACACCGAAATACGTATATTAGCATTTTTGTCGTAACAAAAACATGGAGACAAAACAGATTCACTTTGGATGGACAATGGCTAAACAAACTGTGATACACAAATTTAACAATACAAGAAGCCAAAAATATGAAGAATACACAGAATCACAGGAAGACTTAAGTAACCTTTTACAAAGTAGAACTAGGAAAACAATATACACAATAATTCTCTAACAATGTAAATGGAAAAAAAATTAAATAAATCAGAATGGCATTCTGATAATGACACACCTGGACCCCGAAGAAGGGAGCTTTATCCCTTTGGTGGATTATGAATGTGGAACATGATGTATATTATCAGATTCAGTTAATGTGCAGGTTAGGTTTGTAGGAGATCTTTTTCTCCATTTTTTCTTTTTTATCTTTGTTGTAAGAGATGGCTCTCTGGAAAAGGGAGGGAAAGTGATTTATTTGGAAATTAAGGTGATATAAAAACAAAAGATATAAATTTTTAAAAAGCAGAATGTTTTTGTGTATGCAAATATATGTGTGTATATATTTATATATCTATAGCTTGAATCTCTAGGCACCTAGGTGGTGCAGTGGATAGAGTGCTGGGCCTGGAGTCAGAAAGACTCATCTTTCTGAGTTCGAATCTAGCTTCAGATACTTCCTAGCTGTGTGAACCTGGGAAAGTCACTTAACCTTTTTGCCTCAGTTTCTTCATCTGTAAAATGAGCTGGGGAAGGAAATGGCAAACCACTCCACTATCTTTTCCAAGGAAACACCAAATGGAGTCACAAAGAGTTAGACACAACTGAAACGATGGAACAATAAAAATGTTGAATCTCTATTCTCATGGATATTTATTTGTACGTGCAATCTCTGCTACTAGACTATAAACTCCACAGGGATAGGAGCTTTGGTTTTCTTTATCTTTGTTTATCTTTTAGTTCTGAGTGCTATATTTCCTCAATAAATATTTGTTGAAGTTAAGAATATTAATTTAAAAGTGAAAAATTCAAAGACAACATAAAAGAATATAGAGTAGTGCAGATTTCAGACCTGGAAGGGACCTGGGAGATCTTCTTATCCAATCCTTTTCTGTGTTAAAAGAGGTAAATTGTTTGTAAAAGAAATATTAAATATCTCACCTAAGTCTGTATGGATAGTGACTAGAAGAGCTAAATGAATGCTGGATTCGCTATCAGTGGACCTGGGTTTAAATTCTGACTCTGACAATACCTTTGTGAGTACAATTAACCTTAAGAGCTCTCAACGGTGTGCCCATACCACCATGATTGTCAATTGATATCAATTATTCTGCCAGACTTAATAAGCTTATTCAGAAAGGGGTATGACAAAGGTCATATAATAAAAATGATTGGTAAATTCTACAGTTGTCTAGGCTCTCTGCATTCTCTATTTCACATTTGTGAATAAAATTTTCCTAAATGCAACAAAAGTCTGACGTGCACATATCCATATACAGCTGAAAAGATAGGGCAATTCTCATAAGATTAAATTTAAAGATATATACTTGGATTAAAAAAAAATAACTTCCCATGTACAATATGGGGACTGTATGAGTAAACAACAGTTGATAATCTGCCTGCCAGTAAGATGCAAACCTGAGGTTAGCCTCTGACACAAACTGCCTGTGTGATCCTAGGAAAGTCTCATAACCTCCCATAACCACTACAGACAGTTATGTAAGATGATATACACTGAAGAACAGTTGCCTATATGTTTTGGTAGAGAGAGTTTCAACTATGGTGTATCCTTACACGAGAGAATTCCAAGGTCTCGACCATCCTCCTTCCAAAGAAATTTGGGATTTTCTTGGACCAGAAGGTAAATATGAGGCAAAGGTATGACATGGAACCCAAAATATGTAACTAGTATGATCTTAGGCTATATTTCAAGAAGAATAGTGTCCAGAGATATTGTTTGCCTGAAATTTCCTTGGTCATACATCTCAGGAAGGACACTGAAAATTTGAAATGCACTTAGAGTACAACAACCAGGATAGGGAGGGTTTTTGAGGTGTTATCAAAATAATCCTAAGGAAAAGACCTATATTACCAAAATATTTATAGTAGCTCTTTTTATGGTGGCAAAGAATTGGAAATAGAAGTGATTCCTATCAGTTGCAGAATAGCTGAACAAGTTATGGTATATGATTGTGGTAGAATACTACAATGCTATGAGAAATGAGGAGCAAGATGGTTTCAGAAAAAACCTGGGAAGAACTATATGAACTAATGCAGAGTGAAGTGAGCAAAACTGAGAGACCATTGTATACAGTAACAGCAATATTGTAACAACGAACAACTGTGAAAGACTTAGCTACTCTAATCAATACAATAACCTAAGACAATTCTGAAGGACTCATGATGAAAAATGCTATCCACCTCCAGAGAGAGAACTGATGCAAATTGAACTATAATTTTTTTCACTTTTAAAATTTTTCTTTCTTCTCTGTGACATGGCTCATATGGAAATATATTTTGCATGATTTCGTATGTGTAATTGATATTATATTGCTTGCCTTCTCAATGGACAAGGAAGGAGTGGGAGAAAGAAAAAGAATTTGGAGCTCAATTTTTAAACAATGTTAGAAATTTTAAAAACATTAAATTTAGCCTAAGGGTTTGGTCTAGTCCTCAGCTACTGTTAGAGTAAATGTTAGTATTAGTAATAGAGAGAGAAGTACAAAGTCAGAGTGGATCTTAGGGCAGAGGCATCACCAGGATGGGAAGGCTGAGGAGAAAGGAGTAAAGGCAAGAATGAAATATCACAAAACCCAATACTAAAGCTCATGTACCAGGAGAAGTCCTTAGTGCCTCACTCCAAGTTTATTTACTGATTACAGATAATTCTAAGAGGTCTGGTTATGTGGTTTCATGGACCATACTCACAAACATCAGAAGAATAAAACAAATAGCAATTTGGTGCCATTTAATGTGTGGTGAAATAGCCTTAATCACCATAATAATTTGCTGAAGGCAATGTATGATTGCTCTCTATAATAGCTGATGTTCATTATAGTGCTGATGTTCATAACAATAATGGGATGATGGTCCTCACTTTTAATAAAAGTTTATTTTCCACTTTGTTTAAGAAGGTAAGGAAGTATATAATCACACACACACACACACATATGAAACAAGAATGGTTCTCATAAAGAAGTGTAGGTAGTGGTAGGAGTGAGCTTCAATTCTCTGGAAAATTCACTTGTAAAATACTTGCTTCATGAATGATGTGGATTGAATGAGGTTTATGCATGAGGACATATACATATATAAATTCTTAGATGAAGGTTTAGTACGACACATAGATTCTATAACCAAAAAGAAAATTAAGATGATTTAAATGAATGTAGTGATCAAGAAGAAGGAGGTGGAGTGGGAGGATATTAGAATTAGATTAGTATAAACAAAATAAACCAAAGAGATAAAAATATTGACTTAAAAGAGGAGCATGTTTGTGTGTGTGTGTGCTTGTGTATATGTATACATGTGTGCACACATTCACAAAGACATGGGTGAGTGTGTGTGTGTGTGTGTCTTTACACACATAGATATGTTTGTGTACACACATACCAGATGGATTTATAAGCGAATGCTATCAAACATTTAAATTATGAGTAAAATATTTGGTAGAATTCACTAACATAATCACTAAGCAGTAAAAATTATCCTCAAAAATAGATCAAGAAGGCATTATATGCATGATGTAATGTGAAAGTATTAACAGAAGAAAACACAAAATTAATATAACTCTAAATATGAATGGATTAAAGTTCCCCAATAAAAAGATAGAAAATAAAGGAACAGATAAAAAGCAAGATCCAACAATTTACCACATACAAGAAACACTAAGACCTAAAGCAATTAAAAACTATGAGATGAGGACTTTCAGGCAAGATGGCTGCCGGAACAGAGGTTAACTGTGCAACTCTAACATAACCATTCCAGTAAAAGCTTGAAATTTACACCAGATTAAATAATGATCAAGAAATTCAGAGAAAAATAATAGTGACTTCTTCTGCCTCAGAACTTCACAAAAAGCTCTCCAGAACCCCAGTGACAATAGGAATGGGCACCACCAACAAAACCATCATAGACAAATAAGCTCAGCCTCCACTTAAGAACATTGATGAGCCAGAGACATATGTAGGCTACAAGTCTCAGTGTGTGGAGGCAATGAGTGGAGAGTCTCCTGAGAAAGTCTGATGTGATCAAAAAGCCCCAAGGTGAGGATCTTGGAAGTTTCTTGAATAGACAATGACATAAGTGGTGTGGCAGTGCTCAGACCAGGATGCCCCAGGGCTCCAGAGGTCTCTAGCGTTCTGTTCTAAGATGCTTCAAAAAAACTCTAGAAACTTAGCATATTAAATATCATAGATCCAAGGGTGAGCTAATTCTTGAAATGGAGATTAGCATGGAACCCAGACCGCCCAGGGGGAGACCAATCAGGGACAACCATCCAACACAAAAACACTCAGTCCCTAGCACAAAGGCCAAATTCAAGAACTAAAGCTGGTAAGATGAATGAATTAGAGAAAACTGACTAGAATTTTTTTAAAAATGCAGATATAGAAATCCTCACATGGGAGAATAGTGACTCAGGAAAAAAAAAAACCCTGATTTTCCACATATAGTACAGAAATACCTTTAGAAGAAATAAAGCAAGGGATTAAAAATAAATAAATAAAGTACCTGGGAAAAATTGTAAAGAGAATAGCTTACCTGATAAATAGTTATCCAAAGAATAGACTTCATTAAAAATAATTAAATGGGCCAAACAAAAATAAATGACACCATGATACAGCAGGAAATATTAGAACAAAAAAAAGTTTGAAAAATTGGAGAAAATCTGAGACATAAAAAAGTTAAGTAGAAAATCTAATATAAAAATAAATTGACCTGAAAAAAATTAGAGAGATAATTTAAGAATCATCAGACTTTCTGAAAACCACACACTTGTGCACACAGACACACAGATACACACAGACACACAGAAAGACTGTACATTTTATTTTTAAAAATTCCAAGTCAAAACTGCCTAGATCTACTAGAATGAAAGAACAGAATAAGATAGAAAGAACCTACTGCGTGTCTCCAAAAAGGAAAAGTCCCAGAAAGGCCATGGCCAAATTCCAAAGCTTTGATATCAAAGACAAAATCATACATGTTTTTCTAGGCATGTTCAGAAAGAAAAAAAAGCAATTCAAATTTTAAAGACCCTCAGTCAGGATCACAAAAAACCGGGCAGTTTCTACTAAAAGCAAAAAGAGATCTTAGAATTCAATATTCTAAAAGGCAAAAGACCCACAACCAAGGATAATTTACCCTTCAAAGCTAAATTTAATCCAACAAGGAGGAAACTGACCTTTAATGGAATAGTGCACTTTAGGTCTCATTGCCATAGTGTTTCCACAGTGTTTCCCTACAATGCCCAAATTTAAACTCTCCATAGTTTATGCAGTGATCAACCTTGTCTCCAGAGGACCTTTGAGGAAGCATATTACACACCTCCCGATAGAGAGGTGATGAACTCAAAATAAGAAAAGAGACATTCATTTTTGGAAATGGCCACAGTGTGGATTAGTTTTGTTTGACTACATTCATTTGTTGTAAGTGGAAAGAGGGGTTGAAAGGAAGCTGGAAGATTAGCAAATTAATGCCCACCAAAAGATGGTCATTGAAACATTCCTAAATGCACAAAAAAGAGCAGAAAGAAATTTATACAGAAGCACAGATAAGCAAAATAATTTTAAAAATAATTCCTGGAATTACTATATGCTTTTTTAAAAGCAAGTGGTATGAAATGGAAATTTGTGGTTTCATGTATAATCTTTTTGTGTTTTGCTATGTACATGGAGATATTCTTTTTTGGTGTTTAAAATTTTTTTGAAAATTTAAGAAAATCATGGGATGGAATAAGATCTATTATGGTTCAGGAAATACTAAAAATGGGAGTTATACTCATGATAAATAAGAGAATGACAAAATCTATAATGTCAAGATAAAGAAACTACATTGTGCTTAAATACACCATAGAAAATAAAAAATAATATTAATTGTTTGTAAACCACAGAGTTTATTTATGTTGAACCAAAAAAATATCTTGGTTTCCAACAGGAAGTGACCTCTGCCTGAACCCAGCCACCAGAATTTACTTGCTTTCGTGTATGGCCAAACCATGGGGTGACATCTGTTGTGCAAGATCTGATTGTTGGATTGGTTCCCAGACAAAGCACTCAATTTCATATAAAAAGCAATAATAAAAGCTATGATTTATATAGTGCTTCAAGATTTCCAAAGTATTTTACACACGTTTTCTCACTTGATCCCCACAACCCTGGAAGGTAGGCACTACTACTATCCCCATTACACAAATGAAAAAAGTAAGAGTAACAGAAGCTAAGTGATTTGTCCAAGTCACACAGCTATTAAGGTCTTATTCCAGTTCCAGTACCCTATTGGCTGGCTACTCCACCTAATTGGGGAGCTCCAAATACAGCTTGCCTGCACTTCAAGGATATCATTGAGGCCTCTACCTCTGGGTAGAAATATAAGCTTTGGAAGATGCTGGAAAAATGGCAGAGTAGGTCAGAAAATTTCAGGCTTTCAAGATTTTCCTCCACAAAAGAGAGAAAATAGTGCCTCAGTGCAAACATAAAGTGGTGAAAATAAGAGTAGGGGCAGAACAGGAGTCCTCCTGGGACAATCGGAGAAGATCTGAAGAAAAATTCCAGGACAAGTTTTCCTCCCTGTGAAGAGTAAACACCTCCAGGCTAGGGACCCCTTAAAGAACAAGTGGCAAGCCCTGGGGTTAGCTGGGTTAGGAGGCTGCCTCAGCCCCAGCTGCAGGAACTTGTACCCCTGGGACAGTAAGGGGAGTTAGGGTGTCTGAGCTGGGGAAGATCAAGGGAACCTCTGCTGACAAGGAATGCCAGACTCAGCTGTGCTGAGGAGAGCAGCAGGCATGAGAAGGAACCAGCACATCCCTGGTGAATGCAGAAGCAGTGGGGCGCTGGCTGTGGGCACTTACAGGATTCAAGGTCTTGGTTTGAGTTGGAGATCAGAGGGGAAAACTGAAGAGGATCTGAGGTCTGAGGCACCATCTCCCACACCCCAGTACTAGAAGTGATTATAAAAACTGAACTATTACCAAAAAAAAAAGGCACAGGCAAAGGAGAAAGAATACAGAGAGCTATCATGGGAATAGAGAAGACTGGGATTTGTCTTCAGAGGAGGATACTGAAACAAAGAAACCCTCTTTTACCCCAAAGAGTAATGTCAAATGATCACCTGCCCAAAAAGAATTAATTGAAGGACTTATAAAAGACTTTAAAAATCAAACGAGAGAGATTGAGGAAAAAAGAAAAAGAAAAATAAGAATACTCCAAGAAAAATAAAGTCATGAAAATAAAGTCAACCAATTAGAAAAGAAGATCTAGAACCTTAAGGAAGAAAAATAACTCCTTGAAAATCAGAATTGGGCAAAGGAAAGCCAGTGAAGTTATACAAGATCAAGAAATAAAAATACAAAACATAAAGAATGAAAAAAGAAGACAATGTAAACATCTATAATATCAATTAAATTGGGTGTCTTTGATTAAGTCTTATTAGGTGCTAAGCCTACGTGGATGTGAAGCACTCAGGGTGCTAAGGGGAGTTGCTAAGACCAGAGCCAATAGTAAGAGCCTAAGTTCTGGTCACTCAGATGACAGTTTGATGATGGCTAAAGAGTTCATAAAAAGAGAGAACAGAGCTATTTGCTTAGGGCTCTAACTCTTAGAGGCGTGCTGATGTGGAGACTCTGAGCAGCTGTAGTTAAGAGCCCTCCAGCTTGTAAACCCGGATGTTGGGACTTTGTTAAACTCTGGTAATTATGCATTGAGATTTGAGTCAGACAAGATCTGTCTGTTGATGTTTGTAATTTGTCTGTATTTGCTCTGAAGCTCAGGGTGCTGGCTTTTCTCCCGGAGCTGAGTGAATGATATTTGTATGTTGGATTAAAGTAAGATTGTTAGCCCCTTAATGTTGCTTTCCTTCATAAAGCAGATCAAAAGGACCTGGGCTTGCAGCATTCCTGTTGTTGGGCTTGTGTTCATTTTTCATCCCCTCAGCAGCTGCTAGTCGAATCATTGAAACAACATCTCACAAGAAAAACAACTGGTCTAGAAAACAGATCAAGAGAAAACATAAGGATAATCAGACTACCTGAAAACTATGATAAAAGAAGAACCTTGATACAAAATATAAGAAATAATTAAAGAAAATTGTACTGAAGCATTAAAGCAAGAAGGGAAAGTAGAAATAGAAAAAAATCTACCAATCACCACCTCAAAGAGATCCTATTAGGAAAACTCACAGGAATATTATAGTCAAATTCTGAAACCTCCCACTCAAGGACAAAATATTACAAGCAACAAGAAAAAAAAATACATTTGGCAGTACCACAATTAGAATCACGTGAGAACTATCAGTGGCAACACTAAAAGACTGCAGGTCTTAGAACACTATATATTGAAGAGCAAAAGAATTGGGCTTCCAGCTAAAAATATCATACCCCACAAAGCTAAGCATAATTCTGAATAAAAAAAATGGACATTTAATGAATTTTCAGACTGACAGGATTTTGTTAAAAAACAACAACCTGAACTTAATAGAATATTTGACATACAAGAGTCAAGAGAAATATAAGGTACATACCAGGGGCCAATTACAAGGGATTCAATAAGTATAGACTGTTTACTTTTTATGTATGTAAAATGTAAAACCTGTTTCTAAGATTGTTATTAGTAATTAGGTAGCTTTTAAGAAAAATTGGAGTAGACCTATGATATGACTTCAAAAAGTAAAACCATTCAAGAACAGCTAAAAGAATAATTATCTTATACAAATGAGGTGCGAAAGGAAGAACCAATACAGAGGAATTAGATGGGGGAAGGGGACTCTTAGGTCTGGAAACCTACTTTCATTGGGAATGGGTTTAAGAGGGAAAATACATATACAATCTACAAGAGTATAAAAGTCTTCTAAATTTAGAAAGAAAACTCTAAGGAGACAGGGAGAGGGGAGGATAAGAGTGTTTAGAGGGGAGGGTGAGGGAATAGGTTAAAAGGGGATATAGAAGGATGTTTAGATCAATGGAAATAGAAGGATAAGGGAGGAATTGTTGTGGGGGGGGTTGGTTAAGTAGTAGGAGGGCAAGGTAGCAGTAGAAGTAAAGTAGAGGAGATAGAGATAGGAAAAAGATACACACAAACATAAAAAGATTAGGAGTAGAATCTCTTAGGGAAAGTATATGTTTATATATGTATGTGTATATGCATGTGTATATACACATACATGTGTATATATTGTATATTTTCAAAATGTTTCCTTTCCAGGAATCTCTTTTTCCCTAAAGTTAAGGAAGTGACTTCTGTTTTACACTCCATGTTAGGAAAATCCTAATGATTTTCTTTCCATTGATTACTCAAGCCCTATTAGGAGAAGTTTTCGGTAAATATTTTCAGTAATATTTAATAAGAATTAGGCAGCTAGTTGGTACAGTGGGTAGAGTTGGGAACACCTGAGTTAAAATCCGTCCTCAGACACTGGCTAGTTGTGTGATGCTGGACAACCTCTCTGTGACTTGGTTCCCTCATCTGCAAAATAAGGATAACAATAGCATCTATCTCCTAGGGTTGTTGTATGGATCAAATGTGATAGTATTTGTATACTTTGAAAACATTAAAGTGCTATATAAATGCTAGCTGTTATCAGTAAAAATAATACTAATAAAATAATAACTGAAATTGATCTAACTTCTCTAAAGCAAACTTAAAAAATTTACTCCTTGTCTAAGAAAATAAGCAAGATATCAATTCAGCAGTATATCGGTTGCTAGATTTTCAGAGTCCAACCTCTGTTCAAATTTGAAAATCTGATGGGGGGGGGGTTGCATTTAACTGGCATAGGAAGAAATCAGACTCTTGTGCTATCTGACTGGAAAAAATCAGATTTTTAAACTAGTAAAAGATCTGGTTTTTACTTAGTCTGAATGGATAGGAGATCAATGAAATGGTATAGAATATTGCTATACTTTCAGTTAAGTGCTAATGATACAGAGGGAATTGAACAGATTTTTCACACCTTTCCAGCTGAGCAAGGCCTGAAAGATTCTCAAAGATCAAGCGGGAAAGCCAGTATAAATACCTAAAGGTGATATGTTTGGAAAAGAACTATGGAACCTTATTTTCAACATTCTGCTAGACAGCTCCACCTAGATTCTCCACATCTTAAAGCCAACACATTGACAAACAACTTGTTTTCCACAAAAAACTGCTCCTTTTCCGGACTTATCTGTTTATTTTAACAGTACCCTTATTCTCCCTCCCACTCAGGCTGAAAACCTAAATCTAATCAGTTCCCTTGTTGCTTCTATTTTCATGCCCTTGTCTCCATTATTGTTGGAGAGAACTAAATGAGAACTGAGCTTCAGTCTTGGTTCTGTTACTTAGATGATCTCTGGCAAGTCACTTAAAGGGGAGACACAGTGACATAGCACTTTAAATTTCACACAGCACTTTCCTCACAACAGACTGCAGGGTATCATTATCCCCATCCTACAGGAGGACACACCATCTATTTCTTCATCTGTAAGATGAGTCATTTGAATGATGTCTGAGATCCCTTCCAGCTCTAATTTCCTATTAGATGAATATCTATATTGAAATATACTTCAAAAAGTGTGTCAAGTCAAGTTCAACTCAATTCAATTCAAATATGGTCAGCAAAGATTTATTAAGTTTCTGAAGAGTCTTCAATTCCAGGATAAGAACTTTAAACAATTCAGTAGATGGGTAATTGAAGTAACAAAGAAGCAAGTGAAGGTTTTTGAGGAGTCGTGTGATTCACAGTAGTGTTTTAGGAATATTGCTTGGCTGGTAGTCTAAACAATGGATTTGGTGGTGATTGGGGCCCTGGAAGAACAAGTTTAGGGAGAAAGTAAGGATGTCCTTTATAATGTTAATCTAAGAGAGAAGAGATAAGGACCAGAATTAGTGCTATTATGATGGGAGTAGAAAAAAAGGGACATTTGAGAAATAATTGCCAAGTGTTCTGGGCCCAGCCTAGTTCAGGCTTGAGATTGGAACACAATGAAACACTCGCAGATTTACAATAGGGTTAAAAAGTTACTATTCAGTACAAATGGATTCTGCTTTTCTCTGACTCCTTATTTGTCAAGGTCTTAGCCTAAAAGGGCCAGGGTCTCCCATGGCATCCTGGGCCATCTCTAGTCATCCTGATGAATATCAGGCCACTGGACCCATATGGCTCTGGGGGAGAAAGTGAGGCTGGCGACCTTGCACAGCCCTCCCTCACTCAAATTGAAGTCAACTGCAAGTCATGTCGTCGTTTCCCTGATGTCATGATCCTCTTTGAAAATGAAGGACAAACAATTTGTCAAGGAAACAATACTGGGTCAGAAAGATATCGGGGAGGACAATGGGAGTTCTGCCACACCCCAGGAGCACCAACTCCCTACTGGATGGGCTTTTAGATACGGACACCATGCTAATGGGTCAAACCTTAATTTTTGGAAACAATCAAATCCTGAGGATGGCCCTCTTTTTTTCCCTTTCTTAAAATTTTTAAAATTTGTTTATTTTTAGTTTTCAACATTCATTTCCACAAGATTTTGAGTTAAAAATTTTCTCCCCTTCTCTACCCCCACCACCCCAAGATGGCATGTATTCTGATTGCCCCTTTCCCCAGTCTGCCTTCCTTCTTTCACCCCACTCCCCCTCCTTATCCATTTCCCCCTTACTTTCTTGTATGGCCATATAGATTTCTATACCCCATTGCCTGTATATCTTATTTCCCAGTTGCATGTAAAAACAATTTTCAACATTTATTTTTAAGACTTTGAGTTCCAAATTCTCTCCCTTCTTCCCTCCCTACCCACCCTCCTTGATAAGGCAAGCAATTCAATATAGGTTATACATGTATCATTATGCAAAACACTTCCATAATAGTCATGTTGCAAAAGACTATATTTCCCTCCATCCTATCCTGTCCCCCATTTATTCAATTTTCTCCTTTGGCCCTGTCCCTTTTCAAAAATGTTTGCTTTTAACTAACCTTTCCCCCAATCTGCCCGATCTTTTATCACTGCCTCCTCTTATCCCCTTCCCCTCTACTTTCCTGTAGGCTAAGATACCCAATTGAGTGTGTGTGTGTTATTCCTTCCTTAAGCCAAATCCAATGAGAGTAAGGTTCACTCATTCCCTTTCACCTACCCATTTCCATTATAACAGCTTTTTCTTGCCTCTTTTATGTGATGTATGTATATATGTATGTATGTACGTATATATGTATATTCCCTTCATGAGTTACAAATATCGTCTTTCCATGTAGGAATAGAAACAGTTCAACTTTAGTAAGTCCCTTATGATTTCTCTTTCCTGTTTACCTTTTCATGCTTCTCTTGATTCTTGTATTTGAAAGTCAAATTTTCTATTCAGCTCTGGTCTTTTCATCAAGAATGCTTGAAAATCCTCTATTTTATTGAATATCCATTTTTTTTTTGCTCTGAAGTATTATACTCAGTTTTTCTGGATAGGTGATTCTTGGTTTTAATCCTAGCTCTTTTGACCTCTGGAATATCATATTCCGTGCCCTTCAATACCTTAATGTAGAAGCTGTTAGATCTTATGTTATCCTGATTGTGTTTCCACAATACTCAAATTGTTTCTTTCTGACTGCTTGTAATATTTTCTCCTTGTCCTGGGAACTCAGGAATTTGGCTACAACATTCCTAGGAGTTTTCCTTTTGGGACCTTTTTCAAGAGGCAATTGGTGGATTCTTTCAATTTCTATTTTGCCCTCTTGTCCCACAATATCAAGGCAGTTTTCCTTGATAATTTCTTGAAAGATGATGTCTAAGTTCTTTTTTTGATCATGGCTTTCAGGTAGTCCAATAATTTTTAAATTGTCTCTCCTGGATCTATTTTCCAGATCAGTGTTTTTTTCAATAGATATTTCACATTGTCTTCTATTTTTTCATTCTTTTGGTTCTGTTTAACAATTTCTTGATTTCTCATAAAGTCATTAGCTTCCATTTGCTCCATCCTAATTTTTAAGGAATTATGTTCATAAGTAAGCTTTCGGACCTCCTTTGCCATTTGGCCAATTCTGCTTTTTAAGGCATTTTTTCCTCATTGGCTTTTTGGAACTCTTGCCATTTGGGTTAGTCTATTTTTTAAGGTGTTATTTTCTTCAGTATTTTTTGAGTCTCCTTTAGCAAGCTGTTGACTTGTTTTTCATGATTTTCTTGCATCACTCTCATTTCTCTTCCCAATTTTTCCTCTACTTCTCTTACTTGATTTTCCAAATCCTTTTTGAGCTCTTCCATGGCCTGAGACCAATTCATATTTTTCTTGGAGGCTTTTGAGGTAGGATCTTTGACTTTGTTGTCCTCTTCTGACTATATGTTTTGATCTTCTTTGTCACCAAAGTAAGATTCTATAGTCTGAGTTTTTTATGCTGTCTGCTCATTTTCCCAGGTGATTACTTGGCCTTTTAGCTCTTTGCCAAGGTAGAACTCTGCTTCTAAAGTGGAGAATCGTCTGTCCCAAGCTTCAAGAGTTTTGCGCTGCTTTTTTCAGAGCTGGTTCTAGACACCTGCAAATTTTCAGTTCTTCTGAGGTGGTATGATCCAAGGAGAAATGTTTACTCCTCTCCTGGCCTGTGCTTTGGTCTGTGAGTGACCTTAAGCACTCTTTTCTGCCTTGGAACTGCTAGGAGGACTCCCTCTCTGCAGCCACCACAAGCTCTGCCACACCAGTGCTGCTTCTCACCCCAAGATCACCAACTAGGACTGTGACCCAGATCAAAGCAGGGCAAAGCAAGAGAATCCTGCCTCAGTGCCAGCAAAGAGATCCCTGCACTCCCACTCTCATCAGCCAGTTGATTCCACCCACCATCTGCAGATGTGGAATTCCAGAAGCAGCCTCACAGCTGCACACCTCCACTGCCCTAGAGATGGAGCCAGACTGAGCACTTCTCTTACTCCCATCCAGGGTTTTCCCACTAACCAGCTCTGTGGTCTTTGGCGTTGGTGGGTTGAGAAGTCTGGTAACTGCCACGGCTCAGTGATTCATGGCCCTAAGGCCTGCTCTGGCCAATTCCAGGTCTGTTTGGTCCTGGAGCTGGCTCATGCTGGGCTGTGCTCTGCTCCCAGCAAGGTGGCAAGGTGTGATAGACCCTTCCCAGTGACCATCCAGGCTGTCTTCGGCTGGAGACTTGTTTCACTCTATTGTTTCATGGGTTCTGTAGCTCTAGATTTGTTTAGAGTCATTTTTACAGGCATTTGGAGGGATTTGGGGGAGAGCTCAAGGAGGTCCCTGTTTTCAAGCTGCCATCTTGGCTCCACACCTGAGAACGGCCCTCTTAAAGGAAACCCAGCTTATGTAGTAATAAGAACAATAACAACGAGCATTTTGTAGTGATATCAGGTTTGCAAAGTGCTTTACAAATATTATCTCATTTTATCCTCAAAAACCTGTCAAGATACGTGTTTTTATTATGCCCACATTATAGATGACCCTGAGTCTGAGAAAGATCAAGCGACTTGGCCAGGATCATTCGACTGATATCTGAGCTAGGATTTGAACTCAGGTCTTTCTGACTCCAAGTCAAGTGCTCTGTCTACTATAGCACCTAGTTACCCAGATACTGCCTTGCTCACTATGGAGAAAAAAGTGCGGGCTTCAAAAACCATAGTAAACATGTCACTTTTCTATTAGAATCACATGTATGTTTTTCAATAAGTAAAAGTAAAAAGATTTGTATCCTGAAGAGATGTGCTGATAATAGATAAAACACACAATGTTTACATGTTATTTGTAACCAGAGAACCTGCACAATGTACTACCAACATCCTGACCAAAAAAGTTATTTCCTGAAGATAAAAATACAGAAATTACATGGTCAGACAATGTAAGAGACAGTGATATACCTAAGGTCATGTATGTAGTAAATAGCAAAGTTGTGATTTGAACCTACGTACTACGATTCCAAAGTCTACTTCTTTTTCTAGTATACCACATTGCCTCTATGCAGACTAAACTGGAACTTAGAGTCAGAGAAAATCCAGGGCTGTCAATTGAGTCTCAAAGCTCAAAGGAGAGTACTAGGATATCAGAGTGGATACCTGGCAATAGAAGTGATCTCTAAGGCATTGTTTATAACATTCGGTGCTTAATGCTGCCAAAATGTAGTAATGATTCCTGCGTGATACATGAAACACTGAGAAACCTGGTCCCAACATAAAAATTCTAACTATCCCCAATAAGGGACGATATCAACCACCAGGAATAGCATGTGCTCTGAGTGGATGAGAGGAAGCACTGTGTAAAACAGGCTTTTCACAACATTTGAACAGTTTCATTTAGAGGAAGCTGTGTCTGTCTATAGGATGCCCAAGTTGAATTAAGTGTGTAATAACTGACATTTTAATGAAAAAGACTGATGATTACAGCTATATTAACTGATACAGTAAAACAAATTTATGAATATTTTCTCCCATTATATTGTAATTCTTCAAGGAAAATGACTGTCTTTTTTCTTGTACAATACTCATAGTGCTGAACATGTGGAAAAATATAAGCTATCATTATAGCATATGCAATGATTTTAATTGAATAATGAAGTTTTTTTGATTTAAGTGATTTCATCTTGTATTAAAGAGTCTTGTTCCATGTTCCCTAATTATGTGATTCTGAATATATCTTTTTTTCAAAAAATAACTTTTATTTGAATTTTCTGTTTCTTATATCACCATTGTATCCTATGTATCTCCGTACCCCTCCCCCTTCCCAAGAGCCATCCCATATGGCAAATAGTATTTTTAGAGAAGAAAAAACATCAGCAGAACTTGTCTATATACAGTGATGTTTCAACAATCCGGCTAGCAGCTGCTGTGGGAGTGAAAGACCAACAGAAGTCCAACGACAAGAATGCTGCCAACGCCCAGATTCTTTTGATCTGCTTTACTAAGGAAAGCAACGTTAAGGGGTTAACAAGCTTATTTCAATCCAATGTACAGACATCAGTCACTTAGTTCAGGGGAAAAAGCCAGCACCCTGAACTTCAGAGCAAAATAAAAACAAAGTACAAACATCTACAGACAGACCTTGCCCGATTCAAATCCCAATACATAGTTACCAGAGTTTAACAAAGTCCCAGCATCCAGGTTTACAAGCTGGAGGGCTCTTAGCTACAGCTGCCTGGAGTCTCCGCATCAGTGTGCCACCAAGAGCGAGAGCCTCGAGCAAGCAAATAGCTCTGTCATAAATAAATAATATATATTCTTATATAGTTTCAGATGTCATCAAATGTCATCTGAATGACCAGAACTTAGGCTCCTATGATTGGCACCTCCCCTTAGTACCCTGGGAGTTTCACACCCACATAGGCTTAGCACCTAATAGGAGTTTGGGCCTGGGGCTTAGCACCTAGTAAGACTCAATGAAATACACTGAATTAATCAAAGGAAACAAAAGCCGAACTCTTCAAGGGCACTTGGTTGAACTGAGTGCTAAGAGTCCATTTTGCTTATCAACAAAATTGAGAAAGCCTAAACACATGTTTAATACCTGTAAACTGCCCATCTACATGAAGGACTTGGTTGGGGGTGTCTTTGCATCTTTCCATCCAAGTCTCACTTGATCTTTATAATTTTGTTACAATTATTTTTTATTTTTTGGTGTGTGATTTGGTGCATTCTTTCCATTTACCTTGTTGCAGTTACTGTATATGTTGTTTTCTTGGCTCTGCTTACTTCACTATGCATCAGTTCATATTGATCTTTCCAAGCTTCTCTGTATTCATCCCATACTAACATATCTTACAGCACATTAACATTCCACTACATTCATGTACCACAATTTGTTTACCCACCCCCCAATCAGTATTTATTTGCAATTCCAATGAGAATTTCCAATTCTTTGCTATCACAAAAAGTTAAAGGATATAAGATATTGTTGATGTTATAAACAAACATTTTAATACCTGAAATAGAAAAAAGCCCTTTGCTTTAATAAAACTATCAATATATGTATATTAAGAAAAATAGCTTTAACATGGGATTCAAGCAATTTAGGACAGAAAATTAACCACTGTGTAAAATAATCTTGTAAGTAATGTAGGTGGAAATATTCTTGGGTACAATTTGGAATGATGCCACATTCGTGTGGAAACAATTTTATGTTATAAAGGTGGAGAAAGATATTTTATTTATTCAAAACTGGAGAAATATGAATGTAAAGAAAATTTTTCAAGGACACCAAAGCTACTGATAGATTAATACTGAAGGGTTTACAACTTCAAGGTACTGTGGTAGCTCATCTCATTTGAATATTCATAGTTTATGACTGAAGATAAGGGGGTAGAGTATTTAAGAATAAAGATTAATGAACACTTAAAATGGTTAACTATGGAGAGTTGAGTCTCTGAAAGGCAGAAAAATGAAGTCACAATAGTATTTATGAACTGGGAAGATGAGAGAGAAAGAGAGAGAGACAGAGACAGAGAGAGAGACAGACAGAGAGAGAGTCAGAGAGAGAGAGAGAGAGAGAGAGAGAGAGAGAGTGAAAGAAACAGACACAGAGAGAAACAGACAGACAGAAACAGACAGACAGACAGATAGACAGAGAAAATCAAAACGAGACAGAGAAAGTTTTTAATGAGGACTAAGTGACAGGAAGAATGGAGCTGAAAGTCATAGGACTTGACATAGAGAAATTGGAAGACCATCATGTTAGCAAACTCATCAATACTAATATTAAAGTTACAAAAGATTATGGCAAAGGTTGTGCTGAATTTCAAGAACATGACTTGGAATCAAGAGATCTGAGTTCAAATCCTGGCTCTGATATTTACTGTGTGAATTTGGCTTTAATTTCCTTGATTACATAGGACTATCAAAATTGCTCCCCATTCACAATAGCGCAAAATGCTTTTCTTGGAGCAGTTTACAAAAGGTTGTCTTAAGAGACAGGTAAAACAAACATTTTCTGGGCCATCTTTGCTCTTAAGAGGTATTTACAATGGAGAGGTGATTAATTGTTCCTTTAAGTTCTAGTATTTAAATCAGAAATGGGAAAATAGATACAGCATCTAGATTTGTAGTCCCTCATATAATATTTTTGTTTATTTTATTCTTTTGTAAAATGGAAAATAAATTACACACTGAGGGTTGGGTCACATAGAGGTGGGGGCTCAGAGGAGATGATCTCAATATAAGACATGGAGCTATCTGAAGGGGTAACAGAATATACACATAAACACACAAATGTGGAATTTTAGTGTGATTACGTATCACAGCAGAAAAGGGCATTCTGACAGACTACATAAAACCAAAAAAAAAAAATTGTACTTCCTATTAGAACTAGAGCCTCAGCAAATAGAGCATGAGCTGCCCTGACTGATGAATGGAGGGTCCCCTGGACTCCAGGAAGGACTGATTTACCTTTCAACTCTATGGACAATCCATTTCCACCAATTGCTATGAGAATTATAATCAAATTATGAGTGACACCAAGGCTTTCAAGATCAGATTCTGAACAACAGGCTACCAAAGTGGAAGTTTCCTTTGCCCTGCTTCATCATACCCATCTATATCAGCTTTATTCTTACCCATGTTGACATCATATACTCTTCCTTACCCTTCCATTGTACCTTATGGAACCCTTTTTCTATTGTTAATGAATTGCCCTTTACACTAGACCTTTTTTTAGTCAGGTCAGTCAAAAAACATTCTATCTTTTTGCAGTCAGTGAAACCCAGCTTCCCACTATAATCTGTTTACCTTCTCCAGTACTAGAAATACTCACACTCACATCTTTTGATACACTGGGCCAAGGGGCAGATTAGGCATTTACTTACCACTGTTTCTGGGTCTTTCCCTATCACCTCCACTCGGCAGTTTCTGGTGTTTTGCATTTCATTCCATCCAAATATCTTACCCAATCCAGGTCTTGGTGACTGTTCTTATTAGCCTTTATATCATCATTCCTCCTTATTTAAGGAATTCAGTACCTGCTTCATAGGCTTCCCCTATCCCCCTTCCCTCAATTTCAGTATTTTGGGACTTCAATTTACATATTGGTATTCCTTCAAATGCCCTTGCTTCCAAGTCACCAACTCTTATATTTTGCAATTTCCCTCCACCTCAGCCACACATAGTAATTGATTATACCTTTAGTCTCATTTGTAGTCACTTACAAATGTTCTACCACTGCAATTCTATAACAACAATGCTACTAGCAGCTGCTGTAGAGGTGTAGGGCCAATAATATCAGCACAAGGAGAGCTGCTAGCACAGGATCTTTGATCTACTTTTCTAAGAAAAGCAACTTTAAGGGGTTTGCAATCTCACTTTAATTAAACATACATATATCATTCATTTAGTTCAGGAGAAAAAGTCAGCACCCCAAACTTCAGAGAAAACAGAAACAGAAATTATAAGCAGAAATTATATAAACAGAGAAAATAACACAAATCAGCAGACAGGGCTTCTGTCTGTCCATAGCAATACATACATAATTACCAGAAACAGAAGCACCAACATTTGGGTTTTCAAAACCAGGGGGCTCCTTAATGGCTACCCAGAGTCTCTTCTGGCCACATCTTCCAATGAGTGAGCCCTCAAAGCAAAATGCTAATCTCAGATATATATATATATGTATATATATATATATATACTTCTTCAGGGTTAGCCCACAGAGGGTGTCACAACCATCTGACTCAAACTCATGTGACTTAGGCTTTCTTGGGACTCAAACTCATGTGACTTAGGCTTTCTTGTGACTTAAGCAAGTCATCAAAGACTCTTGATTCAATCAAAGGCACTTGATTACCTTAGTGCTGGGAAGCACTCCGAAAGAAAAAACAGCAAAAAGTCCCACCCTGCTTGCCATTACAAGTTCATAATTCAGAAATTCCTCTGGCCATAACCTGTTTTCCTCCCATCTCTTCCTATGCCTTTCTATACTTATTCTCTATCCCCATCACAACTTCTAGTCACTAGCTCTCTCTGTCTTTTCAGGCCACCATTCTTTCCATGGCTTCATTTTCTTCCCTTCAAAACTTCAGCACTTATTCCTTTCTGAACTGCTGGATCATTCTTATCATCCACATTTTTCACTCATACTTACACTGCTGAATCACCATGGAGAAAGCCAAACAACTGTTCTGACTACATTCACTCTAAATTTATGTGATGTAATGTCAGGGCCAATACTGCTGCATCCCACTCTTTCCTGATTGATTCTCTATCATACTCCCTATTGCTCCTGTTCAGAGCCTTCTCTTTCACACAATCCTTTTTGCCTCCAACTCATTTGAGGATCTCAACTCACACTTTACTAAGAAAAGCAAGGTTATCTGTCCCAAGTTCTCCCTCCTCTATAATTTTTTACTTCAAATAACCTCAATACCACTACCTCCACTCTTTCTTCATTTGCTCCAGTCTCAGAGGAAAAGGTGACCTTTCTTCTTGTCAAGGCCAGCTTCTCTACCCTTTTATCCTATCCACTCCCATCTCTTCTGGAAGATTGCCCACACAATAATCCCTTCCCCTGTCTCCTCTGGGACCTTGCCTCTTCCATCATTATCCATATTCATGGGGATCTTTCTTATTTATTACAAATATGCCTAGATATTTTTAACCTTAAAAAATATTCACTTGATCCTATCATCTTCTCCAGCTATTATGCCATATCTCTCCTTTCTTTCACAGGAAAACTAGAAAAAGCAATGTATGATTATTTTCTCTCCCTTTTCACATCTCAATCTCATTTCAACTCCTTGAAATCTGCCATAACAAGAGAACCAATGGTATCTTATTTACCTTTTCTCAGTCCTCATCCTTCTTGACTTGTATTGACGCTATTAACCTTATGCTCCTCTAGACACTTGTACCTTCCTGGTTTTTCATGATACTACTCACTCCTGGTTCTTCTTCTACCAGTTTGGCCACTCCTTTTTAGACTCCTTTGCTGGCTTATTATCCTTGTTCCAGGCCCTATGAATACATTCTGGACCATCTCTTATTTATCTCTACATTTTCACTCTTAGTGACCTCATCAGCTCCCATGGGTTCAGTTATCTGCAGTTCACCATTCACTCATTAAAGCATTTATTAAGCCTCTACCATGTGCCAAGCACTATGCTAGGTATAGGGATACAAACATAAAAATGGAACAGTCTACCCTCAAGGCACTTATATTCTAGAAGGGGAGAGGGGCCATGTCACCACATACATAGAGTAGTAAGTACAAAAAATATAAAATACATACAACAAAATCAGGTGAGAGGAGGGTAACTGAAAAGATCAGAAAAAGTGTGCTTCCAAGCTGGCACTTGAGCTGAGTTTGAAGAGAAGCTAGGAAGTCTAAGACAGAGCTAAGGAAAGAGTCCATTCCAGGCATAGGGAGATCACTTGTGCAAAGGTACAGAGGTGGAATATTGTAAATTGGAAATAGTAAGCAGACAGGTTTGGCTGGAATGTAGAATATATAGAGAGGAATGTTTAATAAGCCTGGAAAAGTAGACTGAAATCATATTGTGAAAGGTTTTGAACACCTGACAAACAAATTTATATTTTATGTTGGAGGCAAGAGAAAGCCACTGGAACTTCTTGACATCACAATTATGCTTTAGGTATATCAATTTGGCATGTGGGTGGATCAGACAGAGGAAAACATTGAGGTAAGGAGGCAATTATGAAGCTCTTTCAATTGTCCTGGTGGAGATGGTAAGAGTTTTAACTAGGATGGTAGTTGTCCAAGTGGAGAGGAGGAGAAAGATGAAAGGAATACATCAGTGGTAGAATTAACAAGACTTGGCATCTGATTAAATCTGAGGGGTGTGGGAAAGGGAAGAATGATTTCAAAATTTACATATCCATTCTTATTCTCTCTCCTGAGCACCAGCTCCATATTACCACTTGGACATTGCCAACTGTGTCTCAAAGGCACCTCAAACTTAACATGTTTGAAACACCATTAACTTTTTCCCGCTGTTCCTAACCTCCCTATTTAAGTTTACGTCATCACCTCTTGTCTGGGCTATTGAAAGAGCCTCTTGATTATTATCCCAGAATCCAGCCTCCCTCCTCTCCAATCCACCATCCACACAGACGTTGAATAGATTTCCTATAACACAAGTCTGACAATGCCACCTATCTTCATAACAAACTGCAGTGGTTCCATCTTGCTTCTAGACATAAGGACTGTTTTGTTTTTATCTTTGTATATAGCACATAGAAGCCACTCAATAAAATAAAATCCGTTGGCTTCCTATTATATACTTCCAGAATCAAATGTGAAATCTTTTGGTTGGTTTTTAAAGGCTTTCATAATTTGGTCACTTCCTTACTTTCCAGTCTTCTTATACTTATACTTTAATTCCTTCCACATACTCCATGATCTGGCCTCCTTGCCACATCTTGTATAAGATACTTCTTTTCCAGGCTTCCTGAATTTTCAGTGGTTATTCCCCATGCCTGGAATGCTTTTCCTCCTTGTCTATGCCTCCAGGCTTCCCCGGCTTCTTTCAAGTGTCAGCTAAAATTTTACCTTTTTAAGAAGCTGTTCCCTAGACATTTATTTGTTAGTGCCTTCTAGCTAAGATTACTTCCACTTATCCTGCATATGTCATGTTTGTACATAGTTGTTTGCACGTTGCACGTTAGGATTCAAATGAAAGGATATAACAAGACACCCCCAACCTTCCATTTTGTGGAGGTGGAAGGACAGTTGCTACGCAATCACATGCTTTCATACTCTTTCAATATATTCATCAGTTGCTTTTTTCTTCTCTAAAATATTCTTTTTGTCATATGAGATGGCTCTCTGAGAAGAGAAACAGGGGAGAAATAAATGGGATTCTATGGTGATGTAAAATGCAGAAAATAAAAATATATTTTTTTAATTTTGAGAAAAACTTTTTTTCACTGAATGAATCAGGGAAGGTGTTAGACAGATAACACACAGGAAGCACTGGAGTTTCAGACTCCAGCCTCTAACGGGTTCACTCTTGATCTGGTCAGGCAGGCAGGCACCTTCGGAGGGGTTAATAATAAGCTTTATTCTAGTCTAGTCTTCTCAGAAAGGTTGCTGATAACGAGAACATCAACTCCTACAGCATTCCCTAATCAAGCATTTCCTGATCACCTTTCTCGCAGGGGTGGGTGAGAAGAGGGGGGAAACTATCCCTATCTCTTGACAGGATCAATCATGCACTCTCCTAAATCCCGGGCTGGTTGAGGTGGGTACATGCATTCCTCTAGCATTACCCATAGCTTCCCCCATGAGTTCCCTGTGGATTCCCCATGGATTCCCCACTCACTGACCAGTGCCCTCTTGCTTTATAGGGCAACAGACAAAGAAGGCATCTTGCCAACATTAAGCTCACAAATTAACTTTAGCAATATCATTATTCTGCGTAAGCATTGTAAATATCAATTATGTCACCCCTATATCTCATGGTGCAGCCTCAGTAGGACTGTCTGTCACTAGGATTCTAAGAATTACTCTCTAGGATCCTTGAGTCTATTCTGGGAATAATTATCTAACACCTGGAAACTAGACCTTCCCATGGCCATGGATCCTGAGGAATTAAACTCTAAAAGGACAACAAACTTCCTTACTGACAGAAGGCTTCCTGGAGGAGGTAGCACCTGAGTTTAAAGAAAGGAAAAGATTTCAATGTTATTGTAGGGAAAACATTTTGTAAACCATAGAGCACTCTCAAAATAGGAGCTATAATTATTTGGAGACTAGACTTGACATTGAGAGCTTGAAGGGACTTTAGGCGTCATTTTATCCAACTCTCTCGTTTTATACATAGGGAAACAGGCCTGGAGAGAGAAGTCAATTTTTTCAACATCATACAATTGATAATTGACTGAAATAGGATTTGAACCCAGGCTTTCTGACACCCAATCGAGTACTTTTTGATTACAACATGATATTCCTGGCTAATATATAGAATACATCAATTTTTCAGGGAAAGATCATTTTGTTCACTGCAAACATTTACAAGGGTTCTCTATAGTGGGTATTATTAAACCAGGGATTGTTTAAATAAGGAAACAAAGAATAATTCTCAAAACCTCACTCTGTGGTTTTTTGAGGGTCTAGCTCCTTTATAATTAGCACTTATGCTAAGTAAATCCATTGGAAGAAAGTGTGGATTTGAAATCTGCCTCAGCTCTTTTATGACAGAGAACATCAAAAAAGGCCAGAATTGATGAATTTCCTTCACAACGGTGGCAACCTTTCACATTTTGAGACCGTTTACACCTCTCCAGTATGTCTGCCTCACACATTTTCTTGGGTTTCTAGTCTGTCAGTTTCTAGATGGCAAAACACAGGAACAGAACAGAATGTGACTTCAGCAACCAATAGCATTTGTTTCTAATTTGAACCATTCTAAGATCCCTAAGGCTCCAAAAACTGTTTACAAGTAACTGAAGAAAACATTTTGCCAATAAACGAAGCAGATGTGACATATTGCTAGCTGGTAGATTTTCCCAGCAATCTAGTAAGTCACAAAGTGATTATAGGTGTTCACAGTATGAGTCAACAATATTAGCAGAGCCCTACGGAGTTGGTGCTATTAAAATTCTGCATCAGAGTTCTGTGGGCTTAGTTTGCGTGTTAAGAGCTTTGCTCTGCATCAAATGACAATTCATTTGCTAGCATCAAATGCACAGAGAATTACTTCATAATAAATTGATTTTCTCCTTATTTTTCCCCTTCCCAAACCCCTCCCCCCACAAAGCACAACTTCCATGCTTCAAAATTACTTCTAACAATTACTTCTAACTATTATGATACACTTGAAAGAACACTGGCTAAGGAATTGGAGAACCTGGATTCAAATCTTGCCTCAGACACTACCTGTCTGACCTCGTTTTTGTCATTTGCAAAATAAAGGGGTTGTACTAAAGGAGGGTTGGGGAACCTGTGGCCTTAAGGCCACATGTGACTTTCTAGATCTTTAAGTGTGGACTTTTGACTGAACAAAAATTTTACAGAACAAAGCCTTTTATTAGAAGTTCCCCATCCCTGGACTATGGTCTCTGGAACCTGGAAAGGTATAAATGTCTTTAATTTCTTTAGATGTCATACCTTTTCTCCTTTGAATTATTTGGCTCCCAAGACTGTAAATTATGTATCTGCAGTATCACGACAGCCTTATTCCAAAGGAGTGCAAGACCAAAGCCCAACTCTGGGCTTTAATTTGTACTCATAGCCAAAAAAATATGACTGTAACCCAGGGATTAAAGGTATCTGTTTGTCTGGGATCACAGTGTCAAGAACCCTGGATCTGGAGTTGGTAACCCTGAGTATAAATCTACTGACTACCTGTGAGACCTTGGACGAGCCAATTAACATCGTGGGCACTCCAATTTCCTCATATGGAAAATGAGAAATTTGGCCTAGCCAACCTCTGAGGTTCCTCCTGTCCCTAAATCTATAGTCTTACGACACAATGGCTGCATTTGGCCTCTGTCTAGGGGCTTATCTGGAGCAAATCACTCACTGGATGGAAAATTTTACCTTTTATAGCCCTTGAGGCTCCAGAGGCAGGCGTATACAAATCAAAGGAGCAGCTCCATTTTCCATTCACGATCTCCTAAGGAGCCCAAAACTACTTACTCTGGAGATTGGGGGAGGAACTGATTACTGAAGGCCCCTTGGGATGAGCCTAGAAGAGGGAAGAGGAATTTCTACAAACGCAAAAGCCAGAATTAAGAGGAAAATGGTAAAAAATAGAATGAAATTTTTTTTTCAGGACAGAAAATCAAAAGTAGAAAATTAGTACTGAGAGCAGGACCAGATTGTTCATTGAAACAGATTTAAAAAATTTATCCCAGAGTGCTGGTGCTGTCCCTGATATCTAATCTCAATATCAATGAACTGCTTAACTGTACAAAATTTTCATTTCACTTAATTATTTGCTTTTCCAATATTTTATTATATTTCTATAGCTTCATTTGATTTCTAATAGATGCAATTTTTAAAAATAGTTTTTGTATCCCACCTTTTTCTTTTTCAAATAAGTCCCTTTGGTGTTCTAAAAAAACCAGCAGCATTAATGGCTTATTTTGTATTTCAATATTAAATAAATTAAAACTGAATAGTGGAATTTTTTACATTTTTGAAGTGCTATAATATCCATCCATTCAACTTGCAATTTTTTCTTTTTAATACTATTTTATTTTTCCCCAATTACATGTCAAGACAATTTTTAGCATTCACGTTTACAAGACTTTGAGTTCCAAATTTTTCTCCCTCTCTCTCTCCCCTGCCCCTTCCAAAAATGGTAGGCAATTTGAGATAGGTTATGCATGTGCTATCATGTAAAACATATTTCCATATTAATCACAGTTGTAAAAGAAGAAACAGATTAAAAGGGAAAAACACATAAAAAAGAATAAAGTAAATTTAAAAAATATTCTTTGATCCGCATCCAGACAGCATCCATCAGTTGTTGTTTTTTTTTTTTTAATCTGGTTATGGATGGCATTTTCCTTCCTGAGTCCTTTATACTTGTCTTGGATCATTGCATTGCTGAGAAGAGCTGAGTCATCCATAGTTGATCATCACACAATGTTGTGATACTGTGTATAATATTTTACTGGTTCTGCTCATTTCACTTTGCACCAGTTTGTACAAATTTTTCCAGGGTTTACTGAAATCTGCCTGTTCATCATTTCTTATTACACAATAGCATTTCATTACATTCATACCACAGCTTGTTGAGCCATTCCCCGACTGATGGGTATCCTCTAAATTTCCAATATTTTTTTTAATTTTTTTTATTTATTTTTTAAATTTATTTTTGACATGTTTGGTTTTCAGCATTGATTTTCACAGGCGTTTGAATTACAAATTTTCTCCCCATTTCCTCCCCCCACCC
>CM053622.1:693026871-693042657 GCA_028646595.1 Phalanger gymnotis | reverse complement strand
TCCCAGACATGTCACTCAAACTCATGTCTAAACTAAGCCCTCCCCTGAGGCAAGGAGGCACCAAGGACACCCAAATCTTGGGCCTGGGGCTTAGCACTTAGCAAGATTCAATGAAATAGCTGAATCACTCAAAGCAAACAAAAGCCAAACTCTTCAAGGGCACTTGTTGAACTAAGTGCTAAGGAGCCCATTTTGCTTACCAACACAGAAACCAGGAGCATCTGGTGGATCTCACCATTTATAGCAAATCTCTTTTCAACTTTAACTTTGTACTGAATTTCCTCCAAACATTTTTGATGCTTTATATCTTGCTTGATGGTGATAATCAGAGGTTCATTAAGTGAATAACTATTGTTAGTTCTTTATAATAATCTTGTGTAATATTGATGTAGTCATGAGAGATATCTTGTTTGCAGTAAGCCATTAAGGTGCTTTGCTCTATCAAATCAAATGCTAAAAAAAAGTCAACAAACAAAACAGTGTGATCTTGTATTCCCTGAGTATTTTATTCAATTGTGTGATAGTAAAGATATAACCTATTATGGAACATCACTTTGCAAAAGCCTGCCTATTCTCTTCTAATATCCTCATAAAGAGTCCCCTCAATCACTGTTAAGTGGAATTCTCATAAAAAGTTGTATGGATCAGAAAGTAGGTATGTCGGTCAGTAGGTATCAACAATCTCTCAGGTTTGGTAGGGTTCTTTTGGTTTTGTTTTGGGTAAATTTGCATTTTTTGTGGAGAGTAAAATAAGATCTGACAATTTTTCCATGTCTTTAGTTTTTTCCTCCTCTTCTTCTCTTCCTTCGAGGTCTTCAACATTGCATCAACTGCAATGCAGACTTCCTCTGAATATATTTAGTCTAGTTCAGCTGATTTTCCCATCTTTAACCTTTTTCAGTACCATTCCCACTTCCTCTCCAAACAGGACTGTGATGTTAGTGTTCTGTCCTAATGATTCCATTGATTTCGGTGGAAAAAAAAGAATTTGCTATAAAAATCCCCTCAGATCTTATTCGACTTTCACCTGTTTATAGCCCTTCTTCCTGTTTCATTCTTAAATGATTTCAGTATACCTTTGTTAGTTGCATTTTCCCCATGCTTTCTTTAAAGTGTTTTTCCTCCTCTATTTCTCATCATTTTATGCTCGTAATTTTCCACCATTCTTACCCATAAGGTTTTACTATAGAAGTTTATATTGAAAACTGGTCTTACCTTTGACCCACTCCCCTCTCTCTCTTTTCCCCACCCCCATGAACTCAAGGACAATATCTAAATAATTCTCTTTGTATGGAATCAGATGCATTAGAAGCCTAATCAGTGTTTGTTAATAATGATTTTTTTTAAAAAAAAATCTCAGTTCTCCAAGGCGAAGGTCATTCCCTGAATGAGCTAAGACTAGGTCAATAGGTCATAGCCACTTGTCTTTAACTTCTTTGATCTCACAGCCTCTGAATAGAAATGCCAACTGAAAAGAAAAAAGTTGAGGTTTATCATGTTGAAATGGTGATGAGTTACATAGCAATGTGCCACTTAACTATATTTTTGACATTTCTGATTGCACATTGCAACATCCTGAATGTCTGATTAATGCTGTGAAGTTCAAAATGGTTCACTGAACATCAATACAGTGCTTGCTCTGGAATTTCAACATCACTTATCTAAGACAGTACAGTAGCTGACAAAAGGAATTTATTTAAAATGACCAGTACATTACTATTTGAATGCAATCACATGTTCTCATTCATCTTTATAGGGCCGTCTCCAATGCCTCTTCCTCCTCTATGAAACCTGCTTTGAATTCTCATGCTGGAAGTGATGTCTTTCTCATAGTATATTATACTTATATTACACGCTTATATTCTAATTTGCAGTATAGTTTTCTGTGTGCATGTCATAGGATTATAGGTTCATAGATCAAAAGCTGTAAGAAAGCTCACAGGCCCTCTAGTCCAATCTCTTTCATTTTGTAGTTGATGAAACCTTTCCCTATCCTATAGTATAGGCTTCTTAGGGGAAAGAAACATGTTTTATTTATGTATATAGCTCACCTGTTACCTAATAGTTCATTTTTATACCATAAATGTTTCTAGATGAATGGATGTTGATGGTTTATGAGCACTTAGCAACCTGGCCCATAGTAAGTGCTTAATAAAAACTTGATTGATTATCGTTATCAGGTCTATGATTGCCATGGGCTCATTATGGATAAATCGAGCAAGATTAATCTAATTTCTTTTTCTTTTATAGATTATCAGGTAGATGGTTAAGGAGAATGGTATGTGTGTGTGTGTGTGTGTGTGTGTGTGTGTGTGTGTGTGTGTGTGTGTCTGTGTCTATGTCTGTGTCTGTGTGTGTAGTATATTTGGATTTCTACAAAGCGTTTAACAAAATTGTTCAAGTTACCATTGTGCACAAAATGGAAAATTTGGACTAGATGACTGAACTGATTAGGTGAATTTGGACCTAAGTGATAATTAGTGGATCAATGTCACCCTAAAGATAGGACCCTAATTGAATGCTATAAGGAAAACTAAGATAAATACATGGAAGCTATACTTTAATGTAATTAAACAAGAACTCAGGCTTCAGGAGATTTAGTTTCAATACTTGGCCCTTTTAAGTTACCTTGCCCAAAAGTGAAGTGGCTCTCCTTATAGATAAATAAATATCTGTGTGGAAAAAAATCGGAACCATGTTATATGAATACACGGAATACTATTGAGCAGTAAGGATATGAAGAATTCAGAGAAATGTGAGACTTGCACAAACGGATGTAGCATAAGAAGAATAACCAAGGGAACAATATACAAAATGACTACAACAGCACAAGTGACAAGGTCATTAAAGGAAAGTGAAATTCTTACTAAGTAGAGAAAAGATAGAGGAATATATTTACTCCCTCCTGTTAGAGAGGTGAGGAAATAATAGGACTGATTTCACGCACATGTACACATGTATGTATTTGTTTATGTATGTATCCATGTGTGTATGTATCCATGTGTATATGTATGCATGTTGTCTTATATAGTCACTCTATCGTGTTTTTGTCACAATGAAGGATTCATTATGGATGGAGAGTGAAGTGACTATAATAAAAAAGGTATAAATAAAATGTATTTTTAAAAAGCATAATCTGCCCCTGGAGGGTTGAGGAATGTGCAATGTGCATATACTATATGTACATATAGTTATTCAGTACTCCTTAGTGCAGTACTGCCAGGAGACCTTTACAAACTGTCTATTCCTAATGCTTGGTACTATATAGTACTCTATAGTGCTTAATACCATAGACACAGTCAGTGCTCCATATGTTTGTTGAATGGATGACTGAATGGCAAGAGTTAAAAAGCAAATTTAACATCACAAAATCTTTGGCACATCATCTCACTGATTCTCATTCTTGCTGAAAAAGCATTATTGCCATTCCACAGACAAATTGTTATGTGAAACAGAGTTACTCAAGGAGCTATATCGAACTTCCACCCCTGTGCTAGAAGACAGTTTTGTGAGGGGCTATGGCCAAAAACAAGTCATTATCTGAGGCCCTAAATTCTCAGTGATAAGCCTCCCCACACTTACTTAGTCTGGTCCTAGACTAGAGACCTAGTGCACATCCAGACCCCTGCTCAGAGCCTTTCTAGATTGGTAAGACTGTCCAGAATGTGGCCTTCAGTAGCATAGTCTTTGAGAACCCAGGGTCATCTCCATGTCCTCATGACACCATAAACCTTTAAAGCAGAATTTTAGTAGTAGATATTATAGCCAAATCTTATTCAAATGGAAACCCTTGCTACATAATAAAGGAATTAAAGTATTTTTTAGAACATAAAGCAAATAAATATTTAGTTTTGCAAGTATAGTGGCTGCCTTCCTCAATCCCATCAGATCATTTGCAACCACAACTCTAACCAACCACAGAAGAATTTTACCTGCTGAGTGTCTCCTGATTGGCAGGTAAGGTACAAGAGCTGATGATATGGTGTCACACAGGGTAGAAGATAATGTAAGACCTCTTAGATACAGCCTTCCAAATGACAAGAGGGCTTTCAACAAGGGATAAAAGATAGCCCTTTTCTACCCCATAATGGCAGTGGGCCCCACTGATCCCAATATGGAGCAGGGCTCAACTAGCTAAGCTTATAGCAGGGCTCCTGGCAGCCCTTGACTCTGTTATGTGTTTTCTTCCTTGAACAATGAATAAATAATCAGTTTCACACCTGATTCTTGCTTATACATTGGGCACTTCAAAAAAAGACACACTTTTCTCAGGGATTCTGGGTTAGGTATTATGAGCTAATGAATATGAGAATGAAGACCTTACCTTTTTAGGGTTCAGGCTTCCCTGGAGTTGAACTGGCAAAACCTAAGTGGACATATAAAAGTCAAAGTCTGGCATACATTGCCACACCTGTGGTTTCAGCCAAGTGGTGCCTCTAACTACCACACTAGACAAACAATAGCAAATTAGGGAATTTTGTACAAAAGGCAGCTATTTCTCAGGTTCCAAGGTAGAAGTCCCTGACAGGATAAAGACTTCTATGTTTGCATTTATCCTTTTATCTTAATTTGAAAGTAAAATAAAATATATTTAATAAAATGTGTCATTTTTCAAAAATGTGCTGGTAATTTAGAAGATGGTTTGTCATCTCTTTTAAACAAAGACTGGAGAAATTTGGGGCTTTAGGCATTTTAAAAGAATAAATCACTGCTCCAAGTCTGTTATTTATCCTTTTTATAAATCGCTCTCAGTGGCTAGCAAAGTTTTGTTAGCTCTATTGACAGTAGCTACTGCCTTCCTATTAACCAATCAATCAGCAACCATTTATTGAGTACCTACTTTTATTGACTAGATATATCTCAAGTGCCTACCTCAAAAACCAACAGCCTTGCCTTTCTAAGTCAGGTAATAGCAAACAATATAAGCATTTTCCAAGTCCAAGTTGATTTCTATCCAAAACATTTCCTGAACCTTTATTAAAGAGTCACATGGAGGGGAGGTTGTCTAGAATCCCATAAATTGAGGAAAGTTGCTTTCTTAATTTATTTTGCTTCCAAATACAGTTTTCTATATGTTTTCAAGTTATTTGGGGTACAAATTAGGACTCTTAAAAATTTCATAGGGCTTGAAGTAGACTAGTACCTCTTAACACACCATCCACTCAATTGATGCTTGGTCTCTGATTCTGCTCAGGACTAATTCAATAATAAGTGACTTTTTAGTTGCAAGTCTGGAATTGTGAATTACCTACCTGTGAAGATTGAGACCAACCTCAGTTAGGAGAAGACTCAATATTTTGTGTTGTGCTAAATAATTGAGTGAATCATGGATTCTTGAGCAAATCACAAACTTGGTCTTAGATTTGTTTGGAGATGAGGGCAAAAGAAGGCATTTTTCAGGCTTCTGATTGTTTATGGTGGCAGATACCCCTATAATACTTTTGCAACCTCTACCATGGTTATACAAGTCACAACACAGAAAGAGATCCCTAATGCCTTTTCTTCTAAGTAACAAACCCGCACCTACATGATTAGTCTTCTGGAAGACTTCTCATTGCATAATATTTCAAGCCCCTTATAAAATATTTATTGTTTAAAAACAAACCACTGCACCCTTCTGATTATAATTCAAGACCACACGGAGATTACTTTTTTCCAGTGTGTATACATTTTTTTCCTCCACCAAAGTCCTATTCAAATTCGTCATGATGGCACAGAGGTGGTCCTTGCTTCTCAAAGGCTCTTCTAGAAAAGCATATGACCTGATAGGTCCTATCAAATTGGAAAGTTATGGATCAAGAGTCCTAAGATGCATAAATATGTATGAGGGGCTGCTTGAATGTGGAGAAAATATATTTAGACAGAGAAACTTTAAAGACCTTCAGAGAGGTCTGGTGTTGGTGTAGGAAACGTACACCAAGAAAATCACATAGCTTTGAGGTATTAAAGTATAATGAATTTTATTGTGGCAGGTCAAGGAGGACAATTGCTTAAGCACCTGATTTGATTGCTGGAGATAGGCAGTCAATGGTTACTTATGAAATTACTACAAAGGGAGGAGAGGCAGTGTGGCACATTGGATTGATCACTAGCATTAAAGTCAGAGGACCTAGGTTCAAATTATTCAGATGTAACAGGCATGGGACCTGTTAATTCTTCCAGGACCATGCTGGGCTGCCTTACTGCCTAGATAACCTTGAAAAAATCACTTGACTTCTCGTGGCCTCAGTTTTCTCCTCTGTAAAATGAGGGTGTTGACCTAGAGGGTCTCTGAAGTACATTCCAGCTCCAGATTAATTATCCTAAGTACCTAATCTTTTTTGAACAGGCTCCAGACACTGGGATATTACAAAGCAAATGTTAGATATCTCTATTCTCCAGAAACTAGTGGGTGGAGATGAGACAAACGACTGTGAAAATATATGTACGTATGTTTATATTATATATACATATATGAGCTTTTACAAACAAAACATCCAAATAAAATAATCAACCTTGAAGGTAGGTGGTAGAGTGGGTAGAGCCTCTGCCCTAGAGTCAGGAAGTCTCATCTCTCTGAGTTCAAATATAGCCTCAGTCTCTTACTATAATGACCCTGAGCAACTCACTTAGCCTGGTTTGCTTCCCTTTCCTCATCTGTAAAATGAGCTGGAGAAGGAAATGGCAAATCCCTCCAGTAACTTTGCCAAGAAAACTCCAAATGGGGTCACAAAGAGTGGGACGTGACTGAAAATAACTGAACGACAACAAAAAATTTGTTGCAGTCCATTGCCTTAATTATTTGGTGGAGGAGTAGGGGAGTAAGGGGCAATTTAAAAGGCCAGCAGTGCACCATTACCACCCCTTGCATTTAACAAAATTGAATCACCAAAGGCTGTCAGGATGTAGGAGGCAGAAGTGACCTTAGGGGCCATCAAATCCAACTGGTTTTCTTATTTTATGGGTGAGGAAACTGAGAGCCAGATGAAGCCTTCCCAAGGTCATGCATCTGGTAAGTGGCAGAGTCAGGACTTGAATTCAGGTCTTCTGACTCCAAGACCCAGGACTCCTTTCTTTGTTCTACAAAATTCATATCATGAGAGCTTTACAGAGTTCTTGTAGACAGCACTTAGTGGCTCACTGAAATGTCATGCCCCAAGAAAATGGCCACGACTCTTGACCATGGTGTTGATACTGTTAAGAGGCGGTGAGTTTGAAGTTGCCTGCTGTATCCCTCAGCCCTGTGGCCGGGATATTACACAGAAGATGGTTTGTGTTTCAGATCTCCAGGGGAATTCTTGAGGTGGGCCCTACTTCAGTCATCCAGGGACTATGGGCAAGTCTGAAGGATACACACTGAGCTTGGTCCCAGTTTGCTGAGGAAGGATTCAGACAGAGAGGAAACAGGGAGGGAGGGAGGCTGAATTTAACCAGGGCCTTTCAGAATACCTCCTAATAAAGTGAAATTCTCAGGAAGGGGAAGAATTCTAGGGTCAACCCATTGCTTTTAGGAACCCTCTGGATACTTCCAGGAAAGGCTGAAGAATGAACCAGGATGCTGAACAGATCTGAGGTATCACAGCAACGATTTACTCTTTTCCCCACACCCAGAACACAAAACCCATTCTCCACTATTTCCCAGAAGTACCTGGCACAGCCCACCCTGGTTCCAAAATGGTTTGATAGGTAATACCTTTAACACAGGTGTCCTCTAGCATCGATAGCACACAGATGAAGGCCAGGTACTCTGGCCACGCTTCAAAAGCCTTGGAGTGTTATCACAGAACAAAACTTGGAATTGCAGAGGGCTAGACTGGATGTGGAAATTAGCCTGATTTTTTTTAAAGAAAGGGGTTCAAACAGTCCTGTGTTAATGAAAAAAATTCCATTCATAGAAATGTTTAATTCCTCTTACCGGTCCCACAGGATATGGGACAAATAAAATGGGACTGCCAGTTCTGTTGCTTCAAAGGAGATATAATCATTTATTAATAACCTAAAGGAAATTGCATCTGCCCACTTTGATGTTTTGGGACACCTTCTTGGCCATTAGTGTGGTCTGGCCAGGTCACCAAGCTCTCTTTTCCTTTCTGAACCGTGCTGAAATTTGGTCACTTGAGCATTTCAGATACCCAAGGTCAAGGAAGAGATATATTTATCTTGCTAGCAAAAAAATGTTGTTAAGATCACTCTACATACAGGGGAGAACTAATGGAGACTGAGGAAGAGTTGGAAAATCAGTCTCTGGTGAAACAATCCTTCTGATAGAGCACCTGGATAGAAAAATGAGGACTAAGATTTATTCATCTAGTGCCAAGACTGTGCCCAGCACTGTGTTATAGAGATGGCAAGATGTAGGGGGGACAAGGGGCAAAATACAAAAAAGCCTTGGCACCTTTCCTCAAGGAGCTTACCATGCTGTTGGTGGGGGAAAGATCAACACACATGAAACAATTAGAGCCAGAACAATATAAAGCAGGATATAATTAAGTACAAAATTGTTTTGGTAGGACTCTCAGTGCTTTTGGGGGAGTTCAGAGAAGGGAGAGCTTGGTGTGTCCTGGGGGAGCCAGAGAAAGCTTTGGGGTGGGGGGGATTAGACTTGGGCTGGGTGTTCAAGGATTGGTAGGGCAAGGAAAGATGAGATGCTCCTTTTGAAGCAATTCAGCACTCAAAGATAATGTCCAAACTAGATCCAACTATCCAGATCAGGAGATTGGCAGGATGTTTTAGGTCAGGCTTCAGAAGTTACAGATACTCTTGTACTCTGAGAGTCTAGTCCTCAGTTTTGATAATTCAAAACTCCTCTTTATGTTTCCTTTTATTACAGGTGGAGAATTATGAGTGTGGAAACATTGCATACACTATCAGATATGGCTTCCATGGAAGAAGGTTTTGCTTAACTGGTTTTGATTTGGGTTTAGGTTTTTTTTTGTTGTGTCTTTTTGGTTATAAGGGAAGACTTACTGATTTGGAAAGTGGGTGCATGTATCCAGAAATCTCAGTGATGTAAAAGCCAAAATCATCAATAAAATGCTTTTTAAAATAAGATGAAAAAACCTCAACTTTGATTTTATCATTTCACCCAGAGCTGATCTGTTTTGAGGGAGCTGATATATGTTAACCAAACTCATAAGAGGGGCAAGCAGGCATTGTGGATAGAAGGGTCTGTCTTAGAGTGAGGAAGAAGTGGGTTCAAACCCTGTCTCTGACACATCTTACCTATGTGACAATGGCCAAGTCACTCAATGTCCAATGAAGCTCTCTAAGCCTCTAAGTGACAGATGAATTGTGATTCGTATCAGTGGAAGGAGTTTCCAAACTGGAGTTCCCCAGAGCTGTTGAAATAAGTTTGGACCAAAGGAAAAAAAAACAAACTAATAATTCAATAAATATTTATTAAGTACCTGTTTTATATAAGACACTGCACTTGGCACTGGGGATAAAAAGGCAAAGACACACCATACACAAAGATGTCAATTTATTCAGTTAAATTCAGATATCTATGTTAAACCAACTGGAAACCTCGTATTACATGGCCAGGCAAACCCCTTCCTATTACCAAAGTATCTGTGAAATTTAGCTAATAACCAAAAGGTTTTTAGTGAATGCATAATCAAGGGAGAGACATTTGAAAAATGTCAAGGGATGATTTTCATTAAACTATGGTGGCTTGCTGAGTCACTTTTTTACCAAAAAGGCATATTTGCCAAGTGAAGCAGAATGTTCCTGTCGGTGGGCTGGGGTACTCTTTTACATGGGCTGTGTCAGAGACACACTGACTAGTTCTTGCTCGGAGACTCTCCTTTTTCTAGACCCCCTCCTTGTTTGATCTGATCATTATAACACCATAGTTTCTCAATTTGACCTACTTTCATAATGTTACTATTTCCAAATTTACAGCTAATATGAAATTGAATACATTTGAGGTTAGTGCTTTCCTAATGACATCTAGGGAGGCACCTTAGTCTCCAAGGAAGCACAACTCCCAAGCATATTTTGGGACGGGTTACTTCTCAGAAGGAATCCAATTCCCCGACTAAAGTAAACCCCTACTCCAATTCCATATTGCGGCATGGTGGTAACCTTGAAGTGCTCAAAGACTATGCCAGAAAATTGCAAGTTTTCCCTGTTTTCCCAAGATGGACAGTGCAGTGGTGGACTGTGTGTCTATTGCCTTCTCCAAATATATTTGGAGAAGCTCATCATCAGGTTGGTTGCTTGGGGATTGTCTCTCCACAACAACTCACAAGCATCTACTGAGTCATATGAAGGGGAGAGGAGAGGGAAAAAGAACAAGCATTTATTAAGCACCTACTATGTTCCAGGCATTGTGCTAAATGCTGTACAAATGTTACCTCCTTTGATCTTCATAATGACCCTGTGAGGCAGGCGCTAGTATTATCCCCATTTTATAGTTGAGGAAACTAAGGCAGATGGCAGTTAAGTGACTTGCCTAGGATCATCATCTAGTAAGTATCTGAAGCTGGTTTTGAGCTCAAGTCTTTCTTCCTGAGTTCAGAAAGTTGCAGCCTCAGTTTTCTATCCACTGTGCTCCCTAGAGGAGGGGCATTCTGCATCATTACCAACACTAATGAAATCACAGACCATCAAAATTTTGAAATAATGACTTCTGGGAAGGAGCTAGGTAATTTTATCCTCAGAATGTGGATTTCTGTGAACCTTACAGAATGTTCATATTCTGACCCTTTTCTCCTTTCTGACTTTAAATCCCCCCTTATTTTTGATTCGATGGCTCTTTGTTCACCAACTACAGAGAGCCTGAGCATATGGTCACAAGTGTGGAAGACTCTAGGTTCAAAGAAAGGGTAATTTTGGAACACTTGGACCTGAAAATAGAATACATAGCCCAGATATCTGTGTGAATTCAATTCAGGAACGAAAACACCTTAGCCTATATAATCTCACTATATAATTCACATGTCAAGATCTGTTAAAAAAAAATTTCCTGAAGCTTCATTATTGTCACACATTCTCTCACCAGCTCGAACTGCGCTCAGTGATATGAAGTTTTCATTCAGAAATTATCAATGTGAGTACACCCAGAGCTTAGGTCATAGAATCATAGACTCTTCAGAGTTGGGAGAGATCTCAGTGGAAGGTTTTGCTTCTACTTCTGTTTACCTCAGTTACCTTTTCTATTAATGAGTAAGTACATGGTTTTTGTGAAGCCTACATTAAAAAGATCTGAAGAAAAAAGTAATTTGAAATCATTAAAGTTAACATGGAGTAGACTCTGGGGCCCTTATCCCAACTCCTATATGCACTCATAAGTTGGCAGGCAGGAAACATACACATGCCAAGTGATGGGGATACACACATAAGCAAAAAGAAAGACAGTCCTTGACTTTAAGGTGCTTATATTCTAATAGAGGTAGATAATGCATAAAAGGGAAGCTAAAATGGGGTTAGGGGACAGACGTACCCACCAAGGGATATGGAGGCAAAGTACAGAGAGTTAGAAATACAGTTTAATGGGAAATGGAGCATGACCAGTCTGGGTTAGGCCCCAAAATGTACCCCTTGGAAGAAATTCACCAGTAGGGAAGGAGACCAGAATGGTGGAGGGAAGTTCCAGGCTGAGAAAACAGTAGAACCATAGAGATGCAATCCATAGAGTCAGGACAGCCAAAGCTGACTCCCCATATGTGTGGCTAGCTCTGTTTCCCCTAGCCTAAGGATTCTCGGGTTACTCCCTGAGGGTATCCTTCTAAACTATTAGCTCAAACCTCCATTCCGATGCAATCTCCCCAGTATCAATCACCAGTTATAGTATTCTCTTGTTATTAATTGACCCAGTGATTAAGGCGATAGTATCATCAAATAATTAACATCAGTTTTAGAGGGGATATTTATCAAGAACACATAGCAAGAACAGAAATGCAAATATATCCTAGTGCTTGGAAAACGCTTTTCACTATAGCATCTCAGCCCCTGGGAAATGTGGGATCAAAGTGGCTGCTACAAAGTATTGTCCCCACCAAGTTCCTTTCCAAATGTGAACAACAAATGGGCAAGGTCATCTTGGCTTCTATCAGCCCACTACTATACTGAGTCAAGTTGGTCCCCTCGCAATAGGCTGGGCTGCCTACAAATTCTAGCGTGGATTCAAGTTCTTGGACTCATGGTGCTCTCCCAACCTTTTGAAGCTTACAAGGGATCTTCATCCACTCTGTCCCCAAAACTCCTCCATCTGAAACAGGAAGGAATAGACATAAAAGGAACTGAAGCAATAGCAAGGCCACATGCTTATGGCTGTATGTTGACCCAGTGGGAAGTGTTGGCCATGGTAGCTTTCTCTACTCAAAGGCTTATAGTAGTTATTGCTTCCTTAATTGAATGTAGCCAGAGAGCAAGGGCTTGAGTTGTTCCTGTAGGAAACATTTTATATGTGTATATATATGTATATATGCATACACACATACACACATATATACATATATATGTATATATACACAAACACACATTTATTTAATTCTGGCTCAGCAGTCAAAGAGAATCTTTTCTTCATCATAAATAAGTGGACAAAAATAGTCATAGAATACATGTGCATGAGCCAAAATTCACTTCTTTTTGGTGGAGGACTCCATTTGCATCAGGAGGATTACTTACACATCCTTATAAAGACTGGATTGTAAAGGATCAGACTTCCATTACACAGAAATTGCAACTATTATTATGTATAGGTGGGAGTCATATGCTTGCTTGTACCCTGTAAATTGAGAGGCAGTGAATTAACCAATTGATAAACAAGCACACGTTAAATATCTTCTATGTGCCAGGCACTGTGCTAGGTGCTCGAATGTTCACACTTAATTCAAATCATCTTCTTCATGACACCCTGAGCCCTTTCCACCTGGTCTAAAATTCCACTGGTCATTCATTCATTCAACAGCCCCTAGATTAAGTACTTGGTGCTTAATGAGAGACTTGTTTTTCTGTCGATCAGTTCTGTATGACTCTTTGTTACTCTTCATTTGGGATTTTCTTAGCAAAAATTCTGGACTACTTTGTCATTTCCTTCTCTTGCTCATTTTTACAAATGAGAAAACTGAGGCAAATAGGGTTAAGTGACTTGCTCAGGGTCACACAGCCAGTAAGTGTCTGAGGCCAGATTTGAACTCAGGAAGATGAGTCTTCCTGACTTCAGGTCTGGCACTCTATCCACTGCACCACCTAGCTGCCCTTAATAAGAGACAGGAAGAATTCATACACAGGCCTGGATCTTAATACAACTAAAGCAAAATGAAGATTTAAAACTATGACTCAAGGCCTATCTCACTACACTTGATGAACTCTGAGATCTCTTTCACCCCTAAATCTATGACCCTCCTTTAAAAAAATTTCCACATTGTCAGATTAATCACTTCTATTTTCTATACTACTAAACTAAATTCAGACATTTTATCCTAATCATTTTTGTGATTGTTTAATAATAGCTTTCTATATGTGATTTGTATAGTATTTATATTATGGCACAGAACTTGAAATAAGGAAGATCCGAGTTCAAAGATGGCTCAGACACTAGCTGTATGAACTTGGGCAAGTCACTTAATGTCTGTCTGCCTCAGTTCCTTCATCTATAAAATGGGCATAATAATAGCACCAAATCTTAGGGTTGTTGTGAGGATAAAATAACTAACATTCCTAAAATACTTCACAAACCTTATAGCATTATAGAAATGTGAGACATTATTATTATCTCCAATGGTATGATAAATTCCTTTAAGGAAGAAATTGTCCCTCTCTGTACCCTTCAATTGTTCTGAAGATGTTAGAGAACTCTGTGGAGGCAGCAGGGAAGAATACCCTAGACGACTTGCTGGAAGCTACTGATTTATGGGGCTTGGAAATATGATACAACACAAGAGAATTTTTTTTAAATGATGGCAGATAATGTGGCTCCAGGAATCTAACACATTATGAAGTCAAGGGTTCAGGTTTTTTTCCTCCAGGGAGGAATACACTAGATGTGTTGCTGGAAGCTACTGATTTATGGGGCTTGCAAATATGACACAAAACAAGAGAATTTTTTTTGAAATGATGGCAGATAACGTGGCTCCAGGAATCTAACACACTATGAAGTCAAGGGTTCAGAATTTTTTTTCCTCTTTATCCCCAGTTTTATTTTTGAAATGAGGTAAAGGCCTCCAATCCTATTCACAGAGGTTTTAGTGGAAAATAGTTCATAATAAACTTCAGTAGGTCAGCTGGCCCTTGTTATCATGGAAATGGTTACCATCTCCACAAGTGCAGCCAGTAGACCATGCATGCTTTCCTGCCCCACATAAATCTTGGCCTCATCTTTCTATAAAATACTCCATAACCTATTTACTCAAAGTGCTGAAGACTTTCCTCTAGTTCTTTTAATATTTCACCATACTAATGCAGCACTCAAGCTGCTGTCCTCCATATCTTATGCCTTACTCTTTCCATATGTTGGACCTGGTTTTCCAATATTACACGGACTCACCTGTTTCCTATGTCACTTCTTATATACAGGCACTATTGGTAACATACTAGAGTCTATTTACACCCACATCCATCTTTCCTCAGCAGACTTCCAGTTAGCCCCACTCAATGTAGAAACAGCAGGAAGGCTCAAATCTCCTGAATCACTCCCATCAAAGTAAGGCCTATAATGAAGGTGGAAAGTCCCCTTTTCTCTGCAGGTAGTTTAAATGTTGACTATCTGCCGATTTCCCAGTTATTCCCCTCAACATTAATTAGCACCACTCCCCAAATCTTGATGTGCTTGACCCAGATAAAACTCCTATAAAAATGGCTGTTTTCACCATCCTTGACTGTCTTCGTTGCATTTCCTCCCAATAAAACTAGCTGTGTTTACCTTTCTTCTGTTGACTCCCATCTCTGCTGTGTTGTCTTGCTGTGTTTGCTTCCTTATACTATACTTTGTAAACTCAAACCTCAGTCAAACTTCAAGACCACTGAACTTTGAAAACTGTACATAATCTTTTGTTTTCAAAGAGGACCAGTGACATCATGGTGATATCTTGTTTTGCCTTTCTTCCCATTAATTAAGTATTTAAGTGAGGCAGAGTTACACAAAATTATCAGCCTCACTTTCTTCATGAATCATCAAAGTCCAGTGGCAGAACAAAAGTCTATACAACTGGTGATGGCCCAGCATGCAGTAGATGACCTTGGTATCCTTAATGCCTGACCAAGCTCTAAACACTCCATAGAACCTGCTTCAGACCCCTTCATGGCTGTTGGAACAAGTTGCTCTCATTTGCCCATTTCACTGGAAAAAAATTTTCACATGATTGGGGTAGATATCCCCCCAACTCAGTAACAGGTTTGAAGCCTGCTGGTTACCCTTAACCAGGTTTAGCTTGTCTGAAAGATGGTTTACCATGGTGTGTGGCCCCTGCTACAGCTTCTTGGAGCCACAGGTAAGAGGTGGGTGACAGGTGGACACCAAAGGTGGATGAACAGCCCTGAAAAGAGTTTGGCAAGCCCTCACACCAGAGGTGCTGGTCCTCATCCTCTATGTGGAATTCCCAAAGTGCAAATTCCTTCCACCAATGCATATTAGCAACTCATCTGTAATTTACTATTAGAAAGTTACCTGGGACACTACATAAAACAGTCATAGTGAGTCTATGTCAGAAAGGAATCAAACCCAGAGCTTTCTATCTCCAAGGTTGACTGTCTAACTGCTGTGCTACGTTGCTGCTAAGCACAGAGGTTAGGAGGATCTAAAAGTGGGAGAGCATGGAGAAGTAAAAGGGAAATAAACTGGTTGTCAAACCAACATGAAAA
>CM053622.1:692985964-693026371 GCA_028646595.1 Phalanger gymnotis | reverse complement strand
TCCTTATCCTTGACTTTTTTGCTGGCATTTAATTGTTGGCCATATATGCATTTTTTATTTCCATATTTGCCCTTCAAACTCAGTTTGTTCTTGCCTAAAAGAAAGGGAAGGTAAAAGATAAGGGAGAAATGATAAGGGGAGATAAAAGATAAAACAAGGGCGTTGATGTAGTTCCTCCTGCTTACAAGGCCTGGCACTAAATGCTTTTTACAGATATCAACTCATTTGATTGTCACAATAACCAGGCATGGTAGGTGCTAGTATTACCTCCATTTTCAGTTCAGAAAACAGAAGCAAAAAAGGTTAAGTGACTTGCTTCAGAATCACATAGCTAGGAAGTCTGTGTTTAAGTCTGAACTCAAGTGTCCTTGGCTCTAGACCAGCACTCTAGCCACTGGGCTCAGGAAACAAACAAAAATAATCCAAATGTACTTAGTTCTCCTAACTTCTAGATCTTCCTTACCTTTATTCTTTATTGGACTGTTTTTCTGTCCTCATCTCCTCACCTTCATCACCTATATCCACTAGTCACAACGTTCAGTTTCTTTTTGCTTTGAGATGTCTTTATCACTCATTTTTCATTTTCTATTCTTACCATTACCACTACAGTCTGGGTGCTAATTACTTCACTCTTAGACTACCAAAAAGAGTGATAACCAGGTAAGTCCAAGTATTGTAGTCTGTCTAGAACAGAAGCTCCATGTTAGGAAGTGGTGGGCAATAAAGTTAAGTAGATAGCATACAAATGATCTTTAAATACAAGGCTCAGGAATTTTAATGTTATTGCGTAAATGTGGAATGTTATTCTGTAGATCAGGGCTGTCCAAAATGCGGCCTGCAGGCCGCCTGGGGTCTGCAGTGTAGTTTATGCTGCCCCGCCTACAAGCATAGAAATTTCAAATAAATGCTTTAGTAAACCAAGCAGAGCTACCACAGAGCTCTCACTAAAATGGTAAATCAAAATACATTGTCTATTGTTTCAATAAAAAGCTAAGATTGGACAGCCCTGCTGTAGATAATTATAATATATTCATTACCATCAATAGTTATTAAATTCTACTATTTAAAAGGTACTATGGGAAACTAAAAATCTGGATAATACATAGTCCCTGCCCTCAAGGAGCTTACTGTCTAGCAAGTGTATGACACCAACAGAGACAGTAAGATAATATTGCATGGTGAATGTGTTAGATGATGCTGGGGAGAGAATCTATTTAGGTCTTCAAGTTCATGTGGTTTGGAAGACAGCTAGGAGTAATATTATGCTCTTTGTGGACAGGGATGATATATTATACAGACTTTAATATTCCCCTATGCTTAGCACAGTATCTTGTAGAGAGTAGATATTTAGTAAATCTTTATTGTAATTTAATATAATTATCTATTGGATAACATTAAAATTCCTAGGTCTGAAATTCAAATAGCACCATAATATAGCCCCACTCTACCTATACAACCTTATCTCCCATTGCTCTTCAACATGAAACTCCAGTTCTAGAAAGACTCCATTCTCTTTACTTTCATTATCCTTGGTAGATAACCCCAGAGAGAAAGGAGCTTCAGTGTGGAGAGTCATTCTAACTTGACTACCAACACTAGACTATTCTCCTAAATTAAACATCATAGTCACTTTTTGGCTTTAAGACTTTGCTCACTCATCTGGAATATACTTCTCTTCTTCAACCTATGCAAATCTTTCTCATCCTTTGAAGACTAACTTCCATCTCACTTCTTCAAAAAGATTCATTGAAATTCCTCTCAACTATATTATATTCTAAGGAATTAAATAGCACTTACTGCATATATTAATCACATATGTGTTTACATAAACACATATATTGGTTTACATTATTTACCTATTTTGTGGGATTCTGTTTTGTTTTCCTAATTTGTAAGCTATTAAAGGGTAGGAATGATGTCTTACATATTTGTTGTACCACTTTCAGCACCTACTACAGTGATGTACATAATATGCGCTCAATACAAATTCAGTGAATGAAAGAATGGGTCTCTCCATAGTGATCAATAAATATTATTTATAATAATAATAATAGAAAAACAACCTGACTCTACAACATGCAACTTTCACGCCATTTTCTACTTTCTCCAAAAGAGAACTGAAAAACAAAGTGAAACTATATCCTGGTGGGTCTCCTAGGCAACCCTGTAATGTCATGTTTCAGGATATTGAACACCTGCAGTTCTTCATTCTGTCATATAATATATTTGATAAAACATAAATGCCCAAATTCCACAAAAAAACCTGAGCCCATTGTTTTCAAGTAGATTTATAAATGCCATAAAATGTTATAGAAATTATTTTAACCTTTATATTCTTTATTGAAATTGAAATCATCTAAGCCCTGGCTTCATTAATGCTTTAACATAAAATAGTACAAAAGAAAGATTAAGGTAGCTTTTTATGTACCTTTCATTAAGAAAGAGAAATGATAGATGGCTTTATTCAATATTGATTCATTCACAAAAATTTATTGAATGCCTACTGTGTGCAAAGTACTATACTGGGCACAAGGAAAAAAAACAAAACTGAACAAAATTAAGTTCTACACTCAAGAAACAGTGTAACATAGGAGAAATAAATATAATAGAAATATAGTGTGAAAGGAGCATTAGTGAGATTTAAACAAGAGAGAATGAGAGAGAGACAGAGACAGAAAGAGACAAAAAGAAGGAATCAAGAAAAGAGAGATCACTTCTGGATGAGGGGATCAGGAAGGCTTTATGAAGCATTTAACATTTGAGTTGAATCTTAAAAGGTAGGTGGTGTTTTAACAGGCAGAAAGAGAACAGAAAGAATAGGATAAGCAAAGCCATGAAGGCAAGAAGGGACAGAATATGTGCAGAGAATGCTGGTAGTATCACAAAGGCTACATAATGAGGAATGATGTGAGATAGGGTTGGAAATATAATTTGGAGTCATATTGTCAAGAGTATTGTATGTTAGTAAACAAGTTGTGAAGAGTTTTAAATAGCAAATAGAATACTATTTTTTTTATCCTGAAGGTAATAGGATGACACTAGCCTTTCTTGGACTTTATTCCATTAGTAATAAAGAATCAGAGAAGACCTTTAAATAATAGTGGTGATTTGATTAGAGTTATACTTCAGAGAGATTAATTTAGCAATGGAGAAGATGGTGGATTGAAAAAGGGAAAGACTGGAATCAGGGAGATCTATCAAAAAGCTCCTATAATAATATAGATGAGAAGTATTGAAGGCCTAGACTTGGGGGTCAACAGTGGAAATAAAAAAGGAAATAGCGGCACTGGTAATGTCTTACGATTTTTTGTATCATTCATACACAGCATATGGCAAGTATTCAATAAATATTTTAAAGAATTTGTACCTAACAAAAAGATATTTGAGAACATCTGGGTAACTGAATAATTTTTTTATTTTAAATTTCTTCAAGATACTTGGCATCATAATCATCATCTCCTAATGAGAGGCAATATGGTATGGTGAAGAGCTATAATGAAGGCCCACAAAAACAGCAGGTTAAGAAGAAGCAGGATAACCCAGATGATTCCCACAACTGCTCCAAACAAAGACTGAGTTAGAGCTTCAGACAGAATGGTTATCGGGATATACAATTAAGAACTATTTTTCCAGTCCAGGTCAATACAGGGAGATAGCCAGACACCTGCCCACCTGCCAGCACTGGGGAGGGTGGCCAGACAGGAAAGATGATATACAGACAATTCTGGGGCCTACAGTTTTGTATCAGGGCAGAAAGCTCTAGAAAGGGATGAGTTAGCAGCCATATTGCTCTGACCCGAAGTCTTCCAGCGCTGACTGGGGCTGAAATCAGCAACCTGCAACTCTACCATGGAGCAGAAAGTTTAGACCACAGATTTATAACTATGTTGCTCTTTCCATGAAATAGAATTTGGACCCTGAAGCTGAGTAACCAGGGAAAGACCTAGGAAGAACCTAAAGTTCTGTTTCTGTGAACCTACAGAACCTTCTAGTGAGGGGCAGGAACTAGGGATAATGACTATCTACCAGATGGGAAAGCTGGAGGAAGCCTATTGTGCAGATACACATTGGAGGTGGGAGGTTACAGAGAGGGAGTTAAATAGAGAGAATGAGAGTCATATATTTTAATAATCTTAAAAGAAGAAAGAAAAATGAATGTACTAAGGAAGAAAGGAGGCAGATGAGGAGGAGCTTATGATCTCACATAAACAGAGTGTACAAAATCATTTAATCAAGGAAAAATGAGTGAGAATATTTGGTGTCACTTGAACCTGACCTTTATGTGGACCAGCCAAAAGGGGACAGAAAACAGAGAGAGACAGAGAGAGAGAGAAAGAGAGAGACAGACAGACAGACAGACTCAGAGAGAGACAGAGAGACAGAGAGAGACAGAGAGAGAGAGAAAGAGAGAGAGAGACAGACAGACAGAGAGAGACAGAGAGAGAGTTTGCTATAGAAATACATTCCAATTCAATCATTATTATTTTTTAAACAGAAAGAAACTTAGAGGGAGAACAATACTGAGAGTAAATTCAAGGAGGGATTAGTCACAAGCAAAATAAATTCTAAGAGTGAATTGTGGAGGACTGTTTAAAAGGAAAGAAAGAACCTATGATTGTGTCTAGTGAGAGGAATTGAAGTTTTGAAGAGGATCAGAATGAGAATACAGCAAAGATCAACAGTGCTGAGCACATTCCTCTCCCACTACATTCTTCATCTTGTAAAAAGTGAAGACGGTGGCAAAGAGAAGAATAAGTATAAGTTAGTTAACATCACAACTCGGAATGTGAATGATTTAAACTCACCCATAAAATCGAAGAGGAAAGCAAAATGGATTAGGGAGTAGAATCCAGCAACATGCTATTTACATGAAAAACACTTGAAATATAAATATTCACAAAGAACTAAAATAAAAGCCTAGTGCAAGATTTTTACACATAAGGAGGAAAATCCAGAAATTGATGCATTTACGAGCTAATTCTAACAAACATTCAAAGAACAATTAATTACAATATTATACAAACTGTTTGCACAAATAAGAAAAGAACGGATCCTACAAAATTCAGTCAGTTATGAAAATACAATCTTGAGACCCAAACCAGGAGTGGTTAAAATGGATAAAGCAATGGTCTTCTAGATAACTTTGTACTCGTTCAAAAATTTAGGAACTAGATCAGTAGGACAGATTATACGACATAAAGAACAAAATGAACCTAGTAGCCTAGCATTAAAAAAATGCAAAGACCACAGTTACTGAATAAGGACTCACTATTCCACAAAAAAATCCTGAGAAAACTGGAAAGAAATCTGGCAAAAGTTAGATTTAGATCAAGATCTCATACTATGTACAACAAAAATTTCAAATGATATATGGCAGATTTAAAAGGGTACATTATGAACAAATTAAAGAAGGATGAAAATATATTTCAGATCTGTGAACAAGTGAAGAGTTCATGACCAAACAATAAATAGCAAGTATTAGAGAAGAAAATATGGATAATTTTGATTACATAAAATTAGTGGTGTAGAAAAATATCTTGTAGAAATAGAACTATTTCAAATGAAATTGGAAGGGAAAAAATTAGAGAAAAACCTATGCATAAAGCTTCTTTGAGAAAGATCTTATATCTTATATCCATGATATATGTTTTTTTAAGAAAATATTAACCCCCCCATATGACCAGGCAGTTTACAAAGCAAGAAATCTAAGCTACCTATAGCCATACGAAAATATATGCTGAATCACTAATACAAACTAAAGCATCTCTGAGATTCTATCTCACACCTCTAAGGTTATTAAGGATGACAAAAAAGGCATAAGAAAGGCAATAACTTTTATATGTTCATACTATGTGCCAAGCACTTTTTAAAAAAATAAATATTATCTAATTTGATCATCAGAACAAAACAACCCTGGGAAGTAGGTGATATTACTATCCCTATTTTATAATTGAAGAAACTGAGGAATACAGAATGTCTTTCCAAGGGTCACACAGCTTATAAGTGTCTGGGGCCATATTTAAAATCAGATCTTCCTCACTCTAAGCCCAACCCTGAATCCACTGTGTTACAAACTGCCTCCTCTTTTTTTCTGAAGTAAGGAAAATGACAAATACTGAAGGGGCTATGGGAAAAGAAGCACATGGATGCACATATTCATGTGTGTTGTAAATTGGTCCAGCTGTTCTGGGATGCAATTTTAAACTATGCCCTCAAATTTACTAAATTGTGCATACCTTTGACACAGTAACACCACATTAGACCTATACCTCAAAGAGAATAAAGAGGAAAAGGTCTCATTTTTACCCTCCAAAATATTTATAGCATGGATTTTTTCAGTTGGCAGAAAACTAAAAACTTAGGGAATAAACATAAATGCGAACCGGATAACTAAATTTTTAAATGAATGTAATAGAATTTTATTGCATCATAACAAATCTTAGAAAGACTTGTGTGAAATGACACGACTCGAAGTAAGCATAACCAGAAGAACAATTTTACAATAATAACATCAAAAACAAAAACATCTTTGAAGAACTTAGGAGCTCTGATCAATGAAATGACTAACCACAATTCCAAAGTACCTATACGGAAGCACACTATTACCCTGACAAAGAGGTGATTAACTCATGATGCAGAATAAAACTGAGGAGTTATAAGTAAAGGGAAGTTCAGAGAATAGAGGGACCAATGGACCAACTGGAATAGCTGGGCTGGCCACATAGAGGAGGCGGGACTATATAGCAGCATACAAAGATTTTGGAAAAGAAGAGGAAAGTTAGCATGGAGCTAACTTTCTTTGTTTCCTCTTCTAAAAATGAAGACAAAGTTCTGATTTGCAACTAGTAAATACAATTGGAAAATACTTTGCACATATATAATTGTGTTCTGTATAAATCTCAAAGATACTCTTTCTACCTTCTCTTGACAAGATTTTCTCATTTATCACAATCATATTACATATTACTTTGGCACAAGGCTTTTAATTTTTTTTGTATTAATAACAAGTTTAAAATGTCATCCAAATCAAATTTGTGAGCTACGGGGATGTATTTCATACAGGAACTGATGATTCCAAACAAAAATGAAGCTATGCAAGTTCAATAAGGGAAGGAGGCTAAAAATGGTACTGAAAGTAATTCAAACAAATGGAAAGTAATAGCATGGTGCAAATACAAGAAATATGTACCTTGATTCTATTTTTAAGGTAAATTATGATGAATAAAATTGAAATTCAATTATAGTCCTAAGAGATCCTCAGCCCAAAGAATTGCAAAGGGGAACAATATGGAATGTGTATAGACACAGAATAAGGAACTTTAAAAACAATGAACTGTTCTGATTATTATATCTATCAGAAAGTTTTTTAAATGCTTTATATTTACTTCTGTGGAAACAAATCTCAATTAAATACAGAAGTTGATAAAACTATCCTAGTAGACTTCACTTATCTCAGATCCCTTACAATTCTAGCTTACAATTCTAATTATTTGCAGCATGACCAAGAACTGGAAAGGAAGCAACAAAGTCTATGAACAGGAGAAATAAATGTCTATGGTCCTGTAAATTAAAACTCATGAATTTTATTCAAAAGGGAGCCCCTCAGGTCTTTACACAGCATTGATTGATTTCTGTGTTAAACATAATTCTGATAAACATTGTTCTGGTTTCTCAAACCATAATGCATTAGAAAAAGGGAAATTACAATGGGGAGGGGGGAGTAAGAGAGAGGTTCTGCCACAGGCAGGCTCACTGATGGCAAAAACACATGACAGTTGACAGCAAGAAAGGAGGGGAAGCTATAAAAAGTAGACACAAATTTCTTCCCAGTGGGGAGGCGCTGGACCCTCTGAGAAGGAAGCAATTACTTTTGCTCCAACGTATGGATTCATAAATTATCTCAGCAAAGATGAGCAGTGTTATTTTGGTGACTCCTTGCTCTAGGGTGTTTCTGATGGAAAAGCAACAACAGAAATGTCTATTTTATCCTCTTTCTGGGGCATATATCTAAGTCACACTAAAGAACCTCCCAGACATGCCAAAATGAATGATTACCAATCTTTACCAGCTTCTGGTGATTATTCACATGGGCAAAAGGGATGCTGCTGAAAGGAATATAGAAGACAGTGTTCATAATTACAGTTTTGAGCAAGATACTGAATATTTTAGGAACATCAGAGATATTTTCATCACTATGCTCATTAAATGGAAGGGCTTCTTTTATGGGGGGGAGGGGAGAAGGCAGGGCGATTTGGGGTAAGTGACTCACCCAAGGTCACACAGCTAGTAAGTGTGTCAAGTGTCTGAGGGCACATTTGAACTCAGGTCCTCCTGACTCCAGAGCTGGTACTCCACGGGCTGTGCCACCTAGCTGCTCCTGGAAAGGCTTCTAAAGAGAAAGTAAATTGGAGAAATAAATAGCTGATTACAAAGACAGTATCTTAGCACAGAATTTAGACCTTTGGTTTACAGCTTAATATAATGATCAACAATCAGTAAGTAATTAATATATGCTTACATATTCTAGGCAGGCACTTCAGTACAAAGAATGAAATGATCCCTACTCCCAATAAGTTTACATTCTAATGAAGGAGATAAGTACATGCAAAAACACACACAGAATAAACATTAAGTTTATACATACACATAAAGTAGTTAAATACAACATAGCTTGGCAGAGAAGGCACTAGTAACTGGAAAGATAAGGAAAGGCTTCATACAGAAGATTGTGCCTGAGCCGCATCTCAAAGGAAGTAAAGAACTCTACTGGGTAGAAATATGGAGGGAATGCATTCCAAGTGTGAGGGACAGCCAGTGCAAAGGCATGGAGAGGGGAAATGGGGTATTGTCACTGAGGTACGAAAAGAAAGACTATGGCTAGTTCATATTGTGGAAGGAGGAGTAATGTCCAATGAGTTAGAAAAGATAGGTTGGGCTGTGTTGAGTATGGCATTAAAAGCTATACAGAGAAATTTATGTTTTATCCTAAAAACAAGGAATGAGCTCCTGACCATAGATAGAATATACCTGAAAAGGTCTGATAATAATATTTTTTTCTTGAAGTCTTTAAAATCTTATGGAAAGGACTTTAAAGAGTAACGAGAAGGGAGAAAATGGCTTATATATCCAAGATCAAGAATAACTAAAATAAAGGAAGTAGGACCAAATGCTAGAAATTCTCAGGAGATAAAATCCAAAAAAATAGTTAGCAATAAAAGACAGCTTTAAGTGATTATACAAAGTACTAGTAACAAGCAAGGTTAGGTAGAGATTGTAATACAAAGAGGCACGTTTATTTCACAAGTATTACTGAGACTTAGTGTGATGAGACTGATGACTGAGATATGACTCTGAAAAGATATACTTTATACAAAAGGAACAAGATAAGCAAAAGTTGGGTAGGAATGTTAAATGGCCTAGTATGTTAAGGAGATGACATTCATGTAGTGAAATTCAGGAACCAGAGGGGGAATGTGGTAGAGGACATTTGGATAAAAATAAATGGAAGCAGAATGAGAAATGTGGTGGTGGTGATGATGATGATGATGATGATGATGGCGATGGTGATGATTTACTGTACACCACTCAGACAGAAAGAGGAAGTAGAGTTCCATAAACAAACAGAAACCATGATAAAGTGAAGGCCACTTCAGTCATGCAGATATCTGCTAGAGCTTTCTTTTATGCCAAAACACAGTATCCAAAAATGTCATGACTTTGACTTCTCCTGGTAATCTCATCTTTCAAAAAGAATATAAATAAGAAAGGCGAAGCTCCCGTTCTGGACCTGATTCTCACCAATAAGAAGTTAGTTTCTAGGTAGAAATAATTTCCCTTTTGACAGTGTTACTACACTGGTAGATCAGAAGAATATTGCACATACAGTTTACCAAGATTGTAGGAAAGCATTTGATGAAATATCTTATACTCCAATCTTCTGGAAAATATAGAGAGAAGTAGGCTAGCTGATAGTACAATTAGGTGGATTCAGGGAGGAAATGCAGAGAATATGCGGGCCAGGCATTGTGCTAAGTGCTTTTACAAATATTTTCTCCTTTGACGTTCACGACAACTTCGGGCCATGGTGCTATTATTAGTCTCATTTTACAGTTGAAGATAGTGAAGTGACTTGTCCAGGGTGACACAGCTCATATGTAACTGAGGCTGGATTTAAACTAGGGTCTTTTTGACTCTGGGCCCAGTGCTCTTGCCTTTCAGCATCAGTTAAATGGATTGGATTCAAAGAGCAGTTGATTTAGTGCTAACTTGTAAACAGGTCTCCACCGCAACGCCCCAGGGATTGATGCTTTATTTTTGTGCCATTTAGCATTTTTTTAACAATGATTTATAAAAAAAAAAAAGCAAGGGTGGAATCCTTATAAAATTTGCAGGTGACACAAAGTTGAGGCAGATAATGAGCACTGGATGACAAATTAAGATCCCCAAAAGATCTTGTTTGGCTAGAACATTAGGCCAACTGAAATAAGATGACATTTGCATAAGGATAAATATATGGTAAATTCATATATTAGATTTAAAAATAAATTTCACAAGTGTGGGTTAGAAAGATTCTATTTTTCTGAAAAAGATTTAGGAGATTTAAAGGACCACAAGCTCAATATGTATAAATAGTGTGATATGACCTCTCAAAATATATATATATATATATGTATATATATACACATATATATATATAAATGAACTCTAATTTAACCTCCACCTTTATAAATTAGGTAGAACATACTTGAATCAAGAAGTTATAATTCCACTATATTCTGCCCTCATCAGGCCAAATCTCAGGCATTGTCTTAGTATTGAACATCAAATTTTGGGAAGAAGATTGATAACTAGGACATTGTCTAAAGGAAGGGCAACTGGGGTGGTGAACAGTCTTTTAAGTTTGTGCTGCACGAGGATCACTTAAAGAAAATGGGACTATATAGCCTTAAGAAGACTTAGAGATGACAGGACAAATGTTCAAGTATTTGAAGGACTATATAATGTGCAAGAGGGTTCATCCTTGTCCTATTTGGCCCTAGAAAGCAGAATTAGGGGCACTTGGCAGAATTTTCAAGGAGGCAAATTTAGACCGTATCCAAAGGAGAATTTCCTAACAATTAGAGCTATCTCGAAATGTATTTGCTTCAGTAGATTTCCCCTTACTGGAGGGCTTACAACATAGGCTATATGACCACTTGGCAGGTATATCATAGAAGGATTTCCTGTTCTGATATGGGTTGGCTTTTAAGGTACCTTATAACTTCTCTGAGATTAGTGAATTCTGTAAGTTGAAAAAAGCACAGTAGTCTGAGACTACTGGCATAGATAAACTCTGAAAACTTCCATAACCTCTTTAGGCAGCAATATTTTAGAGCTAAGTATAATAGGTAATGCTCATAGTGATAGCTTTAGTCATAAGAAAACTTTAAATTATTGTCTAATATACTCAGATATTTAAGATGTTGGGGAAATTGAGGAAGTATAAAATCCATTATAACAGTGATTAGCCTGGCTCCCACTGCCTGAAGGCCAGGTATATTACATTTCACCCATTTCCCAGGGCTCTCTGATATCTTTAAGAAAGCTTTGGAGTATCTAGTCTCACTGCCGTTGGTTCAAGCCCCCAAGAATTACATTCTCCCAATTTAAGAGGTTCCCTTCCCTAAGTTCCACTGAATTACTCCATAGTCAGAATAGCTTTTACAAAGGGATATATACTTTAAAGTATAGGCAGGAACAAACATTCAAACATGTCTCCTCCAACACATGGAGGGTATAATCCCCCCTCAGCCCCTTCAGTTTCTAAGGAAAAGAAGAGGACTAGATTTACAACTTAACTCAGTCCCACCAAGTTCCAAGTCCAAAGTCCCCTTAAGCTAGAGTCCCAGCACCCTGAATTCTCAGGGCTTCCTCTCTGGGCTGACAGCAAAACCCAGCTTGGAATCCTGTCTCCCAAGGTTGCCATGGCACATGCTTCCAGATCCAGGGACTTTGTTACCTATCCCTAGAACTGAAAAGGATGAACAAAACCAAAATAATGGCCCCAAGCCAGATTTTTGGGCCACAGAACATAAATGGAGAAAAGCTACCTTCCTCTCCCTGTCCTTCCCCCTCACCCCCCCACCCCCAGCTCATTGCCTGGTGCCTTGTCTCTCGTGAAGAGCCTATTTCAGCTACAAAACCAATGGGGAGAGGCTGTTCCCACTCATATAGCAAGGAAACTCATGATGTCTTATTCAAGAAGTAGGTCTCTGCCATTTCCCACATGGAAAGAGAAAATGGCTGAAACAGAGATGAGAAACTAAAACATATGCCCTATCATACTATTTTTTAGAAAGACTTTCATAAAAAATAGTTTTAGATATTTTTAAAATGTAGGCACTGAAATGAAAAGTCTTCATTTATCTAGAAAATTCACTAATGGGAAAGTTCTTTTTCAACACTTCCAGACAAAATGCTTTATAAACTTTTCTTGGACACAAGAATAACATGTTTTCTATATCTGTCCAAATAATTCTTATGAAAAAGTAGAACAAGAAGCTTTAAATGGTTCAAAAATAATTCAAAAGGGTATTAATGTTTATCTGTTCCTATAAACCACTCCTGAGGCAATAGGAATCAAACGATGTTAAGGAGGAGGAAGGAACATTTGCAACAGGTACTATGTAGACCTGAGATACTCATAGAATCAACTTAAGTGCAATCAGCATACAAACTCCACCTCCCATAGGCAGCTGATGTGCTCTTGGAACTGGCAGACAATTGAATATCACTGCCCCCCTTCACGTTTTTCAATGACATTTCTTCTCCCCCCTCAAGATTTCCCTTAGAGATCATTTTAACTAGATTTCACCTGTGCAATGATGTTGAGAGGTAGAAGCATGTTAAATAATACGATTTTTTCCAAGGGAACCTCTCATCCCCAAATGGCCATGCCAGCTTCTACTACCCTCTCCCATAAGCCTCTCCAGGAAATCTTTTGCCATCACCACCAAGGACATCTTTACACTGGTTCCTCTAATGAAATATAATTCTCTTCTGCTCAAGGATCCTGAAATTGTCACCAGTCCCTGCCCTCGCTCTAGCTCTACTGGGGTCTTTCTCTTTTCCTTCCCTAACAATCCTTGCCAAACTTCAATTCCCCACCTATCCATGAAGAACCACCTGAAGTTCAGCCACATAGGGACTAGTCCTTTCCCCAATTGCAACAATAATACTTCTTGTGTTTTCCTCCCAGAATTCTACAGCTACCCTTATTCTGCAAAGGGGAGAAGCCACACATAATTACATTTGCATACACATTACTTCCTTATGAACAAAAAAGAGAATATTGAAAGCAAGACAAAATTAAGCTAAATATATTTTTAGAAAAATATAATCACTAAATAGTTTCCCAAGAGAAATAGTTGGGAAGTCACTGGTTTGGACTCATAAAATTGGACTAGAAAAGTCAACTAAAGTTTTGTTGTCAATAGCAGTCTTGCAATAAATAAGCACTAGGATACATAGATTAAATAGTCTTTTATATCATCAATCCTGTTATTTTAATGAAGTGAAAAGTATCATTTAATCAGGAAAGTTCATAATTCTTAAGACCACTTTTATTGTACCTTCACTCTGAATTTCAGTGATTTCTTCCACGGAATTAATACTACCATGTAATTTTTCTTAAAGAGGCATCATTCACCTGGAAGCTCAAACTAAGATCAGTTCCTCTCCTAGCTTTTATAGTATCACTTGACCTAATAATGTACCATGTAGACATAAAGGCTGGAAAATGAGAAAAAAATTCAGCTCATCCAAGACTCTTTTATGGTTCATAGGAACAAGATAATTATGAGTATCTACTGGCAAAAGCATCGTACTTAGAATCAGGAAAGGAGGAATCTTTTCCAAGCTCTGCCACTAATACGACGATCTTAGAAAGGCCATTTAACTTCTCTGAACTTTAGCTTCCACATTTATATATTGAGTTGCCTGTGGCTGCCCTGCTCAAATATATATTAGGTAGGCTGTGGCTGCCCTGCTCAAATTCTATTTTTCAATATTATAGAAAAATCAGGTCCACTGGACTTAGGGGAATATGCTACAACTGAATAAGCCACACATGTCAATTTTATATTTTCCACGTCAACAATTGGAGTCATAGCAATTAGCTGGCTCAACCATGGAGTAATCTGATTAAGGAAACAAAAGACAAATACCAGATTAGCCACACTAGTTTTGGGTTTTTTTAAACCAATTATCTAAACATAGCTTGAGTACCTAAAGTATCTAACACATAGATAACTCATCTCCAGTTGGCACTCACCTCCCCTTGCTTCATTTTACAGTTATTGAATTTCTACGGATCCCTTTCCACATTCTTTGTTCCTTACAGGGACAATGATAAACAAATTATCTCTTTATTTAAGAAAATAACATTTTGAAAATCATAAATATCATACCTATTTCTTCTTTATGTTCTTCTTTATCTTTCTCTCTTTTCAGCAGCCACATAGGAAGTTTCACTATTTTTCTTCAAGAGTATTGAAGACTAATAAAAATGTGCATACCCTTTGATTTTGCAATACCATTTCTAAGGCTATATCCCAAAGAGATCATACAAGGGGAAGAAGAATCCACATGTACAAAAATATTTATAGCAGCTCTTTTTGTAGTGGCAAAGAACTGGAAGTTGAGGGGATGCCCATCAATTGGGAAATGGCTAAACAAGTTGTGGTATATGAATGTAATGGAATACTATTATGCTATAAGAAATGATGAGCAGGCAGATTTCAGAAAAACTGGGAAAGACTTATATGAACTGATGCTGAGTGAGGGGAGCAGAACCAGGAGAACATTGTACACAGTTACAGCTACAGTGTGTGATCACTAACTTTGATAAACTTGGCTCTTCTCAGCAATGTAAGGTTCTAAGACAACTCCAAAAGGCTCATGATGGAAAATGCTATCCACATATAGAGAAAGAATTACAGAGTCTGAATGCAGATCAAAGCATACTATTTGCTCTCTCTTTTGTTTTGTTTTGTTTCTTCTTTCTTGTGGTTCATTCCATTCATTATAATTCTTATTTGCAATGTAACTAATATGAAAATATGTTTAATGTGAATGTATATGCAGAGCTTATATCAGATTTCATGCCATCTTGGAAAGGGGGGAGGGCAGGGAGAGGGAGAAAATTTCAAACTCAAAACCTTTGTGGAACTGAAAGTTGTAAACTAAAAATAAATAAATGTTTTTTTTTAAAAAAAGAGTATTGAAGCCTGAATGTATATATTTAGGAAACACTTCAACCATCCTACTCACATCCCACTAGAAACACCTGGAATCTTCCCCCAAGGACCCTGAGTTCTGATAGATGAAGATTTTGCCCCATCTTGTGCAAAATTAAGCCTCCAGTTACTTTCTACATATCCCTAAACCATACTGCCATAAGTTTATTGTCCCCTTCTCACTCCCCTTTATGTGTTGTCTGCTACCATTAGAACATGAGCTCTTTAAGGATCAGAATTGCCTTACTTGCTTGTATCTATATGCCCAAAGCTTAACAAAGTGCCTGGAATATACTAAGTGCTTAATTAATGCCTATTCATCATTCATTGAAACATGATAATGTTTCAACAATCAATCCCAAGACAATGCACCTTCCAACACTGAGCCTTCAAAACACCTAAGAACAGACAGATATAAACATTAGTCAGTGGCAGAGGTTCTTCAGGACAAAAGAGAAAGTAGTTGTTATGCAATTTATGATCTTGCAACTGACTCTTCACCAGAATAACATTTGTTTGACTGTTATAAACCAATTATATGACACTAAACTATATGATTTATTTCATTTCCATTATTTACTTAATTTTTTTCCCATATAATTCATCAACATCTGCAAACATTCTCATTTGAGGCCTCACTGAAGTATAGAAGTTACTCTGGGTTCTCAAAGGACATGCTTCTGGGTACAAGTTGTGGGACATTCTATGAAACTGGAAAGGCTTCCTTCCAATATGGTCCTGGTGACAGACTCTTCTTACTACCCCAAAACAAGACGAACAAGGAACAGAAAGGCCCTATTAGCACTATGGCCTGATTTTGGCAGCCATAGTGGCTTAAGAAACCAATGAAAGAACTTGTTCCTTGTCGCTCTTCTCGACTTTTGCAGTAACAGTAATGAAATAGTGCAAAAGAGGCCAGAAGGTGGTGAAAATGATAGATGAGCCAAAGGACATAGTGCCAGAAGTGGATCTGAATGTTGCCTCGGAGACTAAGTCTATATGATTATGGTGTAAGAGTCCCAGAAGTCTGTGAGGGTAGAAGCCACACCCTCTGGAAGCAATAGACAGATTCCACTCCAACATCAGTGCGGTCTTGCCTTTGAGAGTGCTGTTCCCATAGGTAACCTCTCAGAGCTTCAGCTTCTTCATCTGTATAAAGTGGACAAGAATTCTTGAACTGCCTTCCTGGCAGATTTGCTGTGAGAACATGTTTCACAAACTTTAAAGGGCTATATAGTTGTGAATCTTTAAGAAGAATCGCACTTGGTCTACCTCCAAACGTTACCTCTGTCATTGGCTTTCTCAATGCACAACTACCAGAGGAACTAACTACATTATTTGCCCATATTGAAATTCTCTTCATAAATAAAACTAGAAGATTTAAAAAAGGAGTTAAGCTAAATGGAAAAATGGTTTTCTTTATATTCCAAGTACTTAACACCAAGTCCAAAGAGAAGTGGGATTCCTATTTTATTGTTTTCTTGTTTGTGCCTGACATGTGCTGACTGCATCAAACCCTTGAAACCTACTGGGTCTTCTTGACGAAATCTATAATCATTCAAAAGTAATTAGCATACATAGGAAGAGTAAAATGGTTGAAAAATGCATATTGCTTATATTACAATGTGCAGTTTGATGGGCAAGGCACAGAGCTAATACATCAGTAATACGCATTTTGAAGAGGTATTGGAAATAAAAAATGAGTTGGCCCTAGAATTTAATGGGAGGAAAAGTTTGGGCTGGGTTTCATTTAGGAAAGTAGGGAGTTCTTTTAATGATCTAAAGCTACTCAGTGTTACAAAAGCCCTTTTAAAAAAACAGTTTTCTCTAAGTAATGTCCCTGGGATGTAGCTGCCCACCATGGAACAACAACACAATCTCATAAGAATTAAAATCTATAAACTGGTGATCCAAATGGCACTGGAAAGATGCATGATCCAGTCAAATAGATTGTGTTATGCTTCCAATAGTGATGTGTGTGGAATAAGTCCTATGAAAGTCCTCATCAAGGGACATACGTGAAGAATGACAGAAAGGTCTGGTCAGGTAGCAAGAGTGATGAATAATGAATGGATAGCCCAAGTACTTCACTGGTATCTATCAAACAATTAAAAGAGCCAGAAGACATGATAAACAATAATAAGTATATTCAAAAGAGGCAGGTGCAGAGTATCATATGGATTTCAAGGGGGAAATGATCGTTGTCAACTGATAGAATCAGGGAAAATTTATTTTCCTGACCCATCTTCCACAGTAGCCTCTTGAGCTGCCATACTTGAGCAGCCTGTCACCAGTGGAATGAAGCAAGGGTACATTATTCCAGTGTGATCAAATATGTTCTATTTAGTCATACTTGCAGATAAAAGACTGGAGTCAGAATGCTTTTCCACACATTTGACTTTAAAATCCTCTCCTTTCTAGTACAAAGCAATACAGAGCTATGAAAGTTATTTGAACAGAGAAGGGGCATGTCCAGATTGGACACGCGGTTGTGGATTGGACTGCAGTGAGGAGGAAGTTGAGGTGAGACTTTTTAGGGTACTATAATAATAGTGTAAAATATTACATGTTACATATATTACTAAAAGGGAGGAAGGGACAGTTGTGGAAGAAATTGCAGATAGATTCAACATGATTTGTCAGATAATTGATAGGAGAGATACAGGAGGGGGAAGAGTCAAGGATGACATTAAGGATCTAAATATGGGCAAATGGATAAATGCTGCTTCCCCTAACAAAGATGATCTCAGAAAGAGAAGCAAGTTTAGGAAGAAGGATAAAAAGGCTTGGTTTAAATACACAAAAGTTGACATTTTAAACAAAATACTCTGTTATATTTATTTGTCTGTTAAATATCTGAAAATATGAGTCTGGATCTTGGAATAAAGATGCTGAAGACACAAAATTGGGAATCTTTTGCCTAGAGATGACAGTTGAAGCCAAGGTAATGTCTGAGATGTAGAGAAACAATACATAGCATGGACCTGTGGTTTCATCAGTGTAGGGAATTCTTGGTATGGAAACTTCTTCCACAGATACAGACTAGCATCTCTTCTGAAACTTCATTTTAGAGAGTTTTCTGGGGCACCAAGAGGTCAAGTGACTTGCCCAGGCTGAGCACCCACTCAGAGCAAGTACCACAAAGTACACCCAGAAGCAAGTGTTGTGAAAGGCACTTTTGGTTAAGAAGTGCTAAGTTACTGCCCTGTTAGAGGGAGAAAAATACCTCAGTACATTAGTCAAAGGCTATAGCTCAAGAGGCTGCTGTGGGGGGGGATGCAGGAAAATAATTTTTTTCTTGATAATTAGGAGCTGATCTCTATTCTTTCTGCACTGCTGAAATGTGGCTATTAGTGTCCTATAAATTAGGGACCCTGGAACAAATCCCCATAGACACCCTAGTTCTGATTTTTGTCTTTGGGACTGGGCCAGACAAAACACCATCCATTCTCATGCTATTCTATCATGAAGCTAGCTAACATTTTCAGGACAGTTAAATCTGTTTGTGATTGCCCAAGTCCAAGTCTACCAAAATATAAAATTTATTTAAAATAGATGAGCAGTTATTTTTAAATATATTGACATATTTTGTTTTTAAATTACCTTAAATTCCCGATATATCTTTCTTCCTCCCCCAACCAGAGAGCTATCCTTTATTACAAAAAATGTAAAAGAGTAAGGGGGAAGAAAATATTCAGCAAACTAACCAGCACATCAGTCAAATCCCATAGCAATATGCTGTGTTCCAATTCCATGGTCTCTTACCTCTGCAAAGAAGGGAAATAGAGGAATTTTCGTATCTCAGAGTTAACTTTTCAATAAAGCCATTCTATTTACACCTTGGAATCTTAGAGATTAAATTAATATGCAAAGGGTGAAAATCATTTTTTCTTGAAAGATTACAAATGGTTAAAGACAATATTGCAGATACATCTGGTGGCTTATTGATTCACACGACATAATGCTTTAGTATAGGGTGAAAACGATTCAAGCTTCACCTTCTTTCAAAGTCAGGAGAAAAGATATGTGCTGGTTAAAAATGTTCTTAGATAATTTACACTTATGTATTATAATTTTACATACAGAGGACAAATTATCAACCATAAAAAGATATAACAACCTTAGAAGTCGTTGCTTTTCAAAGTTGCTCGAAGATGCACATAGTGTTTCAGGACATTTCATTTGTTCATTAAATCTATACTCTGATTTTTTATTAAAGCCTGAGAGGAGTAAGAAGGGCCAAAAAAGTGATTGATACTCCTAATCAATTTCAATTACTACAGTTTCAGGAGCACAACGCCCCAGAAACAAAGAGTATTCTTCTTACTCTTCGATCCATGACTCTTTTTCCAGAAAAAAAAATTCTTTGTCTCCAATACCCATTTTCCTTGATTCTTATCTCCTTGCTATTGTAGCCTACACCTTTAAGCATCTTTTGCTGTTATACTGAATTATATAGTGATTTAAAAAAAAATTCTGACAAGTTGAAGAATTTAGTTTATTTTTCTCTCCACTATACTTTTGATAACCTGCCTATTGATGTTTAGTATAGATTTTAACATTATATTTACTGGACTCAGCATAAAGTTACACTTAAGGCTTCTTAATAGATAACTTACTTCAGAGTGCCAGGTAAATGCCTAATTGAACCAATGATCTTGATATTACAATACCATGAACTTTCTCAATGGACCTTTCCTTTTAGCTAGTGAATTCATTAGTTCCACTGATGCTGTCATAGATAGTGAGGAAACACATACAAAACACTTCTAAACAATGCATAGGGGTGGCTATACCATGAAAATGTGGAACCAACTGGTAGTATAACTGAAATGTTGATTCAGGAGTGAATACACTGAAAAACAAACTAAAATATTCATCAGATATTGCAAAATGCAACACTGTGGAGAGTAATTTAGGATTAATTATCTTCCAGTATGAGAGTGTCAATCAAGATACACCAATGACCTAACTATTGAAATAAGAACCTCACGACTATTATTTATTATCAGCTAAGAGTAGACAGCATAGTGCCTATACTTCCTAACCTCTCTCTGATTTATTTCCTCCTTATACAATTTAAAATGAACTTTGGCCAATCCAGTTCTGAATACAGAAGACTAAAAGCTCTGGACCCTCAGGAGAACTGAAGGGACATTTTTATCATTTGAAGACCATGATATAAATGATGTTAGTAAATGGTTAAAAATACATACGGAGCTAGTGAAGGTGGATTTACTTTAAAATACATTTTACTGATGCTTTCCTTTTGCCTTTATAGTACAGTAATTTTTAATTCCCCTTTCTCTATTTCTAGCTTGGTTTTTTTTGGAACAAGGAAAAATAATTTAGCAGAAAACGCTAAATAACACAACTGTATCAACGCAAACAACACACAGCTTTAGTAGTTCGCCACCTCTTCACCATGAAGACAGAATGGGGAGACAAATACAGGGGACAGAAGAACTAAGCAAGGCCTTAAGAGAACAGAAGACTACACAGTACCCTGATTAGGGAACCACAAAGTCAGAGGTGAGGATTATTATTTGTTCTCCAAGACCATCTTTTTTTTTCAGTTACTAAAGTTTGACTTTTTTAAAATGATCTTCTCATTTACACTGTTGAAGCCATTTTGCATACTATTCTTTTGTATCTGTTTATTTCACTCTGCTTTATTTTATACATATCTTCCTATGTTTCTGTTAATGCCTGATATCCATTACTTTTAACTGCCAAGAATATTTTAGTATATATTGGACCTTTGTTTCTATCTTTGACTTCCTTAGGTATATGCTAGGATTCGTATCTCTGAGTCAATGGGTATGGACAATGTAGTCAATTTTCTTGAAAAATTCTAATTTAAAATCCATAGCATTTGGACCACTTTACAACTCTGCTAACAGTGTATTGCTAAGTTTATCTTCCCACTGTCACTCCAATAGTGACCTCAATTTTTTTTATCTTTGCCAATTTGAGATGAATCAAGACAAACTTCAAAGCTCTTTTAATCTCCATTTCTGTTATTAGTTATTTGGATCACATTTTCAAGTGGTCATGATGGACAAAACCCAGAGCTTCCAGATCAAAGAAAAAATATTGCAAAAGGCCAGGAGAAAGAAGTATGATGGATCCACAGTCAAGATCACAAAAGATCTGGCAGATTTCATGGGCAGGATCAAGAATTCTGAAATTGGACTATGAGGTCCAATTATTCAGTCTCTCCCTGCAGCCTCAATCCTCCTAAAATTACCCTTCATCTTCACATCTATCCCTCAGCATTTGCTCAAGTCATCACCCCTTCTCTGATTTTACTTTTTCCAACCAAACCTGACCCTATAGTAAAATAGTTCAATGATATGCTATCATCTACTCTTTAATTTCCTTGTGCCATTGATCTTTCAAAGCCCGTGCCTTACTAAATCCAAACATATTCACTACTTTTGAGGTAAAGTTTGGAATATCTATTAACAAAGGGCGTGAACCATTCAGAAACATTGTGGTCATTGGCATAGTAAGTTTCCATATGTCTCTTGCAATTTTTTCAGCATATATGAATATTACCTAAAATCACTCAAAATAAATTCTCTACTTAGGTAATCAATCAAACAAGTCAACAGCAGAGCTGGGACTGTAACTTCTACTGAGGAAAATTTGGGAGACTGGCACAGCAGCATTGGTGTCACAGTGGACAGAGCTCTGGACCTAGAGTTAAGAAGGCCTGGCCTGATTAGTGTAACTCTGGGGCAAGAGAAACAATAGTAAATCCCTGTATCCAGTCTAGGATTGCACTAAAACACAGGCAAAAGTTACAAACAATGGAAGAGAACCACCAGGGAAGCCAGAGCAATCCAAAATAAACACACCAGCAACTTTAGCTAGTACCACAAAAAAGAAGTCCAAAGCAGGACCCTTACTAAGCAAACACCAGTGGTGCAGAGAATACTCAGAAATCCTACAAGGAGAAACACAAGAGGAAGGGATACAAAAGACATCAGCCCCCTTTCTGAGGAAATCTCAAAGGGAATGGAAAAACTCTAGCACCTAGATTGGGGATACAAATAGAAGGGAATAGAAGAACTAAGCAAGGCTCCAAAGGAACAGAAAACTACATAGTACCTTGATTAGAGAACCACAAAGTCAGAGGTGGTGATCAAAATAAAAAGAAATAACCTGATAAAGGAAGCACCAAAAGGGAGAGACACCATCTAGCATCTTGATGAAGGGAGACAGAGGGCCATTTACTGAGTGTCCCGATAAAGAAAATCTCAAAGTAGGCAGAAACTACTTAGTGCCCTGATCAAGGAAGGCACAGAGGACAACTTCAACAAAACTTGCTGTGTATCATGTGAATGAAAAAAAGAGTTGTAATCATGCTGTCAGACAAAGGAAAATTAAAAATCCGAGAAGTAAACAGAGATAAAAAGGAAAATATATTCATTTGAAAGGAAAGATAGCAAATAAATATAAATAGTAGCATATGCTCCAGATAACATAGCATCTAAATTCATAAGCCTAGCATTTATACAGCACTTTAAGGTTTGCAAAGCATTTCACAAAATTTATCCTCACTACAAGCCTAGGGGATAGGTACTACAATTATTGTCATTTTTAAATGAGGAAGCTGATGCAAACAGAGGCAAAGTACTTCATGTCTAACAGTCTACCATTGTACCACCTAGAGCCTCCAATGGAAGAATTAATTGAATTATAAGAAGATGTAAATAATAATACATTAATAACTGAAGGCCTTAATGTTCCTCTTTGAATTTTCAAAATATCTAACATAATGATAAACAAAAGGGAAAACACAGAATTGAACAAATTGCTTAAGAAACTAGAACTAAAAGATAGTGTTGGAATGCTAAAGAAGATATGATATGATATATGAGTGCTATGATATGATACAATATACCATAACGTAACGTAACAGTACAATATAAAATATAATTGTTTATTTATTCATTTACTTCAGCACTACATGGACTTTTCCAAAAATTGACCATGGATTAGGCCACAAAGATATTGCAAATAAATGTAAAAAGGCAGAAACAGTAAGCATATCCCTTCAGACAACAGCACAGTAAAAAAAAAAAAAGAATCAATTTGGGAACACAAAAAAAGATGCCAACACAAATAGAGACCTAACAATGAAATCCTAAATAACAGGTGGGTCAAAGAACAAATCATAGAAGTGATAATTATGTGAAAGAAATGGGAAATGAACCACAACAAACTGAGATACAGTCAAAACAGTCTTCTAGGGGAAAAAATATCATTAAAAACATACATTAACAAAATAAGAAAGGAGAGTACTGATGAACCGAAAATGCATTTTTAAGTAAGAAGACAAAAAAGAACCAAACCAAAAATAAGATAAAAGAGAAGATATTGAATATTAAAAGAGAAATAGACAACCTGAAAACCATGCATACTTATATATAAAGATACTTGTATAAATTATTTTTTGAAAGCCTAACAATTGTTTCTTTGAAAAGACTAGGGGCAGCTAGGTGGCACAGTGAATAGAGGACCAGCCTTGGAGTCAGGAGAACCTAAGTTCAAATCTGACCTCAGACAGTTGACCCATTTATTAGCTGTGTGACCTTGGGCAAATTACTTATCCCCAATTACTCTCCTTTTCCTCCCTCCAAAAAAATAGAAAAAGACTAACAAAGTTGATAAACTTTTAGTCTGATTTAAAAGAGGACAAAAAATCAAATAAACAGAATAGCAAATGAACTAAGCATAAAAAATTTTAAAATATAAAGAATTATCAGAACCTATTATAAGTAATTACATGCTAACAAAACTGAGAACACAAAGGAAATAGAATGCCTTCAAAAAAATAACCAAAATAAAAGAAAAAACAGAGATTTCAAGCAATCCAACCTCAAAAAGATAAATAGAACTAGCTATAAAGGAACTTCTAAAGTGTGGAAAAAACTCTTGGTTCTGATGATTCGCAGGTGAATTCTGTCAAACTTTTAAGGGATAATTAGTATCAGCACTACGTAAATTATTCTCAAAAACTGAGAAAGAGCTCTAGCAGATCTATTTTATGAGAAGAATATAGTCTTAAACCAGAGTAGGACAAAGCAAATAAAAAGAACTATAGACCAATAGCATTAATGAATATTGATTCAAAAATTTTAAATAAAATCCTTTAAAAATACCACATCGGTTTATCAAAGAAATCATTTACTATGAATCTCTGGATTGACCAGAGATAGGAAGGTGGTTCAACAGTAAGAAAACAACTAAAACAGTCATATTAAAAACAAAGTGATTCAAAACCATTTAAGTATCTCAACGCAGACAAAACCTTTGACAAAATGCAACATTCATTTTTGTTAAAATTCCTACAAAGAAAAGGCACAGAGTTATCTTTTTTACTATTATGAAAAGTACATCTAAAACTAAAAGCTAGTAGCATATACTATGGGAATATGTTATAAATTTTCCCAAGAAATTTTGGGGTAAAACGAAAATGCCCATTCTCCTTGCTTTTATTTGCTGCAGTTCTGTAAATGCTAATAATAAAAAAGACAAGAAAAAGAAATCAAGGGCATAAAGATAGGTAACATGGAGACAAAACTATCTCTATTTGCTGATATAATGGTTTACTAAACAATTCTACGTAATCACCAAAGGTACTAATTGTGAAAAATAGCTTCAACAAAGTTGCGGACTTCGAAATAAATCCTCAAAAATCAATGATATTTCTCTGATACAAACAAAACACAAAATGTAAAAATAGAAGGAGATTCTATTCCAGATAACTACAAAATGCATAAAATACATGATGATCAATCTATCAAAGCACACAAAATATTTGTATGGATTAAATTTTCAAAATGCTTTTTTTTAGCAATAAATACCAGCTTAAATACTTGGGGAAATAGTGCTCAAGGATGAGCCATACCAATATAATTAGTATCATAAGTTTATCAATGTTGCCTTAGAATTTTTTTGCTATATTTTTTGGAAGGGTTTGCCCAAGGTCATACAACTAGTAAGTATGTCAAGTATCTAAGGCCAGATTTGAACTCAGGTCCTCCTGACTCCAGGGCTGGTGCTCTACTCATTGCACCATCTAGCTGCCCTTTTTTGCTATGTTAATCAAATTATCAAAGGAATATCTTAAAGAATTTGATAAAATTAAAAAAAAAATCTTTGGAGAAAGCAAAATATATCTAGACCATCAAGGGGGTAATCATGGGAAAAGTAGGGATAAATGATGAACAGCAATTCCAAGCCTAACATATATTATAGAGCAGTAGTCATCAAAACCATCTTATATTGTTTAAAAATAGAGAAGTATATCAATGGAACTGACTAGACAGGAGAGAATCTGAAACAATGAAACTCAACTCAGTGTTCAATGAACTAATACATAAATTACTTAGGAAATAATTCCCTATTTGAGAAAACCTGCTAGAAAACTAGAAAAAAAATTTGGCAGAAAGTAGGCTTGGACATACATGTTATACCAGTGTTGCTGTTTGTTGTTTAGCCAATTAATTGTTTCTGACTGTGACCTCATTTGGGGTTTTCTTGGCAATGATACTGAAGTGGTTTGTCATTTTCTTCTCCAGGTCATTTTACAGAGAGAAAACTCTGTTTTGAGTTGAGAAAACTGAGGCTTCTACACAATATTAGTGCCTTTAGGACAAAAAGGAAAGTGGTCAAAAGGGAACTCAGATAAAGGTTGTTTTTTTTTTATCCACAAATAACACACACACACACACACACACAAACACACATGCATATACACAAAGGCCATTCCCCAAAAGATATGTTTTAAAAGGATATAAACAAATAGTTTTAAAAAATAGGAATTGCAAACTATAAACAACCAGATGAAAGAGTGTACAAATTCACTAATAAAAGCATGGGTGTGCATCAGGCTTAAGTCTCTCCCATAAAATTGGCAAAGATGGTGAAATATGGGAATGGTTAATAATGGAAAGATTGTGGGGAAATGAGCACAGTAATACATCGCTGGCGGAAGTGTGAATCAGTACAACTATTTTGAAAAGCAATTTTGAACTATGCAATAAAGTGACTAAAATGTCCATATGCTTTTGCCCAGAAATTCCATTACCAGGTTTGTAACTCAGGAGGTATTTTACAAGAAGAAAGTTCCAATGAAAACCAAAATTTTTATAGTAGCACTCGCACCTTCTGAGGTAGCAAAGAGTTGGAAGCAAAGCAGATGCTCATTGATTAGGGAATGGTTAAAGAAATTGTAGTACAGGTAGATCCCAATTAATGTGAATAATGAATCCTATTAGGGTGGTCATATTATTCAAATTTATACTATTCAAATTACATTTATATGTAATATAAGGCAATTGGTTCCAGCTAATGAAAATGTGCAATGAAACTTTAAAAAGATATTTTATGTTTACTAACAATATAAAACCAAAAGATAAGAAAAATGTATTTCTGATTCATTTATTAGAAGCTAATAGAGATATTTTAGAAAGCAAAGTCATAAAACAATTAATAAACATGCCAAAAAATAAACTTGCAATGAAAATATTATTATGATCAAAAATATTTTAACAAAATAGACTTAAATGTCTTTTCTTTGTTATATCTTCACAGTTACACTGGTAAGTGCAGAGAAATTTATTATTGTTGCATTTGCATGCTTTGATCAACATTAGCATCAATATCTGTATTTTTTTTGCTTCAGAACTTCTACAGCTTGAAAACTATCTTCAATTATTTAAGAGTGAATTCCTTCATTTTCAGGTTACCTGCTTCTTTGGCATCATTGTCACTCATTGGTGAACACTCATTGGTGAAGAAGATTATCAGTAAAATCTTGTAAGTGTGAATCAAGCAGTTCTCAGACAGTTATTTTCTAGTACATCAAAACCAACCTTTCTTCCAATGTTGGTTATCTCTTCTCTAATCTGCTTTTGAAAGGGAAAATCTTCAAAATTACCATTTGCACAATGTCACAAAATATACTTCCACACTGCACACATTTTGCCTTCAGCTTTTTAATGATACATTTTTTTCAATTTTATCTTGAATATTAAAATTTTTCTACAAGTCACTTCTATAGGTCTAAATAACACCAAGAGGAACAATCAAATACTAAAAACCATTAACTAGGCTAAATTATATCCTACCATTCTAGTAAAATACCTTTATCTGCCATTATATTCTTTCCCCCTTGCTGAAGTGGTCTAGCAAAACGACAGTGATAATTGAGGATAATTCTAAGCCTTAAAATACATGACAATGCTGTATACCTTGGAATCTAAATCAGAAAAATCCCTATCCTTCTACACTGTGAGAAAGAATAACTCATCCAAAGAGTATCTCATCCACAAAACAGGTAAAACTATCTGGAATTTTCCACAGAGATTCATGAGTCCTGCTGGGAGGCTGGTATCCATCAAGAGAACATACTGACCCAGGGCATTGAGAGAGAGGAGCATTTCAACCAAATGCTATAAAAATGACCAGACAGTTGGGTTTTGAATGGTTATTCCTCCCATCTTTCTTCAAGGAGATAAATGAGAAAAAAAGGATTGAGAAGGAAGTGAGAGAAGCCTGGATTGTCTTATAATGGGAAACACAAAGGGTTTATATTAGTAATGTACAACATTCCCCTTGTCATGCTCAGAGGAAGTTAGAGTCTGTTTTGGTCCTCTTCAAAGACTTACAAAGTCCTGACCAACTAAAATGATCCAGGTCACAAAACTCCTGAATACCTCTATTATCTACATTCAGACCAAAATAACACATAGCTTGCTACAAATAACTCTTAACATTAATTGTATGAGACGAGGGGAAAAAAGATAGATCTAAAAAAACCTACCAAAACCCTTCAGACACAGAGAAGGGGAAGATATTAATATCTAACGAAGCTTTTATATCAGTCTAGAGGAAGGTAATTTCCATATACTACTCTAATCAAACCACATCTGAAGAACTGTGTTCAGTTTAAGGTGCCACATATAAGTGGGAGAGTGTCCAGAAGAGGGCAAACAGGATAGCTAAAGAGAACAGAGGTTGCATCATATAACCATTGCTTGAAAGAACTGGAAGGGAATAAGGACTTATTATGGTCTTACTATGTGCCAAGCACTGTGCTTGGGGATATGAATATAAACAAAGACAGTCCCTAATCTCAAAAAGATTACCTTTCAATGGGTAAAGCAACACACAAAGGGGAGCTGTAAAATAGGGTGGAGGTAGGATGAGGAAGGTACCCAGCATAGGGAAGTAGTTTTGAAGCCCAGAAAGTCAGGAAAATATCTGGGAAGAGAATGAAGGTAGGGAGGCTTGGACCGTTACAAAAAAAAATTGAGGCTCCAGGAAGAATTCACCATTAGGAGAAAGAGGCAGGCTTTGTAAAGGAACATTTTGAGATGAGCAGACCACAGGGATGGAAGGTTGTTTCATGTCAAGGACATTTCAGGCTTACTAAGGATGAGCCAGTCACCATGAAGGAATGGCTCTGAAGTCCTGAAAGTCAAGTACAGAGCTGAGAAGAGAATGGGGGTGTTCAGACTGGAGAATGTTTAAGGAGGTATTTGAAAGAGTTTGTGGGAGGATAAGATTTTGTCTACCTGGACCTATATGACAAATTATCTCTCAAAGATATTGTAAAGGACATTTAAATTTAGGTATGTTTTGGACTATGTCATGGACATGAGTGCTATTCCAATTCTGTAATTACACGATTCTGTTTATCAGACCAGTTACTGATTGGAATTGAAGAAATTTGAGACTGTGCTTTTGTCCCTACTGAGGAAATCTTTGAGATTACTTGTATGTAGGGGATACACAGAGTTCATATCCTTTGAATGATCTGAAAGTAGACTTTTTGTCTACTCTGCATATACCTTTTATATTCATATATGTGTGTTTATATGAGTGTGTATGTTTTATGTGTGTATGTGTCTAGTGGCTCATCCATTAAAAATGTAAACTCCTTGAGAGCAGAGTTTATTTCATTTTTGTCTTTGTCTTTGCAGTTTCTAGCATATACGTTGTGGGCTTTTCTTGGCAAAAACATTGGAGTGATTTGCCACTTCCTTCTCCAGCTCACTTTACATATGAGGAAACTGAGGCAAATAGGGTTAAGTAATTTGCCCAGGGTTACACAGCTGGCAAGTGTCTGAGGCCAGATTTGAACTCAAGAAGATGAGTCTTCCTAACTCTGGAAGGCCCAGCACTCTACCCACTCAGCCACCTAGCTGCACCTATCTAGCATATAGTAAGTGCTTAATAATTGGCTTGTTGACTGATTATTGATTTGAGAAAAGGATAATGTCTTTCTTCATAGGCAAGTTTTTCTAAAAATGCCTATCTATGTATTGTGACTATAAAGACTAAAGAAATACACAAAAATATTTATGAATGAACGTATTCTCAAGAGTTCAAAAGTCTTCTCAAACTCATGACCTTAGAAAAGTCACTTCAAAACTCTGAGCTTCAATTTCCCCATTTGTAAAAGAAGATTGGATTGGATGGTTTCTAATGCCCTTTTCAAATCTAAAATACTAAGATTTCTACGATTCCTCAACTTATTTGGGGGAGCTGAAGATTCAACTCTTGTTCAAGAAGCATTTCTAAATTTTGAGCAATTTCAGATTTTTAATTTACCAAGGCATCTTTTGTAATCTGTCTCCAACAGGTATAATTATTGTACAGAGCTTGAGGTAACTGTAACATCTTAGCTACTGTCAGAAGTAACAATTATATTGGCCAAAATGTTTTGAGAAGCAAAATTATTTTTGAGGTAATTATCTTCAAAGGGTTCATTCAAAATGACAACAAAAAATATTTTAATTGAATTCTATGTGGAATGCAAAAACCATTGAAACTGTTTCAAATAAATGATTTTCTGGAGCTGTTACATATGTGGGACATCTGGACAGATGATTTTCTTGCTTAAGCACTCAGCCTATCTTTTAAAATTTTTTTCGTGTCTTTTGTTTACCATAATGCAATGAATTACAGATATACTCCCCAACAAAGAAAAAACAGTAAAGCAAAACTGACCAACATAGCAACCACAGCTCACAGTCTATGTCCACATCCATAAAGCCCTCTTCTTTGCAAAGAGGAAGTACATTTAATTTTTTTCATTATCTATTCTGGGGCAATACTGACTTCTAAAGTTAGCCAGGGTTTGGCTGCATTTTACAATTGTTTCTCTTTATATTATCATATAGTCATTGTTTATGTCATTCTCCAGATTCTTCTTTGTTCTACTTCAATTCACACAAACCTTCTCATTTTTCTTTTTTCTTACATCACTGTCATATCTCAATAACCTTCCTACCACCCCATGTCCAATAGGTCCTTGGAACAAAGTACATCTAAGCAAAGATAGACAGATAGATAGACAGATAGACAGATAGACAGATAGACAGACAGACAGACAGACAGACAGACAGACAGACAGACAGACAGACAGACAGACAGACAGATAGATAGATAGATAGATAGATAGATAGATAGATAGATAGATAGATAGAATCAATACATTGCCCATGAGTGGGAAAAAGCATGCCTCATTACTTATCTATTATCTACCACCTCTCTAATGAGATTTGAGAAGGATATTTCACCATCAGTCCTCTGAAGTCAAGATCATTCACAGCAGTAATAAGATTTCTGAAGTCTTTCAATATTATTTTATTTTACACTTTGTAGTGATCATATGAATTGTTCTGCTTCTGTTTACATTGCTCTCTATCAGTTGATATGTCTTCCCAAGTTTCTTCATATTTGTTGTTTTTATGGCACTATCACATTCTCTTGAATTTACACCAATCAATAAACAAGCATTGATTAAGTGCCTATTATTGGTCAGCCACTGTGCTAACCACTAGGAATACAAAGAGGAAGCAAAAACACTCCCTGCTCTCAAGGAGTTTGGATTCTAATAGGAGAAATAACATATTTTAATCAGAACATACAAGATACGGAGCAGATGAAAGGCAACCTGGGGGGATCACTAAGAGCTGGAGTAACCAGAAAAGGCCTCTTGAGGAGGTAGCCCTTAAGTGGCGTCTTATAAAAGCAAGGGATTCTTAAGTCAGAGGTTGGGAGGGATGGCATTCCAGGCATGAGGAACAGCCAGGGCAAAGGCATGGAGAAGAGAAATGGTACTTTAAGTAGGCCAGTATCGCTGAATTATAGAATGTGTTGAGAGAAATAAAACATAAGAAGGTTCTAAAAAAAGGAAGAGGCCAGGTTTTGAAGATTCCAAACAGATGACTATATATGTGATCCTTGAAGTAATAGAAAACCCTTGAAGTTTATTGCTTGGGGAACAGACAAAGGAAAATAACTTTGGCACCACTGTTGAGGATGGATCGGAATGGAGACAGACTTAAGACAGGGAGGCTAATTAGAATATTGTTGTAAAAATCTAGTCAAGAGGCAATAAGGGCCTACATGGAAAAATTACACTTGTAGCTTCTAAAAACTTTCTCATTATTAAGGCAGTTAAAAGGAATATAAATAGACAGGGAAGGATCATCTTAAAAATAAAATTAAGGGGTTAGAAAGAGGAATGCACTGGGAGAAGGGTAAAGTGAGGTGTAGGATCAGATATAAAAGAGACACAAAAGAGCTTTTATAGTGGAGAGGAAGATGGAGGTGTGGGGAGTAGTACATAAACCTTACTCTCATCAGAACCGGCTGAAAGAGGGAATAACATACACATGTGAGTAGAAAAGTTGGGTAAAGAAATCTATCTTAGAATACAGGAAAGTAGGAGGGGAAGGGGATTAGAAAAGTGGGTGCTGATAGAAGGGAGGGTAGATTGGGGGCACTGAAAGTCGGAAGCAAAACACTTTGGAGAATGGACACAGTGAAAGAAGAGATAAAGATAAACAGGGAAAATAGGATGGAGGGAAATACATAATAATCATAACTATGAAAAAAGGTTACAGAACATTTCTCTGATAAAGACCTCATTTCTCAAATATATAGAGAACTTAGTCAAATTTATAGAACTAAGAGCCATTCCTCAATTGATAAATTGCTAAAGGATATGAATAGGCAGTTTTTCAGCTGAAATAATCAAAGCTATCTATAAGTTATATGAAAATGCTCTAAATCACTATTGCCTAAGAAATGTAAATTAAAACAACTGTGAGCTACTACTCTATACCTATAATATTGGCTAATATGACAGAAAATAAATATGACAAATGTTGGAGAGGATGTGGGAAAATTGAGACACTAAAATCCTATTGGTGAAGTGGTACACTGATTCAACCATTCTTTAGAGCAATTTGGAACTATGCCCAAAGTGCTATAAAACTCTATGTACCCTTTGATACAGCAATACCACTAGTATGTCTGTAACCCAAAGAGATCCTAAAAATGGGGAAAAGACCCACATGTACAAAAATATTTATAGCAGTTTGTTTTGTGGAAACTGAGGGCATATATATCAATTGGAGGATAGCTGAACAAGTTATTGCATATGATTGTGATGGAATACTATTGTTCTATAAGAAATGATGAGCAGGATGTTCTCAGAAAAAAAAACCTGGATTTACACAAACTGATGCAAAGTGAAATGAGCAGAACGATGAGAATATTGTACACAGCAACACCAATATTGTATGATGATCAACTGTGAATGACTTAGTTATTCTCAGCAATAAAGTGATCCAACACAATTCTGAAGAAGTTATGATGAAAATGATATTCATCTCTAGAGAAAGAACTGATGGAGTCTGACTGCAGATTGAAGCATACGTTTTCTTTATTTTTCTTGGTATTTTCATCTGTGTTTTTTTCACAACATGACTAACATGGTAATGTTTTTGATGATTACACATATAAAATCTATATCAAATTGCTTGCCTTCTCAATGAGGGGGTAGGGAAGGGAGGGAAGAAGAGGATTTGGAAATTTAAAAAATTTAAAACAAATGTTAAAAATTGTTTTTGAGTATTGTTGGGAAAAATTAAAATATTTTTAAAAACATTAGAAAGCATAGGAATAGAGTTTTCTTTAAAATGATAAATAGAGAGCAGGCACAGGGTGAGTTGAAGACAAAGGGAAGATATCTAAAAGAAATAAAATCAAATTAAGGGATGAGAGAGGAATATATTGAGAGAGGGAGATAGGGAGAAATAGAATGGGGCAAATTATCTCGCATTAAAGTGGCAAGAAAAAGCAATTCTGTAAGAAGAGAAGAGAAGGCAGGTGAGGGAGAATGAGTGAATCTTGCTCTCATCAGATTTGCCCTGAGGAAGGAATACCATACATACTCAATTGGGTATCTTACACCACCGGAAAGAAGGAGGAAGAAGATAAAAAAAGGGGGAAGATGATAGAAGGGAGGGCAGATAGGGGTGGAGGTAATCAAAAACAAACCCTTTTGAAAAGGTACAGGGTCAAGGGAGAAAAATCAATAAAGGGGGACAGGTTAGCAAGAAGCAAAATATAGTTAGTCTTTCATAACATGAGTATTGTGGAAGGGTTATACATAATGATGTGCATGTGGCCCATGTTGAATTGCTTGACTTCTTAGGGAGGGTGGGTGGGAAGGGAAGAGGGGAGAGAATTTGGAACTCAAAGTCTTAAAAACAGATGTTCAAAAAAAATTTTTTTTGCATGCAACTAGAAAATAAGATACACAGGCAATGGGGTGGAGAAATTTGTCTTGCCCTACAAGAAAGGAAGGGAAAAGGGCATGGGAGGGGAGTGGGGTGACAGAAGGGAGGGCTGACTGGGGAACAGGGCAACCAGAATATACTCCATCTTGGAGTGGGGGGAAAGGTAGAAATGGGGAGAAAATTTGCAATTAAACTCTTGTGAAAATCAATGCTGAAAACGAAATATATTAAATAAAAATGTTTCTAATCACTAATAACTATAAAAATGAAAATAAAAGCAACTCTAAGAATTTTTTAAAAATAAAATGATAAATAGTATCCATCTAAAACCATCAGCAAGGATTATCTGTAATGCGGATAAGATAGAAGTCTTCCAAATAAGATCAGGGACAAAGCAAGGATGTCCATCACCACCACTATTATTCAATATTGTACTAGCAATGCTAGGCATGTAAGAGAAGAAAAAGAAACTGAAGGAATTAGAATAGACAATGAGGAAACAACATTATCATTTTTTGTGGATAATATGACAGTACACTTGAACAATCCTAGATGATCAACTAAAAAAAACTAGTTGGAATGATTAACAACTTTTGCAAAGTTACAGGATATTAAAAAAAAAACCACAGAAATCATCAGCATTTCTATATATTACCAACAAAGTCTAGCAGCAAGAGATAGAGAAATTCCATTTAAAATAGTGGTAGACAATATAAAATATTTGGAAGTCTACCTGTCAAGACAAATCCAAGAACACAATTACATTATATAAACACAATTACAAAACACTCTTCACATAAATAAAGTCAGATCTAAACAACTGGAAAAATATCAATTGCTTATGGGTAGGCTAAGCCAAAATAATAAAAATGAGAATTCTACCTGAATTAATTTACTTATTAAGTGCCATGCCAGACAAACTACCAAAATTATTTTATAGAGCTAGAAAAAGTAATAAAATTCATCTGGAAGAACCAAAGGTCCAGAATAGCAAGGGAATTAATGAAAAAAGTGTATGCAAAGAAATGTTGCTTAGCCATATGAGATCTAAAACTATATTATAAAGTGGCAGTCATCAAAACTATTTGGTACTGGCTAAGAAATAGAGTGGTGGATTACTGGAAGAGGTAAGTACACAAGACATAGTAGCAAATTACTATAGCAATCTACTGCTTGATAAATTCAAAGACTCCAGCTTGCGAGATAAGAACTCATAATTTAACAAGAACTCTGGGAAAACTGGAAAATAGAATGGCAGAAACTAGGCATAGACCAACATCTCACACTCTATAACAAGATAAGGTCAAAATAGGTATATGATTTAGATATAAGGAAAGATACCATAAGCAAATCAGGAGAGGAAATAATCTTTTACCCGTTAGATTTATGGAGAAGGGAAGAATTTATGACAATAAGAGATAGAGAGCATTATGAAATGCAAAATGAATTATTTTGATTACTTTAAATGAAAAAGTTTTGCACAAACAAATCCAATGCAACCAAGATTAGAAGAAAAGCAGAAATCTGGGAAACAATTTTTACAGGTAATGGTTCTGATAAAGGCCTTATTTCCAAAATACATACAAAACTGAGTCAAATTTATAAGAATATAAATCATTCCCCTACTAATAAATGGTCAAAGGCTATGAACAGGCAGTTTTCAGATGAAGGAATTAAAGCTATCTATAGTCATATGAAAAAATGCTCTAAATCACAATAGATTTGCTATCGAAATGCAAATTAAAACAACTCTGAGGAACCACCTTACACCTATCAGATTGGCTGATGTGACAAAAAAGGAAAATGATAAATGTTGGAGATGATGTGGGAAAATTGGGACACTAATGCATTGTTGGTAGAGTAGTGAACTGATCCAATCATTCTGGAGAACAATTTGAAACTACACCCAAAGGGCTATAAAACTGTGCATACCCTTTGATCCAGCCATACCACCACTAAGTATGTATCCCAAAGAAATCCTAAAAAAGAGAAAAGGACACACATGTACAAAAATATTTATAGCAGCTCCTTTTGTGGTGGCCAAGAATTGGAAATTAAGGGGGTGCCCATCATTGGGAAATGGCTGAACAAGTTATGGCTTATGAATGTAATGGAATACTATTGTTCTATAATAAATGATGAGCAGACAGATTTCAGAAAAATTTGGAAAGACTGGCATGAACTGATGCTGAGTGAAGTGACCAGAACCAGGAGAACATTGTATACAGCAATAGCAACATTGTGTCATGATCGACTACGATAGATTAGGTCTTCTCAGCAATACAATGATCCAAGATAATTCCAAAAGACTCAAGATGGAAAATGCTAACCACATCCCAAGAAGGAACTATGGAGTCTGAATGCAGATTGAAATGTACTATTTTTACATTTTTTTTTGGTTTTTGGTTTTTTTTCTTTCTCATGGTTTTTCCTTTTTGTTCTGATTCTTTCACAACATGACTAATGTGGAAGTATGTTTAACATGATTGTATATGTATTACCTATATCAGATTGCATCTATCTTGAGAAGAGGAGACAAATTGGGAAGTCAAAATTCCATAAAAATGAACGTTAAAAACTATCTTTACATGTAATCAGAAAAGATAAAATGTTATTAAGGGGAAAAACACAAAACATGAAAAAAATAAAATAAATGTAGACAATATAAAAGACTTGGGAGTCCACCTGCCAAGACAAACCAAGGAAATATATGAACACAATTACAAATCACTTTTCACACAAATAAAGTTAGATGTAAATGATTAAAAAAATTAATTGCATATATATGCCAATATAATAAAATGATAATTCCACCTAATGTAATTTAATTATTCTATGCCATACCCATCAAATTCCCAAAAATTTATCTTATAGAGCTAGATAAAAATAATAATAAAATTCATCAGGAAATACGAAAGGTCAAGAATATCAATGAATGAATGGGAAAAAAAACTATATGGGAATTACTATGTCTCAAACTGTATTACAAAGCAACAAGCAGCAAGAAATAGAGTGGTAGATCAGAAAGATTGATTCAGTACATGATACACAGTAGTAAATGACCATAATAATCTAGTATCTGATGATGAATTCAAAGATTCAAGATTTAGGGACAAGAACTCACCATTTCACAAAATTTGCTAAGAAAACTGGAAAGCAGTTTGGCAGAAACTAGATGTAGACCAATATCTCATTGTGTACCAAGATGAGGTCAAAATGGGTACTTGATTTAAACATAAAGGGTGGCACAACAAGCAAATTAGGGGAGCACTGAATAGTTTACCTGTCATATTTATGGGTAAGTGACGAAGTTATGAGTAAACAGTTAGAAAGCATTATGGGATATAAAATGCATAATTTTGGTTACATTAGATTTAAAAATTTTTGTGCAAACATAAGCAACACAGCTAAGATTAGAAAGAAAACAAACATGAGGGGAAGGTTTATAGCTAATTTATCTCATAAAGCATCACTTCACATATGTAGAGAGAACTGGATCAAAATTACAAGAATACAAGTCAAAAGATATGAACAAGCAATTTTCAGATGAAGTAATCAGATCTCTCTACAGTCATATGAAAAAATGCTCTAAATCACTATTGATTAGAGAAATGCAAATTAAAACAGCTCTGAGGTAGCTCCTCACAAGTATGAGATTAGCTAAAATGAAGAAAAGGAAAATGACAAATGTTGGAGGAGATGTGGGAAAATTGGAATGCTAATGCATTGTTGATAGCATTGTGAACTGATCCAACCATTCTGGAGAGCAATTTGGAACTATGCCTAAAGGACTATAAAACCATATATACCCTTTGACCCAGAAAAACCACTACTAAGGCTGTGTCCTAAAGAAATTATTTTAAAAAGGAAGATGACCTATTTTTACCAAAAATATGTATAGCAGCTCTTTTTCTGATGGCAAAGAATTGGAAATTGAGGGGAGGCCCATTAATTGGGGAATGGCTGAACAAGTTGTGGCTTATGATTGTGGTGGAATACTATTGTTCCATAAGAAATAATGTGCAGAATACTTTTAGAAAAACCTGGAAAGACTTACATGAACTGATGCACAGTGAAGTGAGCAGAATCTGGAGCATATTGTACACAGTTAAGAGTAATATTGTATGATAATCAACTGTGAATGACTTAGCTATTCTCAGCAATATGGTGATGTAAGACAATTCCAAAGGACTTATGATGAAAAATGCTATCCACCTCTAGACAAAGAACTGATAGATTCTGAATGCAGATCACAGCTTGCTATTTTTAACTTTATTTTTCTTGGGTTTTTTTGCTATGTGTTTTCTTTCACAATATGACATATAAATGTTTTGCATGACTGCACATGTATAACCTAAATCAAATTGCTTGCCTTCTCAATGAGATAAGAAGGTAGGGAGTGCATTTGGAACTCAAAGTATTTAAAAATGAATATTAAAATCGGTTTTTTTCATGAATTAAAAAATTAGGAAGGCTCATTTTAATTTTTTTGAAAATTCAATTAATTACTTTTTTATTGTTAGTTTTCAACGTTCACTTTTATAAGAATTTGACTTCTAAATTTTTCCTCTTCCCTTCCCTCCCTCCTCCCCAAGATGCCATGCAATCTGATATAGGCTATATATGTACAATCATATTAAATACATTTCCACATTAGTCATGTTGTAAAAGAAGAATCAGAACAAAAGTGAAAAACCACATAAAACAAAAAACAAAAAAAAATAATATGCTTCAATCTGCATTCAGATTACATAGCTCTTTCTCTGGATGTAGATAGCATTTTCCATCATGAGTCTTTTGGAATTTTCTCAGATCATTGCACTGCTCAGAAGAGCTATGTCTAACAAAATTGGTCATTGCACAATGTTTGTACTGCTTTGTAACATAGTTTGAAATCTGATATTGCTAGGCTGCCTTCCTTCACATTTTTTTTGTATTGATGACATGACTTGCAGTTGACTTTGATTTGAGTGAGGGAGAGTTGTGCAAGGTCATCAGCCTCACTTTACCATATTCGAGAATGAAGGACAAACACAACCTGTGAGTAGCCTCTGCCTCTGCCTCTGCCCTCTGCCCTCTGCCTCTGCCTCCTCTCTGTGCTCCATTTCAATGGTTGTAGGATGCCTCCTTAACATCAGATTTACTAGCTAGATTTCTTTCTCAAAAACCAACCCTTAAACCCAATTCACTCTAGAGCTCATAGATTGGACAATAGCTCCCTGCCCTCCTAGCACGGGGTGAATGTAAATACCAAATACTAAGTGTTTCTCTTTTGGCCAGGAAACCTGAGGGTCTTCCCCTCCCAGTTTTATTTTATTTTATTTTTTTGAGTTTTGATTAAAGGGACCATCCCTTGATTAACTTCTTAGAGAGTCTTATTCACTGAATGGGCATTACCTCACTCTAAGCGAGAACCTGAAAAACCTTAGCTTGAAAGCTAAGGGTCTCCCAATGCATCCTGGATTATTTCCAGTCTTCCTGTTGAATATCAGGCCACCGGACCCAGATGGCTTTGGAGATCTGAAAGTGAAAACTCCAAAGAATATTGTAGCCAAATTCCAGAATTATCAGGTCAAAGAGAAAATACTGCAAGGAGCCAGAAAGAAATAATTCAAATATCGTGTAACTATACCAGGATCACACAGGATCTTGCAGCTTCTATATTAAAAGACAAGAGGAATTTGCATATGATATTCTGAGACACAAAGGAGCTTGGACTACAACCAAGGATCAACTACCCAGCAAAACTGAGCATAATTTTTCAGACAAGGAGATGGACATTCAATGAAATAAGGGAATTCCAGACTTTCCTGATGAAAAGACAAGAGCTCAATGGGAAATTTGATCTTCAAATACAGAACTCCAGAGAGGTGTAAACAGGGGGAAAAAACCTTTGTTATTCAAAAAGGGCAAATTGTTTACATCCTTATATGGGATTATATTGTTTTACTTATGACATATATATGTCAGTCTTGAGAATGGTACAGTTATTATGACAATTAAAAAGGATATACATAGACTGAAGGGGTCAGTATAAAGTAACTGATGCGATAATCAAAAACATAATTAAGGGGTGCAAAGGGATTATTCTGAGAGAAGAGATAAGGAGGAGGTAAAAAAGGGTAAATTACATCACATGAAGAGGCACAAAAACATTATAGTAGAGGGAAAGAAGGGAGAGAGAAGAGCAGTGTTTGAGCTTTACTCTCATCGGATTTGGTTCAAGGAGAGAATTACATGCTCTGATGAGTACAGAAACCAAACTTATTCTACAGGCAGTATCGGGGAAATGGGAAAGAAAAGGGGAGAGAAGATTAGAAGGGAGGGAAGAAGGGAGGGAAGAAGTAGCAAGAGGAAAAGGAAAAGATAAGGGAGGTGTCAATAGAGAGGGAAAATCGAGGAAGGCAGTGGTCAAAAGCAAAACTCTTTGGAGGAGTGGAAGGGAGAAGGGAGAAATAAAAGCATAATGGGGGGGGGAAATAGGATGGAGAAAAAGACACAGGTAGTAATCA
>CM053622.1:692940967-692985464 GCA_028646595.1 Phalanger gymnotis | reverse complement strand
GGTTTACAAGCTGGAGGGCTCCTTAGCTACAGCTGCCCAGAGTCTCCTCATCAACACCATCTCAAGAGCCCTTAAACAAATTACAAACAGACAGACCCAATACAATTCATAGTTACCAACATCTAGGTTCAGCCTGGGAGCTCAGAACAAGGGCTGGCCCAGAGTCACGCACCACCACTGCTGTGGCAAAGAGTTGCAAGGAAGAAGAGGCCAACCCCTGGTTTTCATATCTTTGTCAGTGTCAGGGGTGAGCCACACATGCAATTCACCCATGTGACCTAAAATCGTCACAAAGAGGCAGACCCAAACCCACGTGGTCCAAGAGCCCCTGCTGTCCCAGACATTCAAACTAGGCCGCTCCTGGAGTTAGCCCCACCTTGGGCCCCACCTTAATTGCCAATCCACACCCACATAGGTTTTACACCTAATAGGGGTTTGGGCCTGGGGCTTAGCACTTAGCAAGATTAAATGAGCTGAATCACTCAAAGCAAACAAAAGCCAAACTCCTCAAGGGCATCTGTTGAGCTAAGTGCTAAGGAGCCCATTTTGCTTATCGACACACAAAGACAGCTCCAAAAGACTCCTGATGGAAAAAGCTATCCACATCCAGAGAAAGAATCACGGAGTTTGAGTGCAGATTGAGGCAAACTATTTGCGCTCTTTTTTTCCTTCTCTTTTAGTTTCATTTCTTCGTTCTCATGATTTATTACATTGGTTATAATTCTTCTTTACAATTGGAATATTATGTAAATAAGTTCAATGAGAAGGTATATGTAGGATGTATATTGGATTACATGCCCTCTTGGGGGGTAGAGAGGCGAGGAGAGGGAGGGAGAGAAAATTTGGAATTCAAAAACTTATGGAACCGAATATTGTAAAGCAAAAATAATTTTCAAAAATGGAATTAGGAAAGGTTTAACAAAATAAAAATGTAATACTACATAGAAAAGGAATTTAGATGCTAAGCCATTTGGTATATATATGGATAATATTGACGTTACTTGTTTATGATACTGTGTAGCAAAATGTAGTTTCTTTATTTCTGTTAATTAGATCTACTTTTGCTTTTGCTTTTTCTGAGATCATGATTGCTACCCTTGTTTTTCCTACTTTGGCTGAAGCACAATACCTGTAGATGCTTCTGTAGCCCCCATTTTAACTCTGTGTGTGTCTCTCTGTTTCAAGTGTGTTCCTTGTAAACAACATATTATGGGATTCTGGTTTCTAATACATTCTGCTATCCACTTCCATTTTATGAATGAGTTTATCTCATTCACAGTTATGATTACTAACTGTACAATTCTTTTCATCTTATTTTCTTCTGTTTATCCTTCTCTTTCTTTTTTATCCTGTCCCTCCTCTGAAGTTGATTTTGCATTTGATCACTGCCTTCTTTTATCTTCCCTCCCTTTTATTAACCCCCATTTCTCTTATCTCTTTCACTTCCTGATTCCCTTTTGGGTAAGGTAGATTTGACTTTGAAACAATTTAGATGTGGACAAGGTTTCAGCATTGCCCCTCCAAAAGAACTTTTCCAAATATTCCTTCTCCACTTTAAAAGCTCTGCCTTACGTGCCCCTTTTTATGTGAAATAATTTTCCCCTTTCTTCTTCTCCCTTCTTCTCCCAGGGCATTCCTCTTTCTTGATTGTCCATATTTTTTATAATAATTGACCCATTCCTGTATCCTCTTTCTATGTATAATCCTTCTCACTGTCCTGATAATGATAAAGTTCTTAGAAGTTACATTCACCATCTTCCCATGAAGAAAGATAAGCAGTTAAACTGTATTGAGTTCCTTATGATTTCTCTTTCATATTTACCTTCAAATACTTCTCTTGAGTCTTGTATTTGAAAGTCAGATTTTCTATTCTTTTCTGTTTTTTCATCAGGAATGCTCGAAATTCCTCAATTTCATTATCCATTTTTTTTCCATATCAGTTTTGCTGGGTAGGTTACTCTTGGTTGTAACCCTAATTTCTTTGCCTTCTGAAATATTATATTTCAAGTCCTATGCTTGTTTAATGTAGTAACTGCTAAATCATGTGTGTTTCCACAGTATCTGAATGGTTTCTTTCTGGTTGCTTGAAGTATTTTCTCTTTCACATGGGAGCTCTGGAATTTGGTCACGGTAGCTATCTAGGTCACTCCTGCTAACCATTGGTATTTCCTAGGACTCTATCCTGGACCCTCTTCTCTTCTCCCTCTCTACTATTTTACTTTATGATTTCATCGTCTACCTTGGATTCAATTGTTATCTAAATGTTGATGATTCTCAGATGTATATATATCCAGCCCTAGCCTTTCTGATGACCTCCAATCTCATAGTTCCAACTGCTTACTGCACGTCTTGAGCAGGATGTTCCATAGATATCTTATCACAACATGTTAAAAGCTGAACTCATTATCTTTCTCCTCCTCATAACTTCCTTTCTTCCTTACTTCACTATTATTGTTGATGCCATCACTATCCTTATAGTCACTCTAGTTTTCAATCTAGGTGTTATCCCTGACTCCTCATTCTCTCATTCCCCATATTAATTTGTTGCCAAGGCCTAATGATTTTACCCTTAAAACATCTCTCAGGGGGCAGCTAGGTGGTGTAGTGAGTAGAGCACCAGCCCTGGAGTTAGGAGGACCTGAGTTCAAATCCAGTCTCAGACACTTGACACACTCACTAGCTGTGTCACCTTGGGCAAGTCACTTAACCCCAATTGCCTTGCCCTTCCCCCTCAAAACAAACATCTCTCAATACCCCTTTTTCTTCTCTGACACAGACACTGCACTGGCGTAGGCCCCTTATCACTTCATGCCTGGACTATTGTGATAGCCTACTTACCGGCTGGTCTACTAGCCAAAAGTTTCTCCTTACTCCATTCCATGCTGCATTTAGCTGGAAAAGTGATCTTCCTGAAGAGCAGATCTGACCACGTCACTCGCTTACACAATAAACTCCAGTGACATCACCTCTAAGGTCAAACAAACATCCTCTGTATAGCATTCAAAGCCCTTCATGCCTGTACTCCCTCCACACCTTTCCAGTCTTCCTGCACCTTTACCTCTCAACATATTCTGTGACACAGTAACTTGAGCCCCTTGCTGTTCTGTGAAAGAGAAAGTTCAGTCTCCCACCTCTGAACATTCTCACTGGCTGTCTCCCTCGCCTAGAATGCTCTCCCTCATCTATGTCACCTGACTTTTTTGGCTCCAAGTTTCAGCTAAAATGCCACCTTTCTAAACATTTTCTTGACTCTCCTTAATGCTTGTGCCTTCCCTCTGTTGATTATTCCTAATTTATCCTGAAAATAGAAATGTGTTTATATAGTCATTCAGGAAGTTGTCTCCTCCGTTGTGGAACATTGTAAGTGCTTATGTACTCTGAATGATTTAGTAGGTTGAGGAAACGTAAAGTTTGGTCTCCTCATTTTAAGAATAAAGGTAGAGAAAGGGAGGCTATGAGTCAGGCAGTAAACTCATTGAGAGAGGTAGGAAAATGTCCTGGGGATTAGTAGATAACAACCACAAGAATATGGATCGGGTAAGATATTTGAATAACATCTCAAAGGACAGTTGGTTGAGTGAGGATGGTAAAGAGAAGGAGAATCTGGAAGTGGCAATGAGGAAGTTCTTCCACATAAGGACCAGTCAATAAGGAGTTATGAGAGAAATGTAAACAGTACAAGAAAGGATAACCAGGGACACAAGGTCATTAGGCTAGAACCAGGTCTCAGTAAATATCAGATAATGGAAAGGAAGAAGCAATAGAGACATTAAAATAAAACGTCTGCTAATTATGGTGTTGTAGCAGCAAGCACCCTAGCATACCCAGGATGGCCTGCAGCACAGGTTCTTTAGTTTGCTTTTCTAGGAAAGACTGCTCAAAAAAGGGTTAACTATCTTACTTTTAATTACATTCACTAGTTCAGGGGAAAGGTCAGCACCTTGAATGTCAGAGAAAATACAAGCAGAGAAATTAGACTAATAAACAAGGCTCCGGGTTGATTCAAGGTTGCTTTAATCAAAGCAATGTTGCTATACACTTTACATACACCACTGGATCAAGAAAGCCTTTACATCTGAGCAGTAGGGGGGTCTGAACATAAGGCTACTCAGAGTCTTAACCAGGGAATCGCAAGGTCCTTCTCATAAGCGAACCCCCAAAGCAAAATACCAACTCAGACTATATATATGTATATACTTCTCAGAGGCAGAAGGCCTCACAACCCTCATGACTCAGTGCCTAATCAACTTAGTACCCAAAGGTGTGAAAGCCTTCCTAGAAGCAAACCTTCCCTAAGCAAGCTTTCCTAAATGGGCTTCACCTGAGCCCTATTAGTGAGTGTGGAAGATCTTCATATCCCATTAACATTACAGGTGTGGAACTTCCAAAGGACTCAGTGTAAAAGTCAGGTAGATATAGATTGGGATATTAGAATGGTAAAGTTGAAGTAGATGTAAAACCGGGTAGGAAAGCTGGGATAAGGGAGTGATGGTTGTTCTTGAGCAATTGAGGTATTCAATATTACTTCAATAAAGAGAAGGAAAGAGGGTGGAAGAAAGCTAACTAATGTGGAATGTGACCAGGCAGAACATCAGTGGATGGGGAGATGACTACTGATGAAGCTAAGATTCAAGGTCAGCTTTCAAGGACCTGCCACAGCCCTCAACTTCTCAGCCTCATGGCAGGCAATATTGTTGTTTCCTGGGAGACATCCAAAAGCTGACCTAATGAGCAGGTCATGTCAGAAGGCAGGATGTGTTATGTGTCGGGAGTATTCAGAATCCCAGACTGTTGGGATAATAATATTGGGATATTAGGGTAATAATATAAACTATATTTTGAGTTTGTTCTAAAAAATACTTAAGGTAAGATATGTGAAGGGTATTGAAACCAAGCAGTGATCTATAAATATAATTATTTTAATGATCTGGTGCTTCATTGTGTTGTAGAGGTGATTCTTGCTCTCAAAGGGCATGCCAGCATAGTATAATCTCTGACAGGTCCTACCAAACTAGAATAACTTCAGGTATGATTCTATTGATAAAATGCATGTCCAACAAAGGGGGAACAGCCAAAATGAATCCATAGAGGCTTATCACTAGAAGGATAGTCACTAAGGAATGAATTCTTTTGTTCACAACTCACAGAATGCAACTAACTAGAAATAGAGTGGTTGTGAGCTGCTTCAATGAAGAGAGTATCAACATCAATAATTACCTGATTTAAATATTGAAGTATAATTACTAATATTAGGCATCCAAATGGAAAAGGGGAAGTATGTCAAAAGTGAAGCAAGAACAAAAGAAGCAAGACAAAAACATAGGGTAAATATGTATGAAAGAGGAAAGGGAGTAAAGAATTGTCAAATTCTTATGTGAAAAAAATACTAGTCCTTTTAAAAAGAGGAAGCAATATGGTACTAAAACTTGAAAGCTGAAAAGCAAAAAAAGAACTATCTGGCAAGAGATAAAGTGTTAGGAAAAGTTTTTGAGTTATCAAGCTTGTATTGATTAAAGAAAGACTACAAATTTCATCAGGGAACAGATGTTACTTATGGGAGTACAAGGTCATTATCTGGCAAATAGTTCAATAAAGTAGCAGTGTTCCAACACATGATAATGTGACAAGATTTCAGCATAGCTGTTGGCCAATCAGAATTTCTCAATATCCCTTTATAAAATACACTATAATCATACATGCAATAGATTGTAAATACACATTCAAGAGACTGTAAACACACATGCAGAAGATTATGGGCCAAATAGTTCCATAAGGCCACATTTTTAACTTTTAGTTTTAATTATGGATGTATTTATAAAATGCCAAAATTGTTGATTTAACCAATTCAATGAAAAAGGACAATCTATCTTTGTTTGTAGTGAAAAAGATAACTGATTTGAATGATTGTCACTACTAGCTCCATGCTTCAGCTGCCTTCCTACAGTGGGAATCTACTCAGCCCTTTTGGTCTTCTCACTACAGAGAATCTCTGCTTCTGTCATCCCCTTCTCCCACTGGTGAGTTCCTCCCAGAATATTCATTTTTTGGAAGGACCCAGGATGGACATCTTTCGTTTCCTCTCGTGGCTCTCTTGCTCTCTGGAATTTGTCACTATATTCCCATAATGATACCTTCCCAGCACACTCTTTCCACATTTTCCAGCTATCCCTTCTGTGTTGTCTGCCCCCATTAGAATGCAAGCTCCTTGAGGGCAGGGACAATCTCTTTTTTCTTGTTATTTGTATCCTTGGCAAAGTACATGGCACGTAGTAAGTGCTTGAAAATTCTTGCTGAGATTTATTTTCTCTTTCCTCAACTAACTGGTTGTTCTGGCTTCAAAGAGAAGAAAAGAGAATTAATTGAAATTTAAGGTTTTAAAAGTATTTTACTTGTGTTTTCTCACTTGGTTCTCATAAGAACACATGAGTTAAGTACTATAGGAATTATGTGCGTTTTGCATGTGAGGACACTAAGGCTCTGGAGAGGCTGAATGATTTGCCAGTGGTCAAAGATGTGTGTAACTAGCCCCTGAATCTCTCACCTTCCCCTGCTCCCATCTACCCTACACATTGCTGACATTAAATTTCTTAAATCATACCTCTTATTGTGTCATTTTTTGCTGGCTTATTATCCATCCAATCTAACTTTGAATATTGTTCCCTAAGGCACTGTCCTAGGACCTCTTCTCTTTTTTCTCTACACTTTTAGTGACTCCACTATCTCCTACAGATTTAATTGTCATCTCATTGCAGATGCCTCAGAAATCTACATACCCTATCTCCGTTTTGCCCCTGAGCTTCAGTACTGCGTTGTCAACTACAGATTAGGCATTTCAAACTGTATGCCCTAGAGATATCTTGAGCTCAACATATCCAACAGAGAACTAATTATATTTCCCCCCAAAGCCATCAATCAGTCAACTAGCATTTATTAAGTGCCTACTATGTCCCAGACACTATGCTATGTGCTGGTGATTCCAAAAAAAATGCAAAAAAAGACAAGTTCCTGTTCTCAAGGAACTCGTATTCTAATGGAAGAACATGTAAACAACTACGCACAAATAAGATATGTATGTATATGCACATATATATATACACATACACACAAAAATACACATACACACTATATACACACATACACACATACATATGCATATGTATATATACATGCACACATATGAATTCAAATATACATGATTATATAATTCATATATAATATGAATGTGTGAATATATGATGAGTATGATATATGTATATATGAAAAAATAGAAGTTGTCTCAATGAGAAGACATTTAGATTACAGAGGACTGAGAAAGGCTTCTTGCAGAAAGTGGGACTTCAAAAGACAGAGATGAGGAGAGAGAGCATTCCAGGCATGGCGGATAGCCAAGGGCAAATGCTTGGAATTGGAAGATGGATCTATGAAGGAAAGAAAAAGGATTGTATTCCAAGAATGGGGGGAGCCAGTGCAAAGATATTGGTATGGGAGTGGGAGTACCGCATTTGAGGAAGTGACAGAAGCGTAATTTGGCTGCATCACAAAATACAGGGGGAGGGAGGAGGGAGGAATATGCAATAAGGTTAAAATGATAGGTTAAGGCCAGGTTGCAAAGGGCTGTGAGAACTAAACAGAGGAATTTATATATTACGTTAGAACCAGTAGCAAGCCAATGCAGTTGATTGAGGAGAGCAGCCACATGGTCAAATCTATGCTTAAGGAAAATCTATTTCATAGCAATGTGTAAGATGGAGCAGAGTAGAAGGATACCTGAAGCAAGGAGACTAATTAAAAGGATATTGCAATAATATAGCCCAGAGGTTATAAGGATATAAGATGATGTTGATTGCGTGTGAGTAGATACAGAAGAGTTAGATGGAACAGATGTTGTGGAGGTAGTAACGGCTAGACTCGAAGATGGATTAGGTATACGGGATGAGGAAGAGTTGAAGATAATATTAATGTTACAGATCTGGGAAAACTGGAAAGGTGGTGGTGCGTTCAAGATATAGGGAAATTTAGAAGAATAATATAAAGTCCTTATCACCTCGTATCTGGACTATTGCAATAGCCTGGTGGTTATTCTTGCCACAAGTTTCTTCCTACTCTATTTCATCATCCACTCAGCTACCAAACTGATCTTTCCAAACTTTTAAAATTTTTTTGTAATCAGAATTATTCATATCACTCCCTTCTTCAATAAATTCCAGTGGCTCCCTATTAACTCTAGGATATATTTAAATCCTCTGGTTTTTAAAACCCTTCATAATCTGGCCCCTTTCTACCTTTTCAGTATCTTATACCTACCACTAATGATTACCTCCAATCCTGCATATATCTTATATGAACATAGTAGTTCACATATTATATCCCTCATTAGACTATGAATCCCTTGAAAGCAGATATGTTCCCCCCACCCCCTTGCTTTGTATCCTCAGTGGCTTAGCACAGTTTCTCGTGCATGGTAGTCATTTAATAAATGCTGCTGCCTCAGCTACTGAAATTGGGCACTCGAATCTCCATACGTTGTCTGGCCAGCACAAAGTAGAATTAGACCTTTATTCCAGACATTGGATTTCTATTAATGCAGCCTAAGACTACAGTTGTCTTTTTGGCTGGTATGTCATACTATTGATTCATGTGGTTTCTAGTAGCTAATATTCTGCAGTGTGATCTTTACCTGTAATGGCTGTAACATCTGATTATTGCTAGGTAGCAGAGCACAGAGTCATAACAGTAATTTGAGATTCTTCAAGCTCGTAATGTTTTCTATTACTGATGCAATTCTGATTAACTCTACATCCTTGAAAACAAAACTATAAAACTCTGCAGGCACAATTTGTAACTTTGAGAGAATGTAGTTAAATCTGCATCATAAATCCACCCTTTTTTTCAGTGAAATTGAGTCACATAAATTATATTCAATTCAATCTTTAGGTTATTTAAGCCTAAAAATGATTCAAAATACTTGGTTTATGTATAATCTATTATTCATTTTGTTTTAAAGATGAAGATAGGCTAAGTTACCTCAGAAAGAAATTAGCATGTTTCAATAAGGAATATAATCCAGCACTTCTAAGATTTTTGTCATTAATGGCAAGGTCAAATGTGGTACTTTTTGCTCTATTGATTCAGACATTCATGACCTAAGTGAGGTCACTGCTTATGCACAGAGTACAATTAAATCAAGGCTAGACAAGCAGAATTCACTAGTACAAGACATTATGCCAAGAAATTGCATACAACTGGTAAAATTTACATTAGTATCATTCTTGATATTTCCCCTACTATCCTAAGTATAATGTTATTTTTAAAAAGTTGTTAATTGAAATACTGTATTAAATTTGATGTGTAGAAACTAAAATTAAATCATTTTAGAGCTGGGAGGTAGTTTAGGAAATCAACTACTTTAACTTCCTTATTTTACAAATGAAGACAGAATTACATACAGTTTGTTACTGTAACAAAGGTGATTATTATCTACATGTTACTCAATTCCTTGGGAATAAATTCTATTAAACAAAAGATTTTTCTAATGTACATTTGAAATCTTTGGATAAAAGTAAAACTTATGAAGAAATTTCAAATCTTTTAAAATAAAATTAGACATGTTTGAGATGTGATTAGCAAATGAAATATCTCATATTTCAAATGTTTTAAATAAACAATAACAAATAGTCCTTCTAAAGTATGCTGAAATAAAGGTAGCAAGTTGATATATTTCAATGAACAAACATAAGCTAAAATAAATTATGTAAAAGCAAGATTTTTTTCCCAACTGTGTTTGGCTTTAAAATGTTAAGAATCTGATACATAACTAAAAAGTCATTTAAAGTCATTTAAAGAAGTCATTTAAAATTGTAATATTAAGGTCAATGTGTTGATCTTCTTGGAGGAATTCATCTATATAAAGTGATAAATATTTTAATGTCTCCTTGTCATCATTATTCCTAAGTATAATCATAGAGCTTTCAAAATGGGATTCTGGGTCAAATGAATGAGTAATGATCTTGAATCTATGTTGTGAATTGTAAGATAAGCCCTCTGTAATGAGTTCATCTTATTACAATTACACTGACCTCAGTGTAACTAATGCCAATGGAAGTATATAAAACACATTGAACTCTTCCACTGTTGCATCAAAATCCTGCCTCTTCAAACTAGATGTGTGTTAGTAGAACTGTGGTGATGTAGATTGGATGCAGTTGTTTATCTTTTTTTTCAGCCTTTCACATGAAAAACTATTGCCTAAACTCTGCCATTATCAAAATGATTCCTTCACAAAACAATTGAAATACCAGTCAAGTAAGTTCACTACTGATTTTGCAATGTTTAATAGCTTACATTTTCAAGAAATGCTTTCTTTTAAATTTCTCTATACACATTTCCTCAGGGAATTCATTCATCTTCTTGGCTTCAACTATTACCATTACATGCATGATTCTCAACCTTTTATCTCCAATCCTGACCTGTCAACTAAAGTACAAGCTTTAATTCCAAATATCTGGTGGACATCTTAATATTTTACCATTTCTTCAAATGCCATATATCCACAGCTGCATCATGTTTCCCAAAACAGTTCCCTTTGCTAATTTCTTTCAAAGGCACCACCACTTTTTTTCACTTGTATCAGCTCAAAACCTCAGGGTTATCTTCTTTTCTGTTCTATCCAATCAGTCATCACGTCCTGTCCATTTTCTCCCCTTGAGAGGCCTATTGAATTTGTTCCTTCTTTTCTATCTCCAGTGGTATCATAGGATTCATGCTCTGCAAGACTTGTATGTTATGCTTTTTTCTGGAAGGATTATTAGATTAGTTGAGCTGGGAATACATATTATTGTCATAGTGTGCCTAAATTTTAGTAAAGCATCTGACAAAGTCTATTTTGCTATTCTTGTAGGTAAGCCAGGGAGATATAGTCTATATAAAAGAGTAAAGTTAGGTGAATCTAGAAATGGTTGAAATTTATAACTCAAGCATTCTTAACCTGTGTTCTATAAACTCACAGAGGTTCTACAGATAAATTTCAAGTGGTTCTTAAATCTGAATGGAAAAATCTTTAAAATTTTCTGTAACCACTAACTTAAATTTACCATTTACTTATTAATGAATGTAGGCAACAAGCCATTATTCTGAGTAGGAGTCAATAAGCTTAGGCTGCCAAAAGGGTCCATAATACATAAAAATGGTTAAGAATCCCTCATCTAAAATGCTGGAGGGGATTTGGGAAAACAGGCACACCAATGTATTGTTCGTAGAGTCATGACCTAATCCAACCACTCTGGAGAACAGTTTGAAACTATGCCCAAATGGCTATATGTGCATGCTCTTTGATCAAGCAATATTGATACTGGGTTTATACCACCAAAGAGTTTTTAAAAGGGGGGAAGAACCCATATACATGAAAAATATTTATAGCAGCTCTTTTTGTTTTGGCAAAGAATCTGAAACTGATGGATACCTATTATTTAGGGAAAGGCTGAACAACTTGTGGTATATGAATGTGTTGGAATACTATTGTACTATAAGAAATTATGAAGGGGGTAGTTTCAGAAAAACCTGGAAAAACTTATTTGAACTGATGCAAAATGAAGTGAGCAAAACCAAGAGAACAAGTAACAGAAGTATTATACAAATAAACATCTGTGAAAGACTTAGTAACTCTGATCAATACAATGATCCACCACATGATATAAAATGCTATCCACCTCCAAATGGTAAATTCAGAGTTCAGATTGAAGCAATTTTCCTCCTTTTTCTTTCTTTTTGGTGGGCAGCGTGGCTAATGGGGAAATATGTTTTGCATAATTTTATGTATAGTATATATATTATTTCTTGCCTTCTCAATGAGTGTAGGAGAGGTCAGAAGGAAGAAGAGAATTTGGAGCTGAAAATAAAAAATTTTAAAAGAATCCCTTATCTAATTGGTCAGATGTCAATTTTAGAAGAAGCCATCAGGAGGTTCCCCAGTAATTTATGCTTGTTTCAGTGATTTTAAGCATTTTATCAGTTACTTTCTTAAAAGCGTAGATGACATGCTTATTTGCAGATGATATAAAACTGAGAGGAAGAGCTAATATAATGGAGGACTGAATTATTACCCAAAAAATTTGATGGGCTAATAGCTTGGACTAAATCTAATAAAATGAAATTTAATAGGAACAAACATTAAATCTTATATTCAAAGTTTGAAAATTAACTTCAAAAATACAAGATAAGAAGAATATGGATAGCAATTTTCTGAAAAAGGACCTCAATTTTAGTGTATTGAAATGTCAATATGAGCTAATATTGTCATATAACTTCCACAAAAGCATAATGAGATCTTAGCCTACATTGAGAGAAGCATAGTGTCTAAGATGGGGAGGAGATAACAACTTATTTAGACCACATCTAGATCATTGTGTTCTGTTCTGGGTTTCACATTTTAGGAAGAGCATTGAAAACCTAGAGAATATGGAGAACATGCTCAATCTTCCCACTGTAATAAAATATATTTTTGGAAATACTATCAACAGCAATACGTCTAGAAAAAAGAAATTAAAAGAATAAAGGTAGGTAAAGAGGAGATAAAACTATCTATATTTGCTGGTGATATGATGATATACTTGGAAAATCCTACAGAATCAGGAAAGATATTAATTTTAAATATTGTGGAATCAAATTGTCAAGGGAATATTTTACAGAACTTGATAAAAAAAATAAAAATTTATTTAGAAAAAAATCTAGAATATCAAGAGAAATGGTAAAAAAAAAAAAAGAATTAGAGACAAAAAAGGAAATGGCACTTCCAGACATCAAACTATATTATAAAGCAACACTCATTAAAGCCATCTGATGTTGGTTTTAAAAAAGATAGATAATCAAAAATATTAGATAAGGGAAAATCAGAAATGGTGGAAATTATCCAGTGCTTGATAAAGTGGAAAGCAAATTACCTAGGGGAAAAATTCTTATTTGATAAAAACTGCTGGAAAAACTGGAAAGTAGACTGATAGAAATTAGGCTTAGACAAATACCTTAAACCATATTCTAAAATATGTTATGAATGCATATGCAATCATAATATTAATGATCATACTGAAAAATAGGAGAGGAAGAGATCATATATTTCTCATAGCTATGGGAAGGAAATGTATACTTAACCAAGCAAGAGGCAGAGGTAATTAGAAAAGATAAAACAGATAACTGGATTACATGAAATTTTGAAATGCGTGGATAGAATTAACGTACCTAAGATAAAAAAGAAATGTTTAAATGGGGGAAAAAATCTTTGAATCAGATTTCTCTGATAAAGGTTTGGTATCCAAGATATATAAACAACACACACACACACACACACACACAGAGAGAGAGAGAGAGAGAGAGAGAGAGAGAGAGAGAGAGAGAGAGAGAGAGGAATAATAGCCATTCCCCTCATAGATAAGTGGCCAAAAATCATGAACTGCTCTCAAAAAATTGCAAAGTAGTCATAACCACACGAAAGAATGCTCCCAACCACAAAAGAGAAATATAAGTGGAAATAATCCTAAAGTTTTTACCTCACATCCTAAAAATTGGGAAAGATGAAAAAAATGTGCCAGTTGTGGTTTTTAAGAAGTTCTTTTCTTCAGTGAATTTTTGTACCTGTTTTGCCATTTGATCAATTCTGTTTTTAAGGTGTTATTTTCTTCAGCATTAGTTGTTAAATCTCTTTTCATAATTTTATTGCATCACTAATTTATTTTTCCATTTTCCCTTCTACCACTCTTATCTCTTTCTTTAGATCTTCCAGTAATTCTTGTTGGACTTGTTTCCTATTTATATTTTTCTTTGAAGCTTTGCTTATAGATATTTTCATGCTTTAATCTTCTGTGTTCATGTTGTGAGCTCCCCTATTACCATAGTAGCTACTTATTGTCAGGTTCCTTTTTGTTATTTGCTCACTTTTCCAATTTATTTTTAAATGTTGAACTTTGTGTTAAAGTTGGATTCTGCTCACTTGTAAGGAGGGGTATATGTGTGGGGACCTATTCCAAGCTTCCAAAGTGGTGTGATCTGGGGAGAGATGTGAATGTTGCTTTCCTACTCTATGCATTGGTTTTTACCCAGGGCCCCTGCTCCCCTGCAGCTGCAAGTGCTATTGCATCTCAAGGACTCTGTTCCCTCTTGACTATAAGTGCTCCTCTCTGCCCTTTAACTATGGCCCATAAGTAGGTATAGGCAATGGATTTGCCAAATGGCATTTGCTCCTGTGTCCAGTGCTAGCACATGAGTCCCCTGTAATCTCTTTCTGGCCTGGTGCCAAGTCCCCTCACCATCTCTGACTTAAGTAAGATCCCCTAAAGCTATTGCTGCTTCTGTTGCCACCACCTGGTGCTACCAGTAGTGTTTCATCCCATGGGCTCTGAGCCAGCCTGCACTCTTTCTGACAGATCTTTGTTTCTGAGCTCCTAAGTTGTCTTAGATTGGAAAAATTTCTCACCCTGACCTTTTATTATCTGTTTTACTCTCTAGAGTTTGTTTTGACATAGTTTTTAAAAGCTACTTCTGGAGGTAATGAGTCCACTCTTACTAGAGGTCTTCAATCAAATGTTGTTTAATACCTTGTATCATATAACCGTGGTGCTAACTTTTGTTTGGGTACAGGTTGAGTGGCTTTCTGGGTTTTTTCCATCTCTAAGATTCTGTGATTCTATAACTTAAGAAACTATAAATTATGATGAATACTGTTCTTTAAAAAAGTTGCAATTGTAAATTTCAATAATTTGACCAAATTGTTTCAGGATAACAGAATATGCATTTCTGTAGCTGACCCTTAGTATTTATCATCCAAGTTATCTCATACAAGTTTTCTTGCTCTATATTGGATTTCTACATTATTCAAAAAAAGTTTTAGAGTATTTTGCATGAATATGGTTGAGATTATGCACAAATTTCAAAAAAGAGCAAAAGCAGGTATTTTCATTATTTTCTATCAGTCATTTGTGAGTTTCATTCTACCTGTCAGATATGTTTCAGGTTAAAATTACATCATCTTCAACACAAATACTGCAAGCTTTGTTTCTATAATGGTATGAGATGTTATTATATATGTTAAGTTTCTTGTAATGCTGTATTACTGCTTAAAGATCATAAATATTTTCATGTTGAAAAGGATTCCTGGAAAATCATGATTTTTTAAATATGTAACCTTTGAGGATTTGAATGAGCTATCTAAAACTGATTCCATACCTAAAGTATAGAAATGTTCTTTAATTATTTTGACCCTAACCTTTGGTTAAATCTATATATTTATGGCTTACTATGGCACAATAGTTAGAAACAGCAGTCATAACCAAAATGGAGATATAATGAGATTGAATGGTACTTTCCCTTTGTTTTTCAAATAGGCAGGAGACCCAGTATTTTGACTCTGGATCAACTTAGGGTCTTTTCATCCTTTGGTCCTGTTATAAACAGTTCCTTTTTATCCACCAAAAGCATTCCTTTCTTTAAAACTTTATGGCCAAATTCCATAGATTCCAGGATCTTCTTAAGAATTAAAAATTGGACATTTGGCATACTGAACCCCACTGTATAAACAGACAGTTTCGCTGGAGAAAGAGTAAATATAAATCTATGAAAATAACATTATTCAGTTGAAAATAAAATACTTCACAGTAACCTTAATGATCATATGGTCATATATTTAGAACTGTACTGGACCTTTGAGATCATCTAATCCAATTCCTTCATCTTCTTTTACAAATGTGGAAACAGAGGCCCAGAGCAGCTAAATCGTATGTTCAAAGTCACATATGTGAAGTGGCATAAGTAGTAACCAGACCTAGTTTCTTTGACTCAAAATCTAGCTCTGTTTCTACTTCACAATATACAAGAGACAAATACACTGTGCTAAACAGAAGGGAATGAAGATATTTCCTTTCATCCAGTTAAAATTGTCAAAATAAAGTCACAAAGATTTCCTAACTCCTTGTCTAGAAATGGAAGGAGTAGACAGGCAAACAGGTTATGGGCTCCTCTGGCTCCTGTCTAGGAACTCCTTCCTACAGAGAAAAAAAAGGTACTACTGTTCCCTCGAGATAACAGTGGGAAAGAGTGTTGTCTTTGGAAACGGAGGACTTGGCTTAAAACCCTGCCTCAGATACCTACTATTTTTGTATCCTTAGGCAAGTCATTTAACTTCTTTGGGCCTGCTGATCTATAAAATCAAGAGGCTGGGTGGCTTTAAACTTAGATCTATGCGTGCGAAAGTCTTTGTGCATGCTACTCTGTATGCAATAAAGATAGTTATTTCCTCTCATTAATTACAGATGATTATCTCTAACTATGCTACTTTCCAGCTTTATGTTCTCCTATATCTTCGCTCTTTTATTAATATACAGGGTGTTCCTAAAGTCTGGACACATAGGCAGTTGACAGCAATATGGAATTATTGCATAGCATTCACATGAATATTGCAAAGCGCATCAACCTTTGCATCACAAATGAATTGAAGATGTTATTTGTTATATTCCAATTAAATAAAATGTTGTTGAAAATTTTGTTCATTTCATTTCTAAATATGCATTTTTGCCTATGTGTCCAGACTTTAAGAACATCCTGTAGTGTTGATTAAAACAAATTTTCTCCAGGGGCAGCTAGGTGGCACAGTGAGTAGAGCACCGGCCCTGGAGTCAGAAGGACCTGAGTTCAAATCCAGTCTCAGACACTTGACACACTTCCTAGCTGTGTGACCTTGGGCAAGTCACTTAACCCCAACTGCCCTGGCTTCCTCCCTCCAAAAAATTGCCTCCAACAGCAATGAATTGACTTACCTTTTATTTGTTGTGTTACTTCATCAAAATTTCCAAATTTCCACTGGCCAAACTATATAAATTGCCTGTGGACAAATCCCAAGTTAAAGACTCTGGGAAATTCCTACTTTCTCCCAATGTATTTCTTATGTACAGCAAAGTTTTGGAATCCAGTGATACCTAGTAAGGGGCTATGTAAGGGGATGTCTATTGTGAGCTTTAAGTGCAGCTAGATGATGCAGTGGATAGAATGCTGGGCCTGAAGTCTGGAAGACTCATCTTCTGGGTTCAAACACTTACCAACTGTGTGACCCTGGGCAAGTCATGTAAGCCTATTTGTCTCAGTTTCCACATCTGCAAAATGAGCTGAAGAAGGAAATGATAAGCCATCTCTGCAAAGAAAACTCCAAATGGTATCATGAAGAGTTAGACACAACCGAAACAATTGAACAACAACGTTGTGAGTTTGAACTACCTCCAAACTCAGAGGAATATTAGTTGTATAAATAAGCTTTGCTCTCTTTTACCTTCATTGCAGGTTTTCCAAACTGTTCAATGATGCAAAGGACCTAGTAAATAACAGTTTGAGACAAAATGAATTGTAGCCCTACAATAAAGTAAGGAGAGGATTGAAACTTACCACTTTGAGGAGGTCATAATCTGGAGACAATGTACTGCAACGGTTCTGTGAGAAGTAGGCTGGGGTGGGGGAGAGGAAGGAGAAATAGGAGAGAAAGAGACTGAGACAGAGAGAGATGGAATACTTCCCAAAAGTTTATAGATTTAGATGTAAAGTATCCCACAACTGAACCCATAAGTGAAAAGAACACTTGACATAAAACCCCTTGGGACAAAAGGCCTAACCTTTCCAGAAGTACTCCCTATTAGAATTACTTCTTGGGGTCAAGTTTTATTACCATTTGTGCTCCCCAAATAACTAATTTAGAACCCCAAAAACAGAAGGCAGTGTTTTGTAGCATACTTATCAAGACATGCACAGAAACTGCATAAATATAGCTTTAAAACACTCTACAGAAATAAAAAACTTAAATAACTGGAAGAATAGAAATCATTCATGGGTGGTCCATGCCGCTACAATAAAAATGACAGTACCATCTAAATTAAAGTGCCATACCAAGTAAAGTACTGTATTGGCAATTAAGTTGGGACTTTCTTACTGTTTTAGAATGATTAATTAAGTGTCTTTGATTTAGCCTTACCATGTGCAAAGCCCCAGGCCCAAACCCCTACCTACTAGGTGCTAAGCCTATGTGGGCATGAAGCCCTCTGGGTCCTAAGAGGAGTTGCTAAGACCAGAGCCAAAAGTAGGAACCTGAGTTCTGATCACTCAGATGACATTTGATGACAGCTACAGAGCGTATAAAAAGAGAGAACAGAACTATTTGCTAGGGGCTCTCATTCTTGAAGGTGTGTTGACGTGGAAACTCTGGGCAGCCGTAGTTAAGAGCCTCCCAGCTTGTAAACTTGGATGTTGGGACTTTGTTAAACTCTGGTAACTACACATTGAGATTTGGATCATACAAGGTCTGTCTGTTGATGTTTCTAATTTGTTTGTATTTGCTCTGAAGTTCGAGGTGCTGGCTTCTTTTCCCCTGAACTAAGTGAATTATATTTGTATGTTGGATTGAAATAAGATTGTTAACCCCTTAATGTTACTTTTCTTAGTAAAGCAGATCAAAAGAATCTATGCTGGCAGCATTCTTGTTGTTGGACTTGTGTTAATCTTTCACCCCCACAGCATTTCTACTTGAATTGTCATGACAAGTACCAAGAGACCAATCTTCAGAGATAGAACAATATAACAAAATAAATTAGAAAGTAGCTCAACAAATTATGGATATAAATTTAATGGAATATTTTTACATTCTTAAGAAATGATGTAAGGGACAATTTCAGTAAAATAAGGAAAGATTTCTATAAAATGAAAGTAGAATAAGCAGAATCCAGAGACTATATTTTAACATCAACATTATAAAGAAAGATAACTTTGGGAAATTTAAGAACTCTGATTGATGCAAGGACTAGCAATGACTGAGAGGACAGAAGATGAAGCATGATCCTGACCTCCTGACAGTGTGGGTAATGAAATCAAGATGAGGAATAAGCCATATTTGGTTATTTCCAATGAGGAATTTGTTTTGCTTAAATATACATATTTGTTACAATAGTTTTATATTACTTTTTTTTCAATTTCGTACAAGGGTAGTAAAAAATGGGGGGAAAGGAGATAATTAGTGTTAGGGTTACCAAAAAAAAAGGAAAAGTGATTACTGGGCATTTCCTAAAAATTCACAGAAGAGAACAAAAGCCAGAGGGAAACAAAGATAATCAAGACAGTTTTGAAAATCATATGATGAAGGAAAAGTAAGTCATATGTAAGAAAGATTAGAGATTTCATGTACAATCAATTGCTTTCTATTCTACTTTTTATATGCAAATACTTGCTATTTGATATTTGTTAAGTTTAGAATATTTTTAAATAAGCATTCAAATGAAATATAAACTTGTTGAATGAATGAAATAATGTGCAAAGATCCTTCCATAGAAGCTGATCCTCAGTGCTCTGTGTGAGACCCGATTAATTAGATCATGTAATATATGAAGGATCAGGTGTCAGCATCAGTGGAAACATGGAGATGGCAGCAGTAGCCAGTGCTGCCCAGGAATCCCCCCTACCCTGGGACCTCTGACCCCTAAGTGACAAGGAACCTAGGAAGGATAGAAATAATACAAGGAAATTATGTATTATGATGCTCAAGCAATCAGGACTCAAAGAATACAGAACCAAAATGTTATCTACCAATTCTAGTATAAGTACATTAGTTCAGGCAAGGCAGGGTTCAAGTATTCCAGAAGATCATATTCTCCAACCTTATGGGGTATAGTGATCAGTGTGGAAAAGCCACCTTGCATCCTGCAAAAGTTTTTACCATGTGGGTGTTACTTTATTGTTTTCTCTTTGACCCAAACATCACTGGGGATCTATGAATACCAGGATTGCCAAGCAGGAAAGGACCCACTGTAGGATTATGAAGATATATTTTTGGCCAATGGTAATGACTAGCATTCAGTCTAGATCCCTAACTGGCCTTTTAAATGCTTGTTTGATAACCAATGTGGCTGTTAATGGTCAATACATACATTGTGAATGTGGCCTCTTCACAAATCACTGCCATTATGTCATTGTAGGTTTAGCTACCTACATTCCTGAGAAGCCCTACTCCACTTTTTTATGAAGTACATCTCAATAGTAAGTCAGTAACATCCCATCTCTTTTCTCTATTACTTTGAATATGCTATTCCCCATGCCTAGATAAATCTTTTAAGTCTACAAATTGCAGAGAAATACAGGTCTGCCTTACTAGAGGGAATTCTCTCACCTGGAAGTTTCCTATAATAAGAAACTCAGACTTAGTACCTATCTTAAAAGTGATTTTTATAAAAACTGATTAATATAAAAACACTCTCTGACTTACTCACTATTACTGATTGTTGTCATATATCATTTGATAAAGTAGCTAACAAAATTCACGTTTGACCAATTACATAATAATTAATTACTAAAACAATTGTTATTTATGTCTGCTCTGTCTGCCAGGACATACATGGTTTGTTTTTTAATAAAGCATATTTAATCACATTGTTCTGACTAAAAAGGTAAATGTTTTAGCAAAATTAGAAAGTTTTGTACCATTATTAAAATAAAACATCTTTAAATTTTCATTTTATCTTTATATCTTTTTAATATAATTGTGTTTATATGACATTATATAACTGTATGTTATGATTTTTAAAATCTTTTTATTATTATTTTTAAAATCTCGTTCTTTAGCTTTTCTAAGAATTCTTGATGGGCTTGTATCCAATCTGCATTTTTCTTTGAGGCTCTTCTTGTAGATGTTTTCACATTATTGTCTTCTGATTCTTTGTCTTGAGCTTCCCTATCACCATAGTAGACTTTTATGTTCAGGTTCTTTTTTTTTCATTGTTGTTGTTTGCTCATTTTTCCCAGACTATTTCTTAACTTTGAACTTTATATTAGAGTTGGACTCTGTTCATTTTGGGGGTGGAGGTGGAGAGCACTGCCCCAAACTTCAAACTTTTTCATCCTGCTGTTTTCACAGCTAGTTCTGGGGGGTTCATTAAGTTTTAAGTTCTTCCCAGTTTGTGTGATCTGGAGAATGGTGTGGTTACTGCTCTGCTAGTCTACTTTCTGGTCCTCATCCAGGAAGGGTCCTGGTCCCTTGTGACCATAGGTACTTCTCTCTACCCTGGAACTGAGACCTGGAGCTGCATCATGGAAAATGGAATTGACATTTAGCACCTGGTCCTGTGCCCAAAGCCAGCAAAGAGGTCCTCTGCAATTTCCCTCTGACCATTTGTCCAATCCCTTTAACATCCTTCACTGGTGAATGCTCCCAAAATTTCTGCTACTGCTATTGCCACCAACTTGAAGGCCCATAACTGGTGTTGCCACTGTTCTGCACTCCAGATCAACCTCCATCCTAGTGTCACAGACCTCTCCTGACCTCCTAAATTGTCTTGGGCTGGAAAAATGTCTCATTCCAACCTTTTGTGGGCTGTGCCACTCCAGAATTTGATTTGATGCATTATTTTAAAATTTTTTGAAGGGTAATGTTGGGAGAGTTTGGTTGCAATGCTCCCTCTACTCTGCCATCTTGTTTCCAGAAAAAAAAAAACCTTTTGCAAAGTATAACACCGATTTATAATTTATTGAACTTACAAAACATTGTTATGGGAGACTTTTTCAATCTGATACAAATATCTACATAAAACCAAAACAATGCATTATTCACAATGAGGAAATGGTGGAAGCTTTTCCAATAAATAAAGGTATAATTAAGCAACATTTTGCACCTTGTTCCAAAATAAATTCAAAATAGATATGTGACTTAAATATTAAAAATCATACCATAAAACTAGACTATATCAATTTATTCAAGAAATCATTTTTAACAGTTGGATTTTATACCAGGGATGCAAATATGATTCAACCTTAGGAAATCAACATAATCAAAATAGAAACATACAAAATCAAATGTTTATCTCAATAAATGCATAAAAAAATCTTTTTGACAAGGTACAACATTTATTTATGCTTTAAAAAAACCCTATGAAGGACACTAACCCCACATAGAAGGGTCTTTCTTAATGTCATAAAAAGTATCTATAGACAAAAAGCAAACATCATATACAAAGAGGAAACATTAGACACTTTCCCAATAAATATAAGAGTAAACTAAGCATTCCTACTTTCCAGAATATTATTTGATATTGTTCTAGAAATGCTAGCAATAGACATAAGAAAAGAAAAAGAAACTAAAGGAATAAATAAATAGATGAAAGAAAACTATCTCTATTTACTGACAGCATAATGATTTAATTAGAAAAATCTGGGAAACCATCAAAAAATCTAATTGAGAAAATTGCTTCTGCAACATTGCAAGTTGTAAAATCAATCCCTCCAAATCAACAGGATATCTATTTAGTAACAACCAAATCTAAGAGGAAAGAAAAAAAAATCTCATTCAAGATAACTACAAGATACATAAAACTTTTAAGAATCAATCTACTAGACTGGCAGCAGTGGCTGTTTCCAGACTTCTCAGCCCACAGATGCCAGAGATAACTTAGAAGGTCAGCAGGAGGGGTCTCTTGGAATTGGGTGAGGGAGAAGCACAGTCCAGCACAGGGCGGGACAATATAGCCTCAACCCTGGCAAACCAGGAGCAGGCCTTGGAAATGACTAAATTGGCAGCAGTAGCATCAGAAGTGGCAGTGGCTGCTCCTGCAACTATGAGCCCACAGAGACAGAATGTGTGAAAGTCACCTATTTCAACTTCCAGGAGCCAAGATGAAGGAGTAAGTCGTAAGTTGCTCTCACCCTCCCTTACTGACCTTGAAAAACCCAGAGAATATTGCCCCAGGAAAAATCCTGAAATAATAGAGCCAGCAGAATGACAAGGTGTAGCACTCTTTTAGTTCAGAAGGGAAGCAGGATTAAGGGAAAGGTTGCCCTTGCTATGATTGAAGGAGACCAGTACAGGATGGGAGGCATCCAAGTGAGTCACCTGCAAGGTCCACCTCAGCAAATCAGCAGGAGATCCTGAGCACCAGGGAAGTGGAGCAGGCAAGCACCAACACCAGGTACACACCAACCACCACCACCAGCTCCAGCTCAGCATCAGGTAAGCTACCAGCCCCTAGCTGCCAGAACCTGAGGCCCCAGCAAACAAAACCAGTAACCTGGCCCCTAGTCCCAAGCACGAGAAGCCTGGGACAGTGTCCCCTGTGCCCCAGAAGCAGAGATCAACTTTAAAAGGCAGAAAAAGGCAAACAACATGAGCAAAAAGCAACAAAGAAAAACAGTAACAATAGAGAAGTATCTTCATGACAGGGAAGATCAAAGCACAAATTCAGGAGAGAACGATATTGTCAATGTACAGACATCTGAAACCTCAAAGGGGAATATGAACTGGTCTCAAGGCCAAAAAGCCTTCTTGGAAGAGCTCAAGAAGGATTTTAAAAGTCAAATAAGAGAGGTAGAAGAAAAACTGAACAAGTCCTTTAAAAAGACAATTGAACATGCCTTTTTCTCAGCGGTACATGGCACCTACACAAAAAATGACCACATATTAGGGCAAAAAACCCTCATAGTTCAATGCAGAAAGGCAGAAATATTAAATGCATTCTTTTCAGATCATGATGCAATAAAAATTACATGTAATAAATGACCATGGAAAGATAGACTAAAAATTAATTGAAAACTAAATAACCTAATCCTAAAGAATGAATAAGTCAAACAACGAATTATAGAAACAATCAATAACTTCATCCAAGAAAATGACAACAATGAGACAACATACTAAAACTTATAGGATGCAGCAAATGTGGTTTTTAGGGGAAGTTTTATATCTCTAAATGCTTACATGAATAAAAGAGAAAAAGAAGAAATCAATGAATTGGGCATGCAACTAAAAACACTAGAAAAGCAACAAATTAAAAATCCCTAATTAAATACCAAATTAGAAGCACTAAAAACCAAAGGAGAGACTAATGAAATTGAAATTAAGAAAACTATTAAACTGATAAAGAAAACTAAGAGCTGGTTTTATGAAAAACCAGTAAAATAGATAAACCTTTGGTTAATTTGATTTTAAAGAAGAAAGAAGAAAGTCAAATTTCCAGTATCAAAAATGAAAAGGGTGAATTCACCACTAATGAAGAGGAAATCAAAACAATAACTAGGAACTATTTGCCCCAACTGTATGCCAATAAATTTGACAATCTTAGTGAAATGGATGAATATTTACAAAAATATAAAAGAATGGCCCCAATTAACAGAAGAGGAAATAAGATATTTAAATAACCCCATTTCAGGAAAAGAATTGAACAAGCCATAAATGAACTCCCTAAGAAAAATTCTCTAGGGCCAGATAGATTTACAAGTGAATTCTATCAAACATTTAAAGAACAATTAATTCCAATACTATGTAAACTATATGGGCAAAATAGGTGAAGAAGGAGTCCTACCAAATTCTTTTCATGATACAAATATGGCATTGATACCTAAACTGGGAAGAGCCAAAACAGAGAAAGAAAATGATAGACCAATTTCCTTAATGAATATAGATGCAAATTTTTTAAATAAAATATTAGCAAAGAGATTTCAGCAACTAATCTCAAGGATAACACACCACGTCCAGATAGATAAGAGTTTGGTATCCCAATACATATAGACAACTAACAAAAATCCGTAAGAGTAGAGTCAATTGATTAAGTCAATAAAATTAACCCACCCCATCTAAAGGTAATAAAATACTATACCTTAGTACCTTAACAAGATGTAAATACCTTGTCGATTGAAGCAAATGAAAGGCATTGCAACAAACTATGAAAATTCTTTGGTTAATTATCTCTGATAAGCCATTGTGTGAACTGGAGTAATGTACAGAAAAAAGTTTTTAGATTGGCTGTGAAAATATAGTCACATCTTGTGGGTCTTCTGTGAAATAGCAGACCTGCAAAATGAAGAAATAGAGCTTTTAGTGAGAATTACATGAGGGTAAAACATTTCAGCTAAATATCCTGAGGAGTCATTTGAAGGGCGAGGAGAATATTTTAGCTTCAGACTTGATCTCTAACTCTATCCCTGTTTTGGCTGGAAAAGTTTGTTAGTTTCAAAGGGTCTAGAGGATTTTTTACTTCTCATTAGCCCCCTCAAGATAGCAGCAACTAGAAGTGATATAGAAATGCAAATACATGGCTTCACAATAAACAATACAAAGAAGTTATACCACTTCTGAGGGGAAATTCTTGAGCACCCCAGGAGGAGGAGAAATGGACTTCTAGGCAATTAATACCTATAAGTTACTCTTTTTCTGCATGTGCTCTCTCTAAGATTGAGCCCACTTTCTCCTGGATTCTGTGTGCACTTGTGGGAGAACGAGTCACAGATTTTGGGAGGATTTTTTTTTACCAATTCTTCTTACTATGCCCTTTTAATAAATATATTATAATTCTAAAATATCCCAAGTTATTTTTTAAGAAAACCAGTTCTGATGAGAATCATACCAGATATATAATGAGGATAAAATAATGAAAGCTTGTAAAACACATTAGCAACATAATATACTTAGGAGAAGGGAAAAGAATAAGCATTTACATAATACTCACATGTGCCAAATACTATATTTCTTTTTACAAATATTATCTCATTTGGGGTTGTTGCTATTATTACCTCTATTTTAAATTTGGGAAAAGTAAGGCACTTTATCCACTGTACCACTAGTTGTGGCTAGCAGTCTTTAGCAAGATAGCATGGATATTACATAATTAATTATAAGGGTATTAGAGAATTTTCATCATATTGACATAAAATTATATATCAAGGCTGTCCAACCTTAGGTTTTTATTGAAACATACATGTATGTATATGTTAGCTCTTATTATACAATATTAATAATTTTTGGATCTGTGACATAACTCATAAAGCAATATTTCCACGGATCTCTGATCTTTCTGGTGTGAATATTCCCTTCACCAGTACAAACTACAAACTATCCGCCTCTTCTCATCTTTTGTGATTTTTGTCCATGTTCTTCCCGTCTTCCTCCACAGAAGATTCTCCCAATGTGCTAGATGATTTCCTCTAGGTTTTTTTTTTCTTTAAACGGGGCTAACACAGAAGTTGGGCTATCTATCTATTTTCTCTCACATTCGCTACATGATTGGCTCTACACTACATTTTCCAATCATATATTTGCTCAGTGATAGCCCTTACCTCAGTGCTGTCAGAATTAAAAAAATATGGATCTCTGTGGGATGCACATATTGGCTCAGAAAACCCCAAATTAACATTGTCTATGTTATACTATATCTTATTATTTTGTTAAACATTTTCCAACTACATTTTAATCTGGTTCTGCCAAAGAGTTTTCTGGCATGTGACCCCAAGGTCCCTGTTATGTATACTAACTCAGTATAGAGGCCATCAAACTGCATATCACTGTCTGGGAATATTTTCCTCATCTTTTGACATATTCCCTTCCAAAGATACTGATAAGGCAATCTCTCAGTGTTTTCAAGATAATTTTGTCCCAGAATGATTTTTTTCCATTGTGTTCTTGGTCTAGACCAGCACCTCCTCCTGATTTCATCTTCTTAAGTTTCACTTCATCTTCCTCATAAAGGACACTAAAGGCGATAAGGTCAAATATGATGGGTTCCATTTTCATTGCAAACAAAAATAGATTACAGAAACAGAACATTGTATTTATTTTCCATTTGTTTATCCTCCTGCCAATTTCAGTTTTGAATATTCTCAGAATAATTTGAGTCAATTTGGCCTCAGACCTATATTTCTATAGGCCTGTGTTCACTTTTGCTGTTCTTCACTATTTTATGAGATGCTACTGCTCTTAATCTTTCCTTGTCTTTCTCTGTTTTACAAATGAGTTGTTATTCTAAGCTGATGTCCTTGTCTACCATTTCTTTCTACTTGGAAAGATAGACTATTTGCTGAATAAAGTGGTTTCTTGTTTCCTTTGTCCTTACTGAGGTGACTTCTTTGCATTTTTTTTAGCTTTTTAGGAAATGGTTGGCCTTGATTATTTCTCTAAATTGTCAATGATCTGACTATACAGAAATAGTTAATTCTTTTTCTTTCAATTCTTCCTATAGTGTCATTTTCTGTGATGTTATTTAGTGTTCACTGCAACAAACATTTCAAGAAATTTCTTCTGGAAGAAAGTATCCGTTATAGGCTTCCGAGCTGTTCACCTGCCATTAGTCTTATTTCTTGAAATTGAGCTATGCCACCCACATTCATGTACACATTTGCCCTGAAGTCATTGAGTATCAAAGAATATGTCTCAGGGTCTTGTTAAGTTCTTCATAGAATTTATCTAACTCTACAGCTTCCACAATAGATACTGATGAATAAATGAAATACAGATAGTCTTTTGCTTATCTTCATCATGAGCACTGCAAAAACGAATTTCCTATAGGATGTATTATTGCCTCTAATGAAACTAACTACAGCTCCTTCTTTGTCTCTCTAAGGGAAACCTTATTAGTTCTATTTGGCTGCAACTTCCCTTTGTCTTTTAATTTCACCAATAGAAAAGAATAATAATATGAATGTTTGATTTATTAGTTCATTCTCAATTATTTTATCGAGCAATGTAGGATCAAGCAAATGTGAATGCAGATAAATGATTAAGAGACTGTGGTATTATGAACAAATGTTAGAATAATGTGAAGTATGAGGAGCTTCACAATTTGTCACTTTATTTAACATTGCCTCAGATATAATGTGCATTTGTCACATAACTTTGATCACAGAGTTTTGATTTAAATATGATTATGGAGATATAGACCAGAATTCTAATGATCCAGAAAACATCCCCATTCATCATTTTTAAAATATCATCACTTTGATTCTAAAAAAGAAAATGAAGTTACTTTATGAAGTCTCCCTGTAGAATTTTAATCTGATTCTTCAGAGTCATGATAAATCAAAAAATGCAAATTATCTTTAAAATCAAGCAACTGGTAACTGTGGTGTTGGTGTATAAAGAGAGAGACAAAAAAGTTATATAAACCTGTATCCAGACAGAAGTAATTACTTGTCAAATAGTAAAATACAGACAAGTTTGTTGCATATATACCACCTGGAGTACACCCACATATTTGGCCTCCAGAAAAATTATCCCATATATTAGCATGTTATATTTCATCATCCACTAAAAAAAATTGTGAGACTCTACTGATGTAATTACTTTTATTAGCTATATAGAGGAAATCAATAAAAAGACAAAGACAACAAAGAAAAGAAAAGAAAATATCCCACTATAAACATGACACTCCCTTAGAGGTTACCACATCACCAGCGGAGAAGAGCAAACACAAAGAATATGTGTGGCCAAGAAAGGATGAACATATCCATATCCCATGTGGTCCCAGAATATGTATGAACATAGAAAGTCCATATGCACAATACTAAGGAACAGTTCAAAGTTCCCTGATGATAATATTGTCTGCTTTCTGCTACTTTCTATTGGGCAGAGTCTTTGCTGTCCTCTAGCTATGTCATCTGTGCTGAGTACTACATATCTTTGCATTAAGAATTGTGTTTCCAATCTCCACTTGGCATTACTTTGTATTTCTGGTTGCTAAGTTTATACTTTCTACTGAACTTCAGCTCCATATAGATTCTGACCCATAGATTCTGACCAGGTAACCAAAAAATTCTAACCAGTGTGTCCCAGGCTAAGATTAAATCTATTCTTTTGACAGCTTATATCTGAAGGTAACTTGAAGGTCATTGTACCAGAGAATTACCTAATTTAAGGTTAGAAAATTCCTCATAATAGCACTTTAAATGTCTGGTTAGGGACAATATACCTCCAAAATTCATTTCAAGGAATATACCAAAAAATTAAGAAAAAGAAACCACATACGTAAAGTCAAATCTGGCACTACAAAACTCACCAATATCCCAAAATTCTCAAGTCATCACATAAATGAGAGTGAGCAAAAATTAAAGCTATGTGAATAGAGTAAGGTCATTCCCTCCACATGCATACCTTTCTTAGGAATATGCCCCAGAAACATATTCCATTTAGCTTTTCTTTTTTAAATTTTCAAATTAGTCATGTTATAAAGAAGAATTAGAACCAATAGGAGGAACCATGATAAAGAAGAAACAAAAGAGAACAAATAATATGCTTCAATTTGCATTCAAAGTCTATTGTTCTTTTTCTGGATATGGATAGCATTTTCTGTCGAGTCTTTTGGAGTTACATTGCTGAGAAGAGCTAAGTCTATCAAAGTTAGTCATCACATAATTTTGCTGTTGCTGTGCACAAGGTTCTCCTGGTTCTGCTCACTTCACTCAGCACCAGTTCATGTAATTCTTTCAAGGTTTTTCTGAAGTCTGCCTGCTCATCATTTCTTATAGCACAATAGTATTCCATTATATTCATATGCCACAACTTGTTCAGCCATTCCCCAATTGATGGGCATCCCCTTGATTTCCATTTCTCGGCCACCACAAAAAGAGCTGCTATAAATATTTTTTATACATATGGGTCCATTTCCCTTTTTATGATTTCCATGGGATACAGAACTAGAAGTGGTACTGCCGTGTCAAAGGGTATGCACAATTTTATAGCCCCTTGGGCATAGTTACAAATTGCTTTCCAGAATGACTGGATCAGTTCACAACTCCACCAACAATGTATTAGTGTTCCAATCTTCCCACACCTTCTCCAACTTTTATGATTTTCTTGTTTTGTCATGTTAGCCAGCCTAATAGGTGTGAGGTTGTACCTCAGAGACATTTTGATTTGCATTTCTCTAATCACTAGTGATTTACAGCGTCTTTTCATATGACTATAGATACTTTAATTTCTTCCTCTGAAAACTGCATGTTTATATCCTTTGACCATTTATCAGTTGGGGAATGACTTGAATTCTTATAAATTTGACCCAGTCCTCTGCATATTTTAGAAATGAGGCCTTTATTGGAGATACTGGCTATAAAAATTGTTTCCAGCTTTCTGCTTCCTTTTTAATCTTGGTTGCATTGGATTTGTTTCTGCAAAAACTTTTCAATTTAGTGTAATAAAAATTATACATTTTGCATTTCATAACGTTCTCTATCTCTTATTTGGTCATAAATTCTTCCCTTCTCCATAAATCACAGGTAAACTATTCCTTGCTCTCCTATTTCGTTTATAGTATCTGCCTTTATATCTAAACTGTGTATCCGTTTTGACTTTATCTTGGTAGACGGCGTATGATGTTGGTCTATGCCTTGTTTCGGTCATACTGTTTTCTAGTTTTCCTAGCAGATTTTGTTAAACAGTGAGTTCTTATCCCAGAAGCTGGAGTTTTGAGGCTTATCAAACAGTGGATTACTATAATCTGTCTTGTGTACCTAATCTATTCCACTGATCCACCACTCTGTTTCTTAGCCAGTACCAAGTACTGGCTAAGTTGATGATTGCTGCTTTACAATACAATTTTAGATCTGGTACAGATAGGTTACCTTCCCTTGCTTTTCTTTTCATTAATTACCTTGATATTCTGGACTTCTTGTTCTTCCAGATGAATTGTTATTATTTTTTCCAGCTCAGTAAAATAATTTTTGGTAGTTTGACTGCTATGGCATTGAATAGGTAAATTAATTTAGGTAGAATTGTCATTTTTATTTTATTAGTTTGGCCTAACCATGAGCAACTGATATTTTTCCAATTATTTAGAGCTAACTTTATAATTCTGTTCAAATAATTCCTGAGTCTTTCTTGGCAAATATTTTATGATGTCTACAGTAACTTTAAATGGAATTTCTCTTTCTATCTCTTGCTGTTGGGCTTTGTTAGTATTATACAGAAATGCCAATGTTTTATGTGGGTTTGTTTTACATCCTGCAACTTTGCTGAGTTTATTATTTCAAGTAATTTTTCAGTTGATTCCTTAGGATTCTCTAAGTATGCAATCATATCTTCTGCTAGCTTTGTGCTAGCTTTGTTTCTTCTTTGCCTATTCTAAATCATTGGTAATTTTCATTGCATCATGATCTGAAAAGGATGCATTTAATATTTCTGCCTTTCTGCATTGGATTGTGAGGTTTTTGTGCTCTAGTATATAGTCCATTTTTGAGCAGGCCCCATGTACCACTGAGAAAAGGGCATATTCTTTTCTATCTCCATTCAATTTTCTCCAGAAGTCTATCATATCTAACTTTTCTAAACTGCTGTTCACCTCTTAATTTCTTTCTTGTTTATTTTGTGGCTAGATTTATGTAGTTCTGAGAGGGGTTGGTTGAGGTCCTCCACTGGTATAGTTTTATTATCTATTTCTGTCTTAACTTCTCCTTTAAGAATTTGGATGCCATACCATTTGGTGCATATATGTTTGATAATGATATTACTTCATTGTCTATAGTGCCTTTTAACAGGATGTTGTTTCCTTCCTTATCTCTTAACTATGTTTATTTTTTCTTTTGCTTTGTCTGAGATCAGGATTGCTACCTCTGCTTTTTAACTTCAGCTGATGCATAATATAGTCTGCTCCAGTCTTTTACCTTTACTCTGTGTGTATCCCTCTCCTTCAAACATGTTTCTTGTAAACAACATATTGTAGTACTATGGTTTCAAATCCGCTCTGCTATCCACTTTTGTTGCATGGGAGAGTTCATTCCATTCACATTCACAGTTATGATTGCTGTCTTTCTCTCCATCCTATTCCTCTCTGCCCCATTTATGCTTTTATCTCTCCTTTTACCCTTTCCCTCCTCACTATAGTTTTGCTTTTGACCACCACTTCCTTCAATTTGCCCTCCATTATATCAGTTCCCTCCCCTTTCTTTCCCTTTTCCTTTACTATTTCTTCCCTCCCTTCTATCTAGCCCTCCTTTTTCTTTCCCCTTTCCCCTCCTACTTCCTATAGGATAAATTATATTTCTATCCCTAGCTGAGTATGTTATTTGCTCTTTGAGCCAAATCTGATGAGAGTAAGGTTCAGTGATCATTTCCCTCCCTTCTTTCCCTCTACTCTAATAGGTCTTAGTGCCTCTTCATGTGATGTAGTTTACCCTTTTTGCCTCCTCCTTTCCTCTTCTCCCAGTACAATAACTTTTCAACCCTTAATTAGGTTTTTATCATTACATCAGTTAATTTATACCCACATCCTGTGTCTGTGTATATCTCCTTTAAATGTCCCAATAAAGACACAATTCTCAAGATTTATAAGTATCATCTTCCCATGTAAGAATGTGAACAGTTTGCCTTTATTGAATAGCCTGGTTTTCTTTTTCCTTTCCTGTTTACCTTTTTATTCCTCTTTTTAGTTTTGTATTTGAAGATCAAATTTTCCATTGAGCTCTAGTCTTTTCATCAAGAAGGTCTGGAAGTCCCCTATTTCACTAACTGCCTATATCCTTGCCTGAAAGATTATGCTCAATTTTGCTGAGTAGTTGATCCTTGGTCATAATCCAAGCTCCTTTGCCTTACAGAATATCATATTCCAAGCCCTCCAACCTTTTAATGTAGAAGCTGCAAGGTCCTGGTAGTCCCATAATATTTGAATTGTTTCTTTCTGGCTGCTTGCAGTATATTCTCCCTGACCTGATAATTCTGAAATTTGGCTACAGTATTTCTTGACATTTTCAATTTGAGATCTCTTTCAGGAGGTGATCAATGGCTTCTTTCAATGACTATTTTACCCTCTGGTTCTAGGGCCTCAGAACAATTTTCCTTGATGATTTCTGAAAAGTTGCTGTCCAGGCTCTTTGTTTCATCATGGCTTTCTGGTAGACCAATAATTCTTAAATTATCTCTCCTCAATCTATTTTCCAGGTCAGTTGCTTTTCCAAAGAGGCATTTTATGTTTTCTTCTTTTTTTATTGTTTTGATTTTGTTTGACTGATTCTTGATGCTTCATAGAGTCATTAGCTTCTACTTGCCCAATTGTTATTTTTAACAAATTTTCTTCTTCAGTTAGCTTTTGTGCTTCTTTTTCCATTTGGCCAGTTTGCTTTTTAAGAAGTTCTTTTCTTCAGTGAATTATTTTTTCCATTTTGTCAATTGTATTTTAAAGAAGTTGTTCGATTTTTCTTCTGCCTCTCTTATTTGACTTTTAAAATCCCTGTTGAGGTCTTCCAAGAAGGTTTTTTGGGCTTGAGACTAGTTTATATTCCCTTTTGAGGTTTCAGATGTGGATATAGTGACAATGCTGTCCTCTTTTGAATTTGTGTTTTGATATCCCCTGTCCCCATAGTAAGAATCTATGGTCTATGCTTTTCTAAGTTGATTTTTGCTCATTGTGTTTGCCTTTCCCCTGACTTTTAAATTTGATCTCTGCTTCTCAGGCACAGGGGTCTCTGTCCCACACTTCTTGTACTGGAGGCTAGGAGCCTGATCACTGGCTTTCTATGCTGGGGCCTCAGGTTCTGGCAGCTGGAAGCTTAATAATACTATAGCTTACCTGGTACTGAGCTAAAGCTGTTGGTGGTGGCTGGTGTGTGTGTCAAGGTCAGGTGAGGTCTTTCTGTGTTTTCCTGGGGTTACACTGAAGCTTGAGAGGTGATGTGTCAGGGAGGGGGACTACTGGAGGTCTCCTTCTCCGCAGGGGCTGTGCTAGAGCAAGGGTTGGCTCAACCACTGGTGGATGCGTATCTGCAGGGAAAGTGGTGGTTCTCTGTGCCGGTGTCTGCTGATTCCTCTGGTTGAGTAAAGGCACATGCAAGTGAGGGATGAAGTGGGGAGGTGGTGGCCCTGGTTTTGGCCTTTGCCAGCTCCACCCTGGGGCTTAGGATCTCCTGCTGATTTGCTGAGGTTGGAGGTGGGGCTTGCTGATGGCTTTCCTGGATGCCTCCCATCCTGTACCGGTTCCCTTCAGCCACAGCAAGGGCAATCTTGTTTGCTAATCCCCCTAGCCTCCCAAGCTAAAAAACTGTGGTACCCCATCTTTCTTCTGTATCACTTGTTCCAGGATTTTTCCTTGGGCACTAATTTCTGGGTTTTTCAAGGTCAATAAAGGAGACTGAGAGCAATTTATTGCTTACTCCACCATCTTGGTTCCCAGAAGTCCTTGCCATAAAGGCTTCATTTCTCAAATATATGGAGAACTGAGTCAAATTTATAAGAATACAATTCATTCCACAATTGATAAGTGGTCAAAGATATGAATAGGTAGTTTTCAAACAAAGAAATCAAAACTATCTATAGTCATATGAAAAGATGCTCTAAATCACTATTAAAGAAATATAAATTGGGGGGTGGAGCCAAGATGGTGGCTGGAAAGCAGGGACTTGCCTAAAGCTCTCCTCCAGGACCCTACAAAACCTATAAAAAATGGCTATGAACAAATTCTAGAACCACAGAACCCACAAAATAGCAGAGGGAAGCAGGACTCCAGCCCAGGACGGCCTGGATGGTTACTGGGTGAGGTCTATCATGTAGTGCTGGGAGCGGAGCAGAGCAGAGCCTAGTGTGGGCCACACCCAGACCAACCAGACCAGGAGTTGGGCGGAACAGGCTGTAGTGCCCTGAATCAGTGAGCTGTGGCAGTTACCAGACTTCTCACCCCACAAACACCAAAGATAACAGAGAAGGTTAGTGGGAAAAACTTTGGGGGCAGAGTGAAAGGAGTTCACAGTCGGCCACTACCTCAGGGGTGGTGGAGGTGGTGCAGCTCTGAGGCTGCTTACAGAGCTACAGCTGCAGTTGCTTCCAGCCCCAGGACCACTTGGTGGGAGGAATTAAGTGGCAGATCAGAGCAGGAGTGCAAAGCCTGCTTAGATCTGAGTCACAGTTTGGGTTGGTGGTTCTTGGGGGAGGAGGAGCACTGGGGTGGCAGAGCTTGCTGTGTAGAAATATCTCTGAACACAACAGCACAGCCCCTCAAGCTCTGAGAAGGCTTTTGGGGCTTGAAACCAATTCATACTCTCTTTTAAAGTTTCAGGTATAGGTGTAGTGATGATGTTGTCCTCTTCTGAATTTGTGTTTTTATCTTCTTTGCCACCATAGTAATTCTCAACGGTCAGTGTTCATTTCTGCTCCTTGCTTATCTTATTTGTCCTTTTCGTGGTTTTTAAAGTTGAGTTCTTCTGCTGGAACACAGGAGGCACTGTCCCAAGGCTTCTTGTGCTGGAACCTAGTCATTGGCTTTGTGTGCCGGGGCATAAGGTGCTGGTAGCTAGAGGCTCTAGGGGTCTGGCAGCTTACGTGGTGCTGAGCTGAGGTCCTAGGGATAGTGTCTGGCATGTGCTGAAGCCAGCTGAGGTTAGAATTAGGAAAGCTGAAGCTAATGACTCTATGAGACATCAATAATCAGTCAAACAAAATAAAAAGAATGAAAAAATAGAAGAAAATTTAAAATACCTCATTGGAAAAACAACTGACCTGGAAAATAGATCAAGGAAAGGTAATTTAAGACTTATTGGTCTAAGAAGTTGACTTCCAGGAGCCAAGATATCAGAGTAAGCAGTAAGCCACTCTCACTCTCCCTTACTGACCTCTAAAATATCACTCCCAGGAAAAAAAATCTGAAACAGTGGAACCAGTAGAAAGATGGAATGCAGCGGTCTTTTAGCCTGAAAGGCTAAAGGCATTAACAGGAAAGATCTCTATTGTTCTGGTAGAAGGGAACCAGTACAGGATGGGAAGCCTCCCAGCAAGCCAGCAGCAAGCCCTACCTCAGCAAATCAGCAACACCCCCATGTAGCTGCACTCACTGGTGTGTACTACTCCTCACCTGGGACTGTATCCAGTCACCAAGCCTGGGGCCCACATCAAGTGCCGTCAGACAGTCATTGCAATCTTCACCTAATCAGACACAAACCTCCCACACTATCTGTGAGGCAAAAATTCCCAAAGCTGAGGCTGCCACCAACACAAATGGTCCCAGGGTTTTCTGCTTGTTGACTGTGGTATCTGCACTTCACTCCCAGTCAGACCACAACCCAGGTAGGTCAGATTTTTTTCCTAACATCCTCAGAAGTTGTCCTTGGCTGGATGAACTAGTTTACTCCAGCTTTTTATTATTTCTGCCACTCCAAAATTATTCAAATTTATTGGGGGTGGGTTGGAAGATCTGCCTTATTCCACCACCTTCCCACAATTCCTCAATCATTCTTAAGAATGAGATAATTTAGTTTCCAATTAATTTTTAATCTACATACCAACAGATCTTTATTGAATATAATTTTATTGCATTATCATCTGGAAAAGATGAATTTAATATTTCTGCTTTTCTGCACTTGGTTGTGAGGTTTTTATGCCCTAATAGTCAATTTTTGTCAAGGTGCTATGTATAGCCAAGAAAAAAATATACTCCTTTCTATTCCCATTCAATTTTCTCTAGAGGTCTATCCCATCTAACTTCTCTAAGATTCTATTCAACTCCTTAATGTCTTTCTTATTTTATGATTACATTTATCTAGTTCTGAGAAGGAAAAGTTGAGGTCCTCACTAGTATACTTTTACTGTCTTTTTCCTCCTATAACTCATTTAACTTTTCCTTTAAGATTTTAGATGCCATGCCATTTGATGCATATGTTTAGTGTTGATATTACTTCATTGTCTATGGTACCTCTTAGTAAAATGCAGTTTCCCTGATTATCTCTTTTAATGATGGGAGTGATCCAAAGCTGAGATTTGGCAAAGTGTAAGACAATATGATAAGGGAGCTAGGGACTCAAGAGAGGACAGAGTAGAGTTTAATTTGTTTATTATGGCACCAGGATGGAGAAAAGTGAGTCACTGGGGCAGGGAAGATGATCTGGGACAAAACTGAGGGGTCAAGTGAATAGATGTCACAATGAAGATAAAGACTAGGGTTATTTAAAGGAAGGAGAAGAGGAGAGGCAAAGCAGAGAGGAGAGGAGAAAAGCCAATAGTTGTGGTCAGATAATGGGACATGAGAATTCTTGAATATGGAGATGGTTAATTTTCAAGTAATGGCAAGATCAAAGGTATGAACTCCTTTGTGTGTGGCTAAAGTAGGGTGGAAGAAGTGAGTAGGTTTAGAAATTGAGTGTCTATGGTGTTTGGGGGAGAGTCAATATGTATATTGTAATCTCCTACTATAAGAGCAGGAGTTGGGGAGGACAGAATAATTGTGATAAACCATGGTAAACCACCTCAGCAGACAGGCTAAACCAGATTGAGGGTAACCAAGGGTTCTCAAACCTATTGATGAGTTAGGAAGGTGTCTATCTCAAGCATGTGAAGACTTCCCCAGTGGAATGGGTAGATGAGAACAATTTTTTCTAATGGCTATGAAGCCAGTTGAAGCAGGCACTGTGGAGTGCTTAGAGCTTGGTTAGACATATAAGACACCAAGGTCAATCACTGCATCTTGAGCCATCACCAGTAGTCTCGACTTTATCCTGCCACTGGACTGTGACAACTCTGAAGAAGACAGTGAGGCTGAAGTTTTCATGCAACCCTGCCTCACTTAAATCCAATTTATACATGAATCAAAAGACATCACCCATACCATTTTACCATTTTTACTTATCTTAAAGTCCTATGGTGACAAGAAAGTAACAAAGCAGCTGGTACAGATACACTGGGAGCTGTAGTCACAACCCCACATACAGGTTACCCAGGACATAGGGTCATCTTCTCAGTGGAAGCAGCAGTGGGATTCAGCAGCACCCTGGGTGTCTGGGCAGCCTTTTCAGCACCACACTGTCCACCTCCTGGTGTGATAAAGGGGCTAGAAAATGTGCCCTAAAATTGTCTGCTTGCCCTGGCCTGATTATCACCACAGGCAGAGATCCCACCCTGCAGTCAAAACACAAAAGGAAAAGTACAAAAACTTCTGCAAAGATGATCCCACTCACCATTGGTACATAGATGTGCACACACTTGTAGACAACACAAAATCCAGTACAGCTGAAAGATAAACAGCTCTTATTGTGAGAGAACTCAGCAGGTATCACATTCAAAAAGCAGTCCTGAGTAAAACAAGGCTGGCAAATGAAGGCCAGCTTACTAAAGTTGGAGCAGGATACACATTTTTCTGGAGTGGTGACAGTAAAGGAGAGCCCCATGAAGCTGGAGTAGTTTTTGCAATCAAAACTAATCTACTCAACAAGCTTTTATGCCTACCAAAAGGAGTGAGTGACAAGATCATGACAATGTGATTGCCACACGCAGGAAAATGTCATGCCACCATCATCAGTGATGAATTCTAATTATTGTCAAAGAAAAAGTTTATGAAGACCTGGAAACCTTTATCATCAACATGTCAAAAGAGGACAAGTTTATGATTCTGGGAGAATTTTATACTAAAGTAGGCTCAGACTACCAGACATGGCAGGGGGACCTTAGAAGGAATACAGTTGGAAACAGCAATAGCAATTGTCACTTACTACTAAAGACTGGTGCATCTCATGTCCTTCTCATCACCAACCATTTTCTGTCACCTTCACAGCAAACATTGGCACTTAATAGACTATGTGATCGTAAGGAAAAGAGACAAGATATAAGAGCGATGAAGGCAATGTGTGGTGTAGAGTGGTATATTGGTCATGCACTTATCCTTTTCAAGCTAAATATGCATTCAACAAAAGTGACAACCCCAAGGCAAGATGACTACCAGAAGACCTAATGTCAACAGTTTAGAATTCTTCCTTGAGCTGGAACAGTTTATTTCTAACTTGGAGGGAAAGTTGAACCAACATATGGTTAGCAACAGTGCAGCAGAAGAGGAGTTGGCAGCTTTCAGAGATTTGGTATACAGCACTGTATTTGCTCATCTGGTCAGAACACTCACAAACATCAAGGCTGGTTTGATGAAAATGATGGGTAAATTTCAGAAACTGCTAAATGAAAAACAAGAACTCCACAGGGTTTACCAGCAGGATAGTTGATCCATCTCTAAGAAGGCAGCATTTAACTTCATCAAAAGGAAAGGACAAATGAAGCTTACAGAGATGAAGGATTCTTCACTTAGTAAGAAGGTAAATGAAATTCAGCTTTATGCTGATAGTAACAATCCATGATGCCCTGGAGGCTATTTATGGGCCAAAGACATCTCAACTACTCAGTGCTGATGGAGCCACATTGATTAGTGATAAGGACATGATCCTAGAGAAATGGGTGAAGCCTTCTCTAATGTTCTCAATGGACCATCATCAATCAATGCTGAAGCCACTGACTGTTTATCTCAGGTTGAAGTCAATCCCTCTCTAGACAAATTTTCAACTGAAGAAGAGGTTTTGAATGCCATCAGGCTCCTCATGTATGGCAAAGCATCTGGTGCTGCTTCTATTCCAGCTGAGACTTATTGGGGAGGGGGGTTCAGTGCTCATGCAAAAGCTGACTGAAATTTTCCAGGTTATATGGCAAGAGCCATTGTCCATCTCTATAAAGGTAAAGGAGAAAGAGTGTCCTGTAATAATGATGGGAGGTTATCTCTCTTAGTCATTGCTGGCAAGATTCTTTTCAGAGTCCTCCGTAATAGGCTGATCCTTTACCTGGAAGATGGCCATCTACCTGAGAGCCAGTATAGCTTCAGAAAGGGCCAAGGAATGGTTGGTGTTTGCTGCCTGACAACTCCAGGAGAAATGCCAATAGCAGAACAGAGGTCTATACACAATGTTTATGAATCTGACCAAGGCCTTTGATACTGTCAGTCATGAAAGCTTAAACTGTCAAAATTTGGTTGCTCAGAGAATTCCATCAGCATTGTACATCAATTTCATGATGGCATACTTGACCAGTTTCTGGATAATGGACAATTCTCTTGCACTTTCTCAGTCACCAATAAAGTGAAACAAGGCTGTGTGCTTGCTCCCATGTTTTTTACCATGATGTTTTCAGCCATGTTGTCTTCAATAAGGATGGACATGACACCAAGGTCAGCTACCACATTCATGGTAAATCCTTCAACTTAAAAAGGCTACAAGCCAAGACCAAAAAGGAGGGATGTTGGTGTGTGATTTTTCTGTTTGCCAATGATTGTGCACTCAATGCAGCCTCTGAAGCTGAGGTGCAACAAAATATTGATCAACTCTCTGCTGTTTGTGCTGATTTTGGCCTAACAATTAACACCAAGAAAACACAGGTGTTCTATCAGGCAACACCACACCATCCATATGTGGAACCATTAGTTACTGCAAATGGAGAAGTTCTGAATGTCGTGGATAAGTTCACTTACCTTGGCAGTATGATTTCCAGGAGCATACACCTTTATGATGAGGCTGACACACACATTGCCAGAATTAGCTGTGTTTGGGAATCTCCGAAGGCAAGTGTGGGAGAAAAACAGTATTAGACTGATTACCAAACTTAAGATCAACAGAACCATTGCTTTGACCTCATTGTTGCATGCCTGTGAAACCTGAACAGTCCACCAGCGCCATGCCAGCAAACTAAATCGCGTCCATTTGAATTGTCTTGGGAAGATCTTGAAGATCACCTGGCAGGATAAGGTACCAGACAGTGAGGTCTTTTCTTGAACTAAACTGCCAATCAATTAAACTCTGCTGCAGAGAGTGCAACTCCAACAGGCTGGCTACATTGTTCCAACGCCAAACATGCACTTGCCTAAAATTCTACTTTGTGGAGAGCTCACACAGAGCAAGCACTCACATGGTAATACAAAATCACAAAAGTGATACAAGAACACTCTCAAGGTCTCTCTTAACAACTTTGGAATTGATGGTGTGACAAGAGAGACACAGGCACAGGACCACTCAGCATGGTGTGCCCTCATCAGAGAAGGTGCTATGCTCCATGAGCAAAGCAGAATTGAAGTAGCTCAAAAGAAATGTGAGATGCACACATTTAGAGAAACCACCCAAATGTTCATACGGACTATTTGTGCCTGATCTGTAGTAGAGCATTATCAGCTTATATTCATTTGATCAGCCAGTTGGACATACTGCAACTTGACTCTAATATAGTGATGCCATTTTGGTCCTTTTTGAGAATGAAGAGCAACAATAAGACCAGGTGGTAATCTACAAGGGTTCAGAATCACTGGGATATGAAGGGTATGGCTACATCTGAGAATATTCAGTGTTGAGTGGAGGACACCACACTCCTTAATGGAATTTGGAGGTCAGGCCAGAGGTAAACATAGTATGAGAGAGGAAGGACTTGGTCAGATGGGAGATCTTGCTTCACTACTCTTCCCTCCAAAGAATGGAGACTAGGCAGAAAAAAGTCACAGCAGGAGATGGACATTGAACTTGCACAGCAGGTGAAGGAATCCCATCCCCACCAAATTTCTTCTTCCCTCAAAGGACAGATACAGCAGGGGACAAAAGGTCTGACATCACAGGGTAGGTTGCATCTATTTGCACTATAGGTTCTTCAGATTCCAGTTGGAAAAGCAAGCTTGTAGCAGCAGGAAGAAATTGCTTTACGATGTAGTTGCTTTGGGGGAAGTTCTTTCACACAGATAGAACATGCCCATTCTGGTCCCTTGGTGTTTTCCTTCAGGGAACATGCTACACCTAGCAGAAGACAGAAGGCACAAGGTACATATCAGAGGAACTTTTGGCCCCTCTTCTTGCCTGAGGAGGCTGTCAAAGAGGTAGCAGCAGAAAGTGGTAGATTCCATTGCACAGGATAAGTCCTTTGGGACAAATGGAATACACCCAGCCCTGCAGGTCCCTTGACATTTTCCCTCAGGGGACATGCTATACCCATCAGAAGGAAGGCACAAGGCTGGAGGTGAGAAGAGCTCTTGGCTCCTCTTCTCACCTTAAGAGACTGGCAAAGAGTCCCCCTCTCTAATTTGTTTATAATATTACCTTTTATAGTTATGTCATGTTTCTATTTTGAGCTTTTTTTGGTATGTAATGTTTGTTTAAATCTAATTTCTGCCATACTGTTTTATAGTTTTCCCAACAGGTTTGGTCAAATCAGGAGTTCTTACCTAAGTAGATGACATCTTTGAGGTTTATCAAGCACTACGCTACTATGTTTAATTGTATTTAAGATATAATTACAAAATCTATACCATTGATCAAATTTTCTATTTTTCAACCAATAATAATTTTGATGAGTACCACTTTGTAGTACAATTTGAGCATTTGTACTTCTGGGCACATTTCCAACATTTGATGAGTTTTTTTTCATTATTCCCCCTCAAAATTCTGGACCTCTTCCTCCATATGTATTTTGTTATTTCTTCTAGCTTTATAAAATAACCATTTGGTAGTTTGGTTGATATAGCATTCAGTAAATCACTGTAGGTGGTACTATCATTTTTATTGTATTACAAAGTGCTACTATAAGCAATTAATGTTTCTAAAAATAGCAAAATTTGAGAACTGTGACATCAGAGGCCATCTTGTACAAACCATAGAAAAACGTAAAAATCCCCACTGTGAGATCAGTATGCCTCTATTTGAAGGTGTCTAAGGAAGGAGATCCTGCTTCAAGTCGGGTGACATTTATTCAGTGTTTACTATGTATGCATCAGGCATTGAGCTAAATCTGGAGTTATAAATACCAGTAAAAAGACAGCCCTTACCTCCAAGGCACTTACATTCTAATTGGAAAAGAGAACACATTTAAAAAAGGTGAAAAGTGCTTGGGTATAAGGAGTAAGGGCAAGGTACATGCATAGGGACCTGCTGGTGAAGTTAGGAGTTTCAAAAGCAGGACCACTGGCCTGAGCCCTTCTTCAAAATGAAGAAACTCAATAATGGGAAAGGGAGGCTACAAAGGCAGAGGGCCAGCTCAGAATGCTAAGACCACAGAAGACAAGGGAACTTCCAGGATAAGAAGGCAGCAGGGATATGATGGTAAAAATCTGAAGAGTCAGAGGCAAAGATAGGAGAGGAATTCAAGACCTCAAGATAGGCCTACCATTCCACTTTTTGATAGCTCTAATTACTAAGTTTTCCTGACATCGAACTTAATATGGCCTCTTAAAATTTCTACCCATTGCTTCTTGTTCTCTTATCTCACATCAAGTTGAAGAAATCTAATCCCTCCTCCAAACAGCCGTTTAAATGAAGAAAGACAGCTATCATGTTCCCTGAATCTTCTCTTCTTGATTAAAACTACTCTATTGATTCAAGTGATCATCTATATTGCAACTAAGTTTAGTCCAGACATGGAAGCATCTTTCTAAGTTGTTGGTTTTATAGGGATATAATTAGAGTATTTAAAAAAAATAAAAAGAGTATTTAGCAATTTCCTTTATTTCCCATTTATTGTGAATTTTCCTTTTCCATTTTTGATACTGGCAATTTGTTTTTCCTTTTTTCAGTTAAATTAGCTAATATTTTACCTATTTTATTGGTTTTAACATCTCCTGGATTGATATAATGAATGATTTCAGGAGTTAACTTTTTAAAAATTGCATTAATTTCTTCTTTGAAGTCCAGAATGTCTGCTTTAGAATGTTTTTTTCCATTTTGTTATTTCTAGTGTTTTAAATTGAATGTCCAATTCATATCTCTCTCTCTCTCTCTCTCTTTCTCTCTCTCTCTCTCTTTCTGTCGCTCTCTCTCTTTCTCTTTCTGAGATATAAATTTTTCCCTAAACACTGCTTTGATCATATCCCACGGAATTTTGATATGCTGTTTCATTGTTGTAATTTTTAAATTTTTATATTTGTGTGTGTTATTTAACCAACCATTTCTTTATGATAACTGGTCTCCAATTAATTTTTAGTTAAAACTTCAATGACCCCTTACAAAATAAAAACTTTATTACATTGTGATCAGTAAAGGGTATATTTAATATTTCTACTTTTCGGCATTTCTGAGATTTATACTGCGATGCATGGTCAAATTTTTAAGGTTATATGCACATCTGATCAAGATGTGTAGTTCGTTCCACTCCCATTCAATAATAGCCAGAGGTCGATCATATGTAACTTTTCCAAGATGCTATTCAGGTCCTTAGCATCTTCTTTCTTTTTTGTTATATTTGTCTAAGAATGAAAGAGATAGGGGGTGGAGCCAAGATGGTGGCTAGAAAGCAGGAACTGGCACGAGCTCCCTGCCTAGTCACTCCAAAAACCTATAAAAATGGCTCTGAACCAATTCTAGAACTGCAGAACCCACAGGGTAACAGAGGGAAGCAGGGCTCTAGCCCAGGACAGCCTGGATAGTCTCTGGGTAAGGTCTATCCCAAATGGAGCTGGGAGCAGAGGGGAGAGGAGCTGAGCGGAGCAGAGCCCAGCGTGGGCGGCGCGGACCAACCAGACCAGGAGCCCGGCGGGTCACGCCCTAGCACCCTGAATCAGTGAGCTGCAGCAATTACCAGACTTCTCAACCCACAAACACCAAAGACAACAGAGTAGGTTAGTGGGAAAAGCTGCTGGAGACAGGGAGTTTGCGGTTCAGCCACCGCCCCGGGGGGCAGCGGAGGTGGGGCAGCTTCAGAATTAGAGCTGCAGTTGCTTCTGGCCCCAGGCCCACCTGGTGGGAGGAATTAAGTGGCAGATCAGAGCAGGAGTGAAGAGCCTGCTGAAGATCTAAGTCCAGTCTGGGTTGGGGGTTCTTGGGGAAGGAGGAGTTGCTGGTGTGGCAGAGCTGGCACATCCCTCCAAGCGTGGAACATAGAACTCTTTAGTCTATAAGCAGTCATACCCCGCTGAAAAACTCAAGGGTCAAGTGAGTTGGCTGGGAACATGGCTAGGCAGTGAAAATGCACCCAGATTCAGTCTCAGACTCTGGAATCTTTCTT
>CM053622.1:692913511-692940467 GCA_028646595.1 Phalanger gymnotis | reverse complement strand
CTGAAGTCCGCAGCTTCTGGCTTCCGCAGCTTCTGGCTTCCACACCTTCCACCGTAGCTGAAGTCCGCAGCTTCCTGCCCCCGCAGCTTCTGGCTTCCACACCTTCCGCCGCCGCCTCCGTCGCTGAAGTTGTCTCCCGGCTCACCCCTCCTCGCAGTCGAGCTTCCGGCGTTCTCAAGCCCCGCCTCAATGACCAGAGACCATTGGTTCCCGAGCTGGCCCCTCCTAAGTCACCAATCCACACCCACACAGGTTTCAACCTGACAGGGCCCTGGGCCTGGGGCTTAGCACTTAACAGCTGAAAGTACTTCCACTCAAAAGAAACAAAAGCCATGCTATTGAGACAATTTTGCTTAACAACACACTTCCTCTATACCTTTCTTTTATACTTTTGCCTTTCTTTGATCCCCATCCCACATTAAGAGAGTAGTGAGAATTATGTTCTGCATCAGTGCTCTAAGTTTAATGCAATCTTCTGCTTCTCTGACCTTCTTTACCTCACCTAGATCTAAATCAAAAGTGGTTATGCTTCCTTTCTTTTAAACTCCTTTTATGAATTACCGACCCTCCCAACCTAGAGTTTGTTTTATAACTAATTCCCCACTGAATCTCTTATTCTCCCTTCTCCCCTCTACATATTCCCTCCTGTTTCTTTTTAAAATTGTATTTTTCAGTCAACAAGCAATTATCCTTCCCACCTCCCAACAAACACATGGGAGAGAGGGAGAAGGAAAAACGAAATGTTTATAATGTGAAAAGAAATGCAAAATGGCAGAAAAACCTCATGCTTCTTATTCCTCACATTCACCTTTTTAGGTCTCTCTCCAGCTCCATATATACATTTCAAAGTTTCTACTCAACTCTGGTCTTTTTGTCTATAATTCTTGCAATTCTCAATTTTATTAAAGGTCCATATTTTTCTTTAGTATCATACTTAGTTTTGCTGGCTAACTTATTTTTGGTTGTAAGCTATATCATTTGCTTTCTAGAAAATTGTATTCCATGCCTTCTGCTCCTTAAAAGTAGTAGTTAAATTTTATACAATCCTGACTGGCTCCTTTATTTCTGGCTCTTTGAAACATTTTTCTTTTGAACTAGGAGCTTTATGTGTTGGTTACAATGATACTTGGATTTTTATTTTGAGGTTTTGTTAAGGAGGTGATTGGTGGATTCTATTTTCATTTTGTCCTCTGGTTTAAATGGTCAGGACAGATCCTTTTACTGATTTCTTGAGATATTTGGGCAATATTTCTGGTATATTTTTGGGAGGGTGGTCATGGTTTTTAGGTAGTTGAATAATTCTTAAATTATCCCTCCTTGATCAGTTTTCTAGATCAGCTGCTTTTAATAAGATACTTCAAATGGCAGCTAGGTGGCACAGTGTGTAGAGCACAGGCCCGGGAGTCAGGAGGACCTGAGTTCAAATCTGACCTCAGACACTTGACACACTTACTAGCTGTCTGACCTTGGGCAAGTCATTTAACCCCAATTGTCCTGCTAAGTCCTCTGCAAAAAAAAATAAGATACTTCACATTTTTGATTTTTCAATAATTTGACTTTAATATTTAACATTTTGTCTCATAGAATCATTAACTGCTTTTGGTGGAAGAATATTTGGGTAAAATTTGGACTTGAACTAAGCACTTAATTATTCTTTCAAGTCTCCTCCAAAGCTCTCATTTCTTTTCTTTCCTCTGGTATCATAACACCACTTTAAATTTTTTAAAAATTTTTTGCTCCATTTCTTCTAAAAATTCTAATTGATTTTATAGCCAAGTTGGGTTTTTTGAGGTTTTATTTGTAGGTGTTTTACAGTTATTTTCTTCTTCTAGGTATGTGTCTTGGGCATCCCTGGTACCATAATAGCTCTTCATTATTGTGTGTGTGTGTGTGTGTGTGTGTGTTTGTGTGTGTGTTTTAAATTCATTCTTCTAGTCTTACTTCCCCTAAGACTTTGCTTTAGGATCAGATTCTACACACTTTTGGAAGGAATGCTATGGCCTTGTATGATCTTGCTCTGTATTATTTGGGGTCAAGCTACTATATTGAATGTTGTATTCTTTATAAAAATCACAGGAGTGCCTCAAGCAAGAGGGCTACAAACTTTCAGCAGGCACTGTGTAGTCTGCACAAAGACACAAGCTAGTTTGGTCATTGCCCTCCTGGACTTTCAAGGTTCCAGACATGTTTGGGACTAGGCGATACAACTTGAGACTTATCCCTGGGTGAAGCTCCAGTAGCCGATTGTTATCCCTGGCCCATCGTCTACCTAGGCAATTCTGCAAGTTTTGAACAACAGAGCTGTTGGCTTATCCTGGGAGTTAAATCTGAGCTCCTGTTAAGGTTAGAGTATGAGCACCATGGCCCACCTATTTCACAATTCCTGCCCTGGTGTTTTGCCTATGGGCTGAATTTTTTGACAAACAGTGATTTCTCTTTACATTTCCCAACTACTACTCAAGTTTGGTCTTATTTTTAGAGCAGTTGTGTGGAGACCTTGGCCTTACTGCTTCCTCCCACTTCACCATCATGGCTGGTTTCCTGTTGTAGTTTGATACTAATTCATAATGTCCCTTTCTTTCCATCATCTTCCTTATGCCTTACATCATCTAGGATTCTCTGGAATCTAGTCCCAAAAGCACCAGTTATTGATGCAGTTCTAATTATAGGGTGCAGTAAGAACTGTTCCATAGCCCTACTGAGGGGAGAAGGGGGAGCAGGAGCAGATCTTGTCACTTCCTTTTGATGTTACTCAACTGTCCCTTTGAACTTAGGAACATCTGATCTAATTTCCCTAGGTTATCCCTTCCCAGATTCTTGGTCATCTATGAGGTAGAATCGAGATTCATTGTAGGATCTTTGTATCATGAAGGGTTGGCACAGAATGCTGAACTTGAGAATTATGTAGACAGGCTCAAAGTCTTTCTCAGATACTTTTTTTGTCAAGTAACTTGACCTCAGGTTCTCATCCTTAAAATGGTGTTTAACTAGATGGCTTCTAAGGAATCTTCCCATTAAACATCTATGAACTCTATATCCTTTGATATCTCCACTCATGTTTTGATTCATACTGTTACCTGATTGTTCTCATTTAGCTCACTATGTCTATCTTCTATTCCTTCCTCTGGGAACTGCCCCTCTATTTCAGTCCTTACTCTCCTACCACAAAAAATGGAAGGAAATGTCAATCTTCTCATCCACCTCTCCTTTTGAGTTCCCACAAATAATTACCTGGGGCTCCGTGGTTCACCCTGTCTTCTTCTCAATGAAAAGACATTCCTTTGAATTATATTATCATGTATGGTATTTATAATAAAATGAGAATTTTTTTCCTTGAAATATTTACTTCCTACTTTTATGTCTTTTAGTGCTAAGATTCTTTAATTCATTGAGTCTGGTTTTGCCTTTTCATAGCCACTCAATGTTGAATTTACTTTTTATTAAAGAAAATCAAACAAGCATAAATTCATGTCCCACTCACATTCATGACCTCTTCTAGCCCTATACATAAGAAAACATTTGATTTCTATAATCTTTATTACTATCTAACAGAATTTAATTCCCTGTCATTTTGTCCATTGCATATTCAGTCTCTTGCTCTTTTTTGAAGGAATAACTTGAATTCCTCCCTTTTATTGAATATCCAGTTACTTACTTTGACCTTCAGGCTTAGTTTTATAGGAGTTTTTTTTTCTTCTCCAGCCAATACCTCACACCACATACCATTCCAAATGAATACATGACCAAGATATACAAGGCCACATTATAAAAAGGACAGCTAGGTGGCGCAGTGGACAGACTTCCAGGCCTGGAATCAGAAAGACTCCTCTTTGTGAGTTCAAATCTGGCCTCAGACATTTACTAGCTGTGTAACTCTGGGCAAGTCAGTTAACCCTGTTGGCCTTAGTTTTTTTATCTGTAAAATGAGTTGGAGAAGGAAATGGCAAACCACTCCAGTATTTCTGCCAAGAAAACCCCAAACGGGGCATGGAGAGTCAGACATGGCTGAACATTATTTGAAAATTTAGAGGAGCAAGGAAGACATTATCTTTTGGATCTGTAGATAAGGAAGAGTTCACTATTAAGTGACTGATGAGATCACACGAAACAGACAGTTCTGATGATATAATTTTAAAAAGGTTTTGCACGAACAAATATAACGTATTAGCTAGGTGGCATAGTGGAGAGAGTCCTGGGCCTGGAGTCAGGACGATCTGAGTTAAATTCTACCTGAGGCCCCTACTAACTGCATTACCCTGTTTGTCTCAGTTTCTTCAACTGAAAAAATGAGGTTAATAAAAGCACCTGTCTCCTAAAGCTATTGTGAGGATCAAATGAGATAATATTTGTAAAGCATTTACCACAACACCTGGCACATGATACACATGGTATGTTAGCTACTATCATTAACAGCTTTGATCAAAATCAGATGAAATTGGTAACTGGGGAAAAATTCTGTGGAAAATTTCTGTTAGAGATCTCTTATCCAAAATATATATGGAACTGATTCAAATTTAGAATACAAAAAGTCATCCTTCAGTTGAAAATGGTCAATGGATATGAATAGGAAGTTTTCAAAGGAAGAAATGAAACAATACAAGTCACCACTAACTAGAGAAATGAATTCAAAGCAACTCTGAGGTTCTACCTCATACCTGTCAGACCCTAAAAGAGGGAAATTATTTATAAATGAAGGAGTGGCTGTGAGAAAATTGGTCACTAGTGCACTGTTGGTGGAGGTGTTAATTAGATGAGCCACTGTGGAATTTGGACCTATGCCCCCAAAGTTTCTAAGTGTACAAAACCTTTGACTCAGATACTGGGCCTATATCCTCCAAGAAATCAAAAATAGGGGGAGATGTATTATATGTCTAAAAGCATTTATAACAATTTTGGGGATAGCCATAAACTAGAAACTTTGGAGAATCCTGTTGTAAATAAATTATGGCATATGAATGTAACAGATTATTATTATGCCATAAAAAGAATGAAATGGACAGCTCAATGAAAAATTGAGCAAATTCTGGAAAATGAAGCTTTTAATCTATAGTTACATAATCCAGCAAAACAAAATTCCTACATTGGCCATATCTGAAAATGTTTGTCTGTCTTTGCATTTTAAGTTCATTATCTCCCTGTCAGGAGATGAGTGGCCTTTTTAAAACAAAACTTCATTCTTTTGGATATGTGGTCTGTCATTTTGTTGATCAGAGTTCTAAAGTCTTCCAAAATGATATATCTGTATAATGATATCACCGTATAAATTATTCTCCTAGTTGTGCTTACTTATTTGTGCATGTATAACCTATATTGAATTGCTTCCCTTCTCAAGAGAGGAGGGTGGTGGGGAGGGAAGAAGGGAGAGAATTTGGAACTCAAAGTTTAAAAAAAAATGTTAAAAACTTTTTTTACATGCAACTGGGAAATAAGATACACAGGTAATGGGGTATAGAAATCTATCTAGCCCTACAAGAAAGCCCTACAAGAAAGGGGAAAGGAGATGTTGATAAAGAAAGGTGTTGATAGAAGGGAGGGAAAACTGGGGAAAGGGGCAATCACAATACATGCCATCTTGGGGTGTGGGGAAGGGAGAGATGGGAAGATTATCTTGTGAAAATGAATATTGAAAACTAAAAATAAATAAATAAATCTTTAAAAAGATTTAAATTTTTAAAAAATTATATCCATGTGCAATATTCTTGTTTCAACTGAATAAATGTATAAATTAAATATATAAAACAATTTCTAAGAGCTTCCTTTGTTTACCAAGTCAAACTTACACTCTTTGATCTTGTTCTGTTTTTAAGTTTGTTCCATTATTTCTCCTTCTGTCTCTGCACTTTTGTGTTCATTTGCTTCAAAGATATAATCAAAATAAAAGTCACATACAGTTTGTGTTCCATACAAAAAGCAGTTTGAGAATATCAACCAACATACTCGCTCAACCAATAATGTATTCAAAAGTAAAATACACTTAGTATAAAGTAGGTGCAAAATAGCAACTTTTCAATTTATTTTTACCTTATTAATGCCTTAGAAAAAAAAGAACTAAATGAGTCCTAGAATAACAACACACATAAACCCTGTGCCCTAGAATATATGTCAAGCAATATAAGTCAATGTGCAATCTAGAAACATATTAGAAAATATATTTTTGGGGCTGTTGCAAGGGTTTTAGAGCAGTTTTCATCCTATGTGTCATATCTATCCATCTTATTTATCTTGACATATTATAGCAATATATTTATATGTATCACTAATGAGTGTGGAAAATATCAGAGTATAATTTGATTTTACACATTAAACAACCTTTAAAATACCAACATTAAAAAATGGAAAAATAGACAAGACATCATCTCACTGACCTTAAAATTGTCCAAATTAAATTTAATTGTCCAATTTAACCTTAATTGTCCAAATTAAATTTTAAACAAATTAAAATTGTTTTCCTGTACTTTGAAAAGTCAAATGTTAAATATTATATATTAATATGTCCTGATCTTTACTATACTTGATGAACCTTTGTTTTGCAGTCTGGAATATATACACATATATATAAACAATTATATGATACTGGATTTGGAGTCAGAAGACCAGGATTCACATCATAGTTTTACTAATACTAACAACTATGTGATCTGGTGCAAGTCGCTAAAGCCATTAAAGGTTTGGACTGAATGTTCTCTAAAGTCTCTTCTAATTTTAAATTCTGTTTTCCTATGCTTTATTTCCATGCTGTCAAACCCAAATGGAAACTAGACCTCTGCTGTATACATAATGATTTAGAAAACCACCAATGAACATTATGTTGTATTTTTATTTATTTTGTTAAGTATTTCCCAATTACATTTTAATCTAACTCTGGCCTTCAGGGAAGTTTAACACTTCTGCTTTACATCATTGTTAACATATAGTCAAATTATGATTGATTTACTGAGTGATTACATTATCAATTAGTGATACTACAAATCTTTCATAATTTCTTTTTAACTGATATTCCTTTAAGTGGGTGCTTAAAAAAAGATTTAAATTTTTAAAAAATTATATCGATGTGCAATATTATTTTAACTGAATAAATGTATAAATAAAATCTATAAAACAATTTATTTTATATTTTATTTTACATTTATTTATTTATTTTATATTATAGTTACTAACCACTTTTACCAGCCTTTCCTCCTAGGTCAACTTCCAGACAACTGATTAGTTGCCTGGAACTCTGTCTTAGTTGTGCTTCATGGGCCCATTATATCTGAGCAGAACTCCAGTTGTGCTTCACTCTACCCCAGGTTATCTTCTCCTAGAACCATTGCCCTTCCCACATCACAAATTCCAGTTCTGGAGCCATAAACAAACTAATTCTGCCTTTGTGGCTACAAAAGGCATTTCAATCTACTCCTCATTAGGCTGTACTCACTCCATTCCTCTAATTTTCCAAAGCAAACTATCTCTTCCAGTTCACTACTACTCTGTATGTATTGTCTTATATTCAAAGGACTGCTTTGCTTTTGTATTTGTATACCTGGTATTTGTTACAGTATTTGCACATATTTGCATATTTATTAAACACAGAAAGAGCTTAATGCTTTTTTCATACATTCAATCAAAATAATTGCAATACCATCAATGTTCACTTATGCCTTCGATTACATTGGAAAGGTCTGATATAAGTAATTCTTTGATTAGCATACATTGCCATTGTCACAAATTCATACAATTTTTTGAATACAGGCTTCCTCCAAATGCACAAACAGTTTCTCAATACAGAAATTTCTTCTGTGGTATCCCTGAGTTCTGACTCTTCTTGGATACCTCCAATGATAAGGAGCTTGCCATCTTACATTCAGACTGCTACACTCATCAGCTCCAGTTGCTACAAACTATTGTTATATTGAGTCAAGATCTTCCTTCCAGTAACTGTTAACCATTGATCCTAATTTTAGTCAATAGAGCACTACAGAACATGACTACTCTTCCTCCATGGTTATTACTCATCTATTTGAAGACATGATTATCTCACTTTAAACTCATAAAGTACCTTCACGTACACAAAGATATTAATAATTCCTTTTAAATTTTTGGTCCCCATTCTAAACAAGCACGGCTTCTTTAGCCTCATAGGGACTATTTTCAACATTGTTGATTCATTTAATAATGCCTCGATGAGTTTTCCCAAATGCAAAGAAAGGTTGTGTGGTATGGTGGAAAGAAGACTTGATCTGGAAGCCCAGATCTTAAATTCTAGTACTGGTTCTGCCACTTACTTGTTTAAGTAATCCTCTTCTTATGGTACCTACCTCACTCTACCTTGTATTATTACAGTTATTTGTCTATATGTCTTTGCTCCCCCTTAACCCCAACAGACTGTAAACTAGAAGCCACTGGGCATCACAGAAGATAACAGTGTTAGGCCTGGAATCAGGCAGACCTGAGTTCAAATCAGATACTAGCTGTGTGACCCTGGGGAAGTCATTTAACTTCTGCTTGCCTCAGTTTCCTCAATGAGGTACCTATCTTCCAGGGTTGTGGTGAAGATCAAATGAGATATTTATAAAGCTCTTAGCACAGTAACTGGAACACAGTGGATATTTAATGAATGCTTGTTTCCTTCCTTAAACTCCTTGAGGCCAGGACTCTTTATATTCTCTAAAATACCCAGCAGTTATAGGTGTTCAAGACTGATAAATTGATATAGTTAAGAAAAAACTTTTAAGCCTATTTGAAAACATGGATAAAGGAATGGAAATTACCTCTAGGTGTCAGAAAAAATTCATGTCATCTGCATGAGACTATAGTGGTATGGATTTTTAAAACATTAAGAACATCATTATACACAATTAAATGTAAAATAATGCTGCCACTATACTAAGTATTTCTTGGACAAAGAATCTGTGCCTAATTTTTGATAGATTGAAAGTAATTTAGTGCTTTAGTACTTTTGATAGATAGAAAGTAGTCTAGTCCCTGCCTTGCTATTAACTTGTTGAGTGTCATTTACATCTTTTGGGAGTCATTTTACCTTTCTGGATCGTCCTGTTAATTCACGTACTAAAAAATAAGGAAGAGGTTGTATTGCTTGATCACTAAAGTACTTTCAAATTATAAAACGACATTGTTGTAGTGCTCCAGTTCCTGTGGCCCAGCAGAGGTCTTAAATGTTAGCCAGACATAGATGATAGCCTGCACAAAGAATCAGGGTGGAGAAATAGAATGTCATTTGCAGGGAGGCCAGTTTGGTTGTAAAGTTGAGTGCATGAAGGAAATAAATCTAGAAAGGAAGGTTGCATCAAGATCACTCATGGCTTTAAGAGCCAAACAATAGGAGTTTATATTTTATCCTAGAGGGGAGAGGCAATAACTGGAGAGTGACTTAGTCACATCTGTAGTGAGGTCAACCAAGCAGCTGTATGGAGGAAGGATTGAGAGGAAGAGACCAAATGTGTGGAATCCAATTAGGAAGCTATTGTAATACAATCCAGTCAAAAGATGAAAAGGGTTTCTACTATAAGGTATGTGAGTAGAGCAAAAGGGGAGAAAAAACAGATTATGGAGGTAGAGGGAATAGAAAGAGAAAAGCTCAGGATGACTCCCATAGCCAAGCATGGATTGAACATAAAGACAAAATTTCCTGAAAGTAGAGACTGAAATTTTGGAATGCATTAGAGACAGAAAAACAGAAGTATGACAACTAGAATTTAAACTTCTTGTGTAAAATTAGAGTGACAAATAACGACTCCTTGCATACACATTGCTTTATAGTTAACAATTCTCCCCTTTGCTATCAATAGTTTGTGTTATACTCCCAATATTACAAATGAGGAAACAGGGGCTAAGAAAGAAGATACCATTATTTGGCTTCCACTTCCAAATTCCACTGCCACTTCCTTTTCCTCTTCTCCCGTTGCACGGAGAATGAGCATTAGGGAGAGGATACCATGCTGCTCCAGATAAAGGAGATCTGGAAATGGTCCGGCTTTATAGAAACTTTGGTGTGGTTAGGAAAGGAAATTATTTTTAAATTTTAAGACAATGAGCCGTCAATTAAGAATACAAATAGAATTTTCTGTTAAATTACTAATATATTACTGTATAAATTGCAACTATTTGCGTCTATGTCATAGTGGTACAATTTATGAGATTCAAGAGATTTCGTTGTATCTGATAGTAGTCTTATGATTTGTAAGAAAAAGGGAAATTATTTGTCAGCACATCTGGCCAGATATCTGTAAAGATTCCATCTTTTACACGTTGTAACTTGCTCATCCGACTCCTCCGGGTGAAGATAATACTTCGTTTCCCAGCCTCTGGGAGATGTCTAGGTACGAATGGAGAGACAGTGAGCTCTCTCATAATTGGCCGGACGGAAGGGCCTTAGGCGGGGCCAAACAGAGGGAGACGGGTGGTAGCAAATCGATCCGAAGACTGGAGCTACTCCAGGTTGATAGGATTCCAGCTTCTTTCTACCCAGTGTGGGAGGACTCCGGTGCAGGGCGGCATATACTCCAGTCACACTGTACTGTTGAGAAGGATTTCAACTAAGGAGCACCGAACACAACTCAGCTACAAAGACTGCAGCTCCTCCGAGTTTAAAACTGGGAAGTCTCTTCTGCTCTTAATTCAGTCGGGGCGGAAAAAAAAAAAAAAGGAGCACCTAGCGGACACTGAGGGGGCGGAGGCGAATATTTCTTTAAGTTCTCCGTGCTATCCTGCTGCACCCAGATTTGACTCGCCCCAGGACTTGACGCACAAAACGAAGCTGGGAGAAAGAGAAGGAGTCCTATCTTAGGTTCAGTGGCTTGGGTTTGGATGAGCTTTGCAGCCGAGGAAGGGAGACCTCCTCCGAGAGTCTATTTGACCAGTCTCAGTGCTAGAGTTGTGAGTCTACCAATCGCGCTAGAACTCCTACTGGCAAAAAGAGAAGCCGCCTGAGTTCTCTCTGCTGGAACCACATTAACAAAAAGATATCCCCACAATCACTCTTTCCTTCCACCCCTACCCCCCCAAATCTACAAACCTGGGAAAAACATTCAGCCTCCACCCCTTCCCAGAGAATGGAGGATCAGTGTAAAGAGTGACCAGCTTCCGCCCTTTTTAAGCCTAGAAGATTGACCATCCCCTGGGCTTAACCAAAGTGAGCTTTTTTTTTTTCCCTCCCCTTCCTCTCAGACATCTCTGCACCCCCCCCCCTTCTCTATTCCCTCCTCCCTGCGGACGAGGGCGGAGGACAGGAGGGGGTATCCCGGTCGTCATGACAGAGCTGAAGGCAAAGGATCCCCGGACTTCCCACGTGGTGGATGGTGCACCTTCCACCTCCGATGTTCAATCCCCCCTTTTGGATCACCCGGACCCCGACCTTTTTCAATCCGTCCAGAACTCGGAAACCTCTCCGGTGGTCACGGCGCTCCCCATATCCCTGGACAGATTGCTCTTCACCAGAAGCAGCGACGAAGAGGAGCCGCCGGACGGGAAGGTGGAAGGAGAGCAGGCGCTGCCCGAGTTGGACAGCGCGTATCCCGTAGTAGGAGCGGGATCAGGTGGAGGAGGCGGAGGAGGAAGAACTGGCAGCGTCCGACTCCCAGATAAGGACAGCGGGCTGCTGGACAGTGTCCTGGACACGCTGCTGGCGCCCCCGGGGCCAGGACACGGTCACGCCAGCCCCCCTGTCTGCGTCGCCACCCCCTGGTGCCTCTTTGGCACGGAGCTCCCTGAAGCCCCTGGGGCCGCCCCCTCATCCCAGGGGGCGCTGCCACCGCTCATGAACCGGCTGCCGGCAAAGGAGGGAGAAGTCTCAGGTGCTGCGGCCTCGCACAAGGTCCCGCCGGGGGGGCCGCCTCTGTCCCGGCCGCTGCTAGCCGCCAGCCCCCTGTGTCCCAATGCAGCCGCTAAGCCGCCGCGGGCCGAGGATGGGCCCGAGAGCTCGGCGGGGCACCTCCCCAAGGGCAGGTCCAGGGCCTTAGCAGGCGGCGGCGCTGGGGCGGCGGTGGCCACGGCCCCGACCCTGCCGCCCGCGGGAGGCGTCTCCCCGGTACCTAGGGACGATCCCCGCTTCTCAGCTCCCAGAGCCGGTCCCGCGGCCGAGCAGGAGCCGTCGACGGCCCCGGGGCGCTCCCCGCTGACCACCTCGCTGATGGACTTCATCCACCTGCCCGTCCTCCCGATCAACCCGGCCTTCCTGGCGGCTCGCACCCGGCACCTGCTGGAGGTAGAAGGCTACGAGGGCGGCTCCGGAGCCTTCACGCAGCCCCGGGACTCGCCCGCTTCCTCGTCCACCCCGGGAGCTGGAGGCGACTTCCCGGACTGCGCCTTCCAGCCGGACGCCGAGCCCAAGGACGAAGCGTACGCGCTGTACGGGGACTTCCAGCCGCAGACGCTGAAGATCAAGGAGGAGGAGGAAGGTGGGGACCGCGCAGCCCGCTCCCCGCGCTCTTACCTGGTGCCCGGCCCCAACCCGGCCGTCGGGCCAGACTACGCGATGGGACTCCAGCTGCAGCCGCCGCCGCCGCCGCCGCCACCCCCGCCCCTGCCGCGGGCGCTGTCGTCCAGACCTGCGGACTTGGCAGCCCCCGCCAGCGCCCCAGCCAGCGCTTCCTCCTCGTCCTCCTCCTCTTCGTCGTCCTCCTCCTCGTCCGCAGCCGCCACAGCCTCGCTCTCCACCCTCGAGTGCATCCTTTACAAAGCCGAGTCGGCGCCGCCTCAGCCCAGCCCCTTTGGGCCCCTGCACTGCAAAGGGCCGAGCGGAGCCGGCTGCCTCCTGCCGCGGGACAGCCTGCCCTCCACCTCGGCCTCGGCCGCCGCAGCCGGCGCTCCCTCAGCCCTCTACCAGCTGAACGGGCTCCCGCAGCTGGGCTACCAGGCAGCCGTTCTGAAGGAGGGCTTGCCGCAGGTCTACCCCCCCTATCTGAACTACCTGAGGTGAGTGGGGCAGAGGAGGTGCGGGCTAGGAGGTGCGGGCTAGTGGGCTGGGAGCCTGCCTGCCGTAACGTCCTAGAATCCGGGTCCCCGCAGGGGAGGGGAAAGAGGGCGAAAGCTCGGGGGCGGGGGAGCGGGGTTGCTTGGAGGATAGGGATGGAATTCTGTGGTTCCACATCGAGCGTTCGGAGATAACGGTCGTCGATGGTTGCGCCTCGCGCCTCGCTCCTTATCTTATTACAAGTGAGGGTGCAGGAGCTGTTCCGGAGGATAGGCTTGGAGGATAGAGGGAAGAGATTACATTTTTTCCCCCCTTTTTTCTCCTTCCCACCTTCCCTACCTCCCCATCTGGCGTTCGGAAGTTAGCCGCAGGGAAGGCGCTGAGGGTTACCTGGGGCCTCGAAAGCCCTTGGTAAAACTTGGGAGCTCAGCTAGAATCTGCGGACCAACACCTCCCTTGGAAAAATGTGCCGCGTCATCCTCGCTGGGTCAAATCTGAGTGGCGAGCGGCGGAAGCGGCTAGAGGGATTCGAAGGAAAAAAGAGAAATGGCGAGGGCTGTCGTTTTCGTTGTTTTAAACTTGGGAGTTTTTCCGTTTCCACTTAGAATCAAGTTAGTGTGGCGTGAAGAGCAGCACATCAGAAACGAAAGCAGAAAAATCTTATGCTAAAGGAGCACTTAGTTTCCAACGGATCCTAACAAGTAAAACTACCTTTCTTGAAGATAAAACTTTGCATCAGGCTTTTTGCATGGCATTTAATGCGCTGCTATACGCTCATGCTGCCTCAGAAATGACAACTAGTCGCGTACTTATACTTGTCAAACAAAACCACGAAGATTTGGTTATATGAGCCCTGAAAGTGGTGGGCTTCATTAAAAATAATACCTTTTTATCTGTTTTATATCAGTTACTTGGTTAGGTGAAGTGTGTACATAGTAAAGTCTATTTGTCTTTTCCTTTAAGTATTCTGTAGGAAAACATCTAGTTGCTATAGGGGTAAAGGAAAGAACACGTTTCAAAGAACTCTTAATTTAGTCGGAGGAGAGATTTAAAAGTATTTTTACTGTCATTAAAAAAAAAAGGCTAGCATTTCAGTTGACAGCTTCTAACTTCACAGTTTACTAGGAAATAATTCATTTTTGCATGGACTTTGCCAGGCATCACTCATTTGTTGACCTAACTTGGTGCTACTGAGTCCGGCTAGAAAGTTTGTGCCTGTGAAGAATGTTACAAATGAATAGCCTATTTACAAAGTTTATAAAGAAAAGGAAATTTGAAACTGTTCATCAGTACATTTTAAATTACTTAAATTTTGGTTTGGAATCATTAGACTCTTGTTTTTTTTTTTTTAATTAACGCTGAATTCATGGTTTAAAAAAAAGAGTTCATTGTTGAATATTGAAGATGTCAACATATTTTTTATTTAATTCAAAGGCCAGATACAGAAGCCAGCCAGAGTCCTCAATATGGTTTTGAATCATTACCTCAGAAGATTTGTTTAATCTGTGGGGATGAAGCTTCTGGTTGTCACTATGGAGTCCTTACCTGTGGAAGCTGTAAGGTCTTCTTTAAAAGGGCAATGGAAGGTAGGAATGTTTACATTTAGTTATTATACTAAGGTAAATGGAGTCGTTCTATTCATTTCAAACTTCTAGTTATACTTGCCTCTAAGAAGATAAAATCTAGTTTAAAATATTGTGTGTACCTCTTGGACATTTAGTCTTTGCCACTTAAAAATAGGACCTAGTAAATGTTGTGTACCTTTAAGGCCTCTTAATTGATACTTTAAATATTGTATATGAGGCATTATTGTGCTGGTAGAATTATTACTAATTAGAATTTAATTTTAACAATTCAAAGAAAACTTCTTTATTCAATTCAGATTTTTCCTGTTAAGTGCTTAAAATTAAATCTTCTATGAATAGAAAAAAATTTATTGAGCTAATAGGATGCTACGCTATGCAATATTTTATAAATAAGATAAAATATTAATTGCTAAGGTGGGCTTCATCAATTACTTTATAGTTTGCTTTTTCACTATATTAATGTGCTGTCCTGTTCAGTGACATTTGCACAATAAAATTGTATTTATGAATACCTTGAAAATTGTTTCCTTTTTAAAATGCAGATGTTAATGTAGGGTACTTTGCTGTAATTTTAAGCATATTAATTCAAATTAAGACAAATCTGGATACTTTGTGAAGAGATGCCATTTATAGAGTTGTTTTACTATAAGTAACATATGCTATCTGTTTTGTAGTGATGGACCTAAAAAGTTCAAGTTCATTGAACTAGTTACTATTTGAGAATATACCATAAAATTCTCAAATAGACCTTTAGAGAAAACATTTTAAGTTCACTTTGCACTTGTGCTCTAGACAACCAAACACATTTATATTTAAAAAATTAGATTTTTTTTTTTGCAGCTAACAACATCTACAGCAATAAAACCTGTTTTGTTTCGTTTTGTTTTGTTTTGTTTTTATCTGCTCATACCCAGTCTTGGAATCTCCACAAAGGAATGGAGTGACTCTTAAGTCAGATAGCACAAGAGAGTTATTGATCCCTAAGAGTTCTGTTCCATTGGTTGCTGATCTCAGGGCCCTCCTTTTTTTTTTTTTTTTTTTTTGAATGCAGGAATCTCAGGTCTAAAGACTTCATGAAAAGAGGGAAGTAGAATGTGGTAATTTCTTGACGTTCTCAAATGTGTTTGAAACATATTTCTTCCCAGAGGTCTAGTGACTTTTTAGAATGCATTTAATCAAAAAGTACACTGTGGATGCCAAACAAGAATTGAATATTTGATGTTATGTAGAATTGAGAAATATTTATCAATATTCATGTAATATTTAAGTATTTTTTAGAAAATGTTTAATTATGTAATTCTAAGCTATGAGGTAAGAAAGCACCTTTGAAAATAACAGTAACCAAGTACTAGAAAGCCTTTCAATTGATACTCCACATTAATAATATTTATCAAAATTTAACAAAGAAATATTTGTATGAGAACTCATTCACTTATGCTAATTTGCCATTATTTCTCAACTTTTCTAAGTGCACTTATAGGTTAGATTCTCTTGGAATTTTAGCAATATTTTCCTCAACTTTATTTATGAATAAAAGTCTCAAATTAATTATTAAAGTATCTGGAGGTACCCCCCCTTTATAAAATAATCATCAGTGGAAGAGGATGCTTATTGAGAAGTAAGAGTATCTGAAAAGTTTAAAGTATAATTTTCAATTGATGTTAATTTAAGGATTGCCTGTATATCTTCATTCATCTTCCCTTTCATTTCTGCTTTCCTTGTCTTTCCCTTCCTTTTCTGTCATTTTTTAACCTTCTTGTTCTATTATTTAGATACTTATACTCTTGCCTTTGTTCATTCCTAAACTTAATCAGATCAGTCACCCTAATCCTGGGTTATATCCCATTTTCTCTATTCCCATTTTCAGTATCTATATGTTGTTAAAAAAGTCATAAAATTGTATTGACTGAGTCTAAAATAAAATCATATTCCTTAATCCACCTCTAGTCTTTCCCCCATGATACATTTTATGTATAATTTCAGGTTAATCTTCCTATTGTACAACTTTGATCAAATGATTCTCCTCTTTGAAAACCTTCAGTGGCTGTCAATCTCTTATGAATCTTAAGGTCATAGATGTACAAGAGGAAGATCATAGATCTACAACAGGAACAGACCTTAGAGATCATCTATGATTCTATGAAAACATCTATGTGGGAAACATTTAATAATTACGTGGTACAGAATCTCATAGAAATTACATTGAGAAATAGTCAGAATTTAGATGGAAAAAACAAAGAATAGAAGATGGCTTTTAAGGTTAAGCATATTATGAGCAACCGTGGTAGGCTGAGCCACATGTGTTTAAGGGACTGTGAAGGGAATTAATCTGGCTAGAGTGGAAAGTTCATGTTGGGAATACATGAAAGATAAAGACTAACCCTTGAGTGAGTGTCCTATACATGCATCAAGTGTATCCTTGATAACAGTATGAAAAAAGAAACAAGCAAACTTTCCTAGATAGAAGAGAGAGAATGGAGAGAAGGAGACCAGTTAAGAGGGTATTATAGTAGTCCAAGCAAGATGTGGTAAAGGCCTAAAATACAGTCAGGGTGGTGGCATTGGAAGTGGAGAGATAATTCTGAGGTATAATCAGAAGGATTTGGCAATGGATATGAGGGATAAGCAAGAGAGAACTGTCAAGGATAATTAGTGTTTGAACTTAGGTAACTTGTCCTAGCGTAATTCTTGGTACCTGGAACACTACCTGGACCATAACAGATGCTTAATACTTGTCGAATGGATGCAAACATTAATAAATGGATGGGAGTTTGGTGATACCATACAACAAAAAAAAGGGAAGATGAGAAAGGGGGTAAATTAGAGGGAGAGAGGATGAGATAGATGTTGAATTTGAGATTCCATTGAGATATCCAGTTGTAAACATTGAACAGGAAGTTGAAGGTGCAGAACTGGAATTTAAGAGAAAGATGAGTACTGCATACAGAGATTTAGGAGTCATTTGCCAAGAAATGATAATTGAACTAGAATCAGTCAATCAACAAGTATTTATTAAGTTATTTCTATATTCCAGACACTGCTAATCCTGGGGATACAAAGCAAAACAAACAAACAAACAAGATAATCCTTGTCCTTAAGGAATTTATATTCTAATAGGGGAGATGACCTGTGAAGATGCATATGGAATAGATAGAAAAAAAAACAGTGGAGTAAAGGTAGTAGCAGCAGGAAGGAACCAGGAAAGATCTGCTGTAGAAGGTAGTATTTGAGCTGAGTCCTGCGGGCAGCCAGGAATAAAAAAGCAGCAATGAAGTGGGAATGCATTCCAGGCATGAGGGACAGAGCCAGAGCATAGGCAGTGGAAACCATTAAATGAGTTTTGAAGAAGGAATGATGAGGGAGCTCATAGTGAATAACTTCAGTTTTCTCAGGAAAGAAGGATGCAAAGTCATGATGAGAGGAAGAAGACAGGATAGAGTTAGACTTTGATTCAATTCGATTAAAAATTTATCAAGTCTGTCTTTGTGTAAGGCACTCTGTGCTAGGTACTGGAGAAATACATAAAATATCTTTGATTTCATCAGCATGTAGAGACATAGTACATGAATACCCCTGATTCAATCAGGCTGTCATTTAGGAGAATTCCTAGGTAGTTGCACATGTAGGTTAAGTGACTTGCCCATTTGACCCTCTGGTTTCCTGTCTTCAAGCTCAGCAATCTATCCTTCTATTCCATAGTGTTCTCTGTGGATATACAAACAAAAGAAAATGTTTCCAACCTCAAGGAGATGTGATTGCTTAATTCTTGTTCATTGTCTTAGGAAGTTACTGGGGAGTGGGAGAAGTACCACATAACAAGGCAGATGTCCTAATTTTTTTTTAAAAGCACAGGGTTAGGGAATGGATTCTGCCAGGTATAAATCGATGATCTTGACTTCAATTCCTAGCAAAATTCTGGAACAGCATTAGAGAGATGGTTAGTTGACATCTAGAAAAGGAAAAGGTAATCATAAAAAGCTAGCATGGATTCACCAAGAACCTATCATGTCAGCAAACCTCATTACTTCTTTGTCAAGGATGTTGGATTGATAGGTCAGGGGAATGCAGTAGAAACATGGTTAACTTATATTTTAGCAAATATTTGGCAATCACTCATGTTACTCTTGCAAAGATTAAGAGATTTAGGCTAGACAATAGTATAATTCAGTGGTTTCAAAACAGGTTGAGTGGCTATACCCAAAATGTAGTCATTAATGGTTTGCTGTCCACCTGGAAGGAGGCCAGTGGAGCACTTCAGGGATTTGTGCTGGGCCCTATATTGTTTAACATTTCTACTGATGCCTTGGATAAGGCATAAGTGATATGCTTATCAAGTTTTTAGATGACACAAAGCTAGGAAGAAAAGTAGTTAATGATGCTTATAACAATAATGATATTATAAAGATAAGAAGAATGAGGAATGATAGTATCTGATTTGAACCTTAAAACGATTCAGTGGTGTAAGTGCTACAGCTATTGTATCTCTATTTTACAGATGGGAAAATTAAGGCTGAAAGAAATTGAGACTTGCCTCGGGTCATACAGCTAGTAACTTTCTGAGGCAGGATCCAAGAGCCAAGTCTAACAACTCTATCCACTGTGTCATGTTGGTGGAGAAAGCAAGATCCAAAAAGAACTAGTCAGAATGAAAAATTCACAAGGGCAAGACAGGTGGGGGGGGTGGCAGGGTATTATAAGCAACAGTTTAACTGAAAAAGATCTGTAGATGTTACTGAACATCAACCTCAGTATAAGTCAACAATATGATATGATAGCCAAGACCATTAATTAAATGAGGCTTCATGAAGACAGGTATAATGTCCTGGAATAATCAGGGGTTAGTACTCCTATATTTTATCCTGGTCACTTCATATCTGTTAGTATTTTCTCCAGTTCTTGGAACCACATTTTAATGACTTTTTAAAACTGGAGGGCATCTAGAGGAGTGCCACCAAGATGGTAAAGAACATTTAATTCACATCATACAAGAATCAGTTGGAATAAGTGGGGTGGTTTATTGAAATGCTCTAAGGGCTCTCATCTTCTCATTGCTGACAATTTATTAGCATTGTACTTTTCTTGCCATAGAGAAGTGTAAATTTTTCCTTCATACTTCTCAACAGTAGAGTCAAACTCTTAATGAATATCCATGAAATGTGTTTGTGTTCAAGTTAAAGTATAAAGGAGGTAGTATTTTAAGATTATAAATGTATAAAGCATTTCACAAAAGTATGTCTTTGTAACGTTTAGTAATTAAACATTTCTCAGTGGAAGATCATATAAAGTAGAAGAAAACATTTGTGATATTTATTGTCACTATAATTAATATATTTTTCAGTAAATAATATTTAATAAATACATGTGGAATTTATTAATTGATAGATTTCTGAAGTTAATATAATATATAGTTTATATTCTATTTATATTAACTAGATAAATTCTTATCCTACACCCCCCTCAAAAAAGGCCAAGAATGATCCTTGGTTATAAACCACCAATTTTTGTCTTACTCTCAGTTATTTTTCATAATTTCTTTATGTAAAATATGATTTCTCTCTTGTCTAATCTGGTTGGCATAGTAGAAGAAGCCCAAAATTTAGAGTTGGAATACTTGCAAAACCCAGTTCTGGCACTTAGTACATATATTGACCACAAGCAAGTAACTTATTCTCATTTGAAGCTCATATGGCCTTTAAAGTCCTTTCCAGCTAGTTTATGATCTTATGGTCCTAATTAGAACTCTTTCAGCCTAAAATCTGGTGGTCAGCTACTTAAAATTCTTTGTGATAAAATCAGATTTGAAAAGATTTCTCAGGTTATTCAGATGAGCTAAATTCAAAATAATTCGATTCAAATTATATCACTGTGCTAGGTATTGTGAAGGATTTTGAAAATTTTATATCTTTTCCTTAACCCTTAAGGAATCTCTTGTATCTTTGGGGGATAAGACTTGGAAACATGAAGTAATTAGAGAGTTATAAAATTGTATATTCAGTATATTAACTATGATATAACTCTACTCGGCCTTTTTTAAGTTAAAATTTTTAAGAACTACTAATTGCTTGAGATATTTCAGAGATACTGCTTAGGTTTATGTCTCAAAGTAAATGGTTCCTATAATATACGTGAGTAACACTTCTAAATCAAGAGATTCAGGCTGGTTTCTTATAACCTTACTAAAGCTCTTCTGCAATTTTAATTACTATTTTTTTAGTGATTCAGTATTAAATTTTAAATAATATGTTTGCAAAGCACTATTCTCACAATTGTGACTCATTTATAATCTCTTTCCCCACAATGATTCTTTGAAGTAGATAGTACAGTATCATCATTCCCATTTTTTAGGTGATAGAATTGATATACAAGGAGGTTAAAGTTATTTGCCCAGAAGCGTGCTGCTAATTAATTAGTACTAGCTATGGGCAGCTAGGTGACCCAGTGGTTGGAACACCAGGCCAGGAATCATGGAAAACCGAGCTCAAATTCAGTCTCAGGTGCTTACTAACATGTGAACCTGGGCAAGTCACTTAACCCTATTTACCTCTGTTTCTTCATCTGCAAAATGAGTCAGAGAAGGAAATGGCAAACCACTCCAGTATCTTTGCCAAGAAAACCCCAAATGGGGTCACAAAGAGTTGGACATGAATGAAATGACTGAACATTATCAAATTAATACCAAATCTGTAAATCAAAGTTGTCATCAACCTCTAACACTAGTGCTTTTTCCTCTACAACACAATTCCTTTAGGCCTAGCATAATTCCTCACAAATTTAGGTAATAAATATGGATCAAATGAATGGGTACACATATATATTAGATAATATTATCCAGTGACTGGCATTCTGAAATTTTTTGTATAGATTTTAACTTACTATAAACGTGCTTCTGAATGATTGCTGCTGATACTTCATGTTTTCTCCTATTTTAGGGTATTCTCTCTATCAAGACAACTTACAACCCCCCTCTAACTTGATAGATGGCCTTTCTGAATATCTGTAGGCCAAACTTTTATCATCCTACAGCCAACCTGGTGATGGAGCCTTTCTGAACTTAACCAATAGTTTGTTGTTGGAATCATATTTCAATCTCTTCAACTCAGTTGAACCCACAAACACTTGTGCTTTACTGGAATAGCCTTCAAGAGTCATGGGTCACCGCTATACCAAATGAAGCTTTAGAGTAGAACCTTAGTGGATGATGATATGAATCTACTTATACTGTAACTACAAAGAATGAGGAACATTCTAACATAGGAAACTAAATACAGAGATATCCATTGGAGAAACTCCAAGCCAAACTAAAACCACCAGTTAATGTTTTTATCCGATTCTGTGATCTTATTGGTGTGTAGAATTTCAAGTATGGAAACTCCCTACCAACAGCGTAGGTAGGCATCATAATCTTTGAGAGTTGCCTAAGGTTGTCGGTGGTCACATAGACATTACATGTCAGATGAAGGACTTGAACCCAGATCTTCTGACTCCAAAGCTATCTTATCCACTACAGTAAATCATTCAACAAACATTTATTAAGCATTCCCTGTGTTCAGTAACTGAAGTAAGCTCTGGGGTTTCAAATACAAAAAATGAAACAATACTGGTCATCCAGGAGTTTGCCTTCTATCTGGCAAAACAATACACACCCACATCACACAACATATGTATAAAATAAGTACAAGTGGGAATGAGGAGAAGCTTTAGCAGGAACTAGGGACAGGGGTCAGAACAGGAAAGGCCTAACAGGAGGTAGAGCTTAAGCTGAGCACTGAAAGAAGCTAAGGATTCTAAGCATAGATGAGGAGGGAATGCATTCCTGCTTTATGTAAAAGAATGGAGACCAGGAAATAGAATGTCTTGTGTGAAGTACAACAAGAAAGCCAGTCTGGTTGGGACATAGAGTAAAAAAGGGAGTAGTAGCCAGCATAGTACAATGGAAAGAACACTGGTTCTAGAATCAAAGGACTTAGATTCAGATGCTGATTGTGACCTTACAAGTCATTAAGTTCTATGGGCCTCAATTTTTGTTACCTTGAAAATCAGGAGGTTATGCCAAGTGACTTCTGAGATCTCTTCTAGCTCTACATTTAATGCTGAAAGAAGGCATTTGCATCTTATTCTAAAGACAATAAGGAGCCACTAGAGCCTTTCGAAAGCAGAAGAGTAACATGGTTAGAACTATAAGAGTATTATTTTGGCAATTGTATGAAAGGATGGATTGAAGAGAGAAGAGAATTGCAACAGGGAAACAAATTAGGAAGTTGCCTCTCAGAAACTATCCATATTAAGGTGAAAATTTTAGATAATTACACATGAAGTTTTAATGGTTTATAAGTTTATAATTGTACATTAAGATTATCTATATAATGTATATAACGTTTTAAATCTTGCCACAATATCTGAGAGTATTGTGGTTCTCTGGGTATTACGGTATGACATATGTCTTAACTGATCTTCTGACTTTTGACAGTTTCAGTAGAAATTTGACTAGTATTTGATTCTTTTTCCTTACTATATATTGGGAATTTAATGCACTTAGTTTAGTAAGGATATGGTAGAGAAAGCAATAGACTTTCTATGAGAAACCTGGCTTCAATTTTGGGTGAGGGAAATCTTAACCTTTGGATACAATTCATGCCACTTTTTCATTATCAGGAAGTTTTCCCCTTAAACTAAGTCAAAAATCTGCAGTTTCTAACCATTGTTTCTAGTTCTGCCATCAAGCTAAGCAGAATTTGCCCAGTTGCCTTTTTTGTCTTTGACACTGGTATGTAACCCTTCTTCCTGGATTCTCTGCTATTTAGTTTCTTTAATAACCCTCTCTGTTCTCCTTCTGAAATTCTTCTGCTAGATTATTATCTATCTTCTCAACTTCTTAGGCTAGGTGTCTCTCAAATTTCCATAAAGGTAACTATAAATAGAAATTATAATTGAACAAAGAATTAATGAGATTAGAAAAAGAGAGTGGGGAGAAATAAAAGTGAGCCCAAGACAAAGACCTAGGGTACATATTTAGGGAGACATTGATAATCCAAAATAGTCTGAGGAAGAATGATGAGATAGATTGGAGGAAAGCCAAGAGAGCACTGTCACAGAGGCCAAGGAACAAGATCATGTTTAGGAAGAACATGTGGTCAGTACTATCAATTGATTGTTGGTATGATTGGAGAAATGAATTTCAGGCATTTATCAAAATCCGAGGGCATGGGTTTTATGTTGGCACCTTACTAGGGTTTTGTTTCCCATAAATTTCTGGGCATATCCATAACCAGTATCTATGTGATATCTAGGTTAGCAGCTTAATGTGTATGTATATATACATAGATGTGTGTTTGGTTTCATATATAAGTGGTTTTCTCCTTCCTCCTTTTTCTTTTTAAAGTCTTACAATGTAATATTTCAATCAAATAGATTCTAACTAGACATGTTTAAGTACAGTCCATCACTGTCTAAGAGTCCCTCATCCTTATATTTTAAGTCTTGGTCCAGAATCCAAAATCTGTTCTCTAAATACTTTAACCCATAATTCCCTTTCCAAATCTGCCTCTCTTCTGACAGTTGCACCTTCGTTTTTCAGCAATAATGGGGAAAAACACTTATTACCCTAAGGTCTTTATTTTCTTGCCTAAGGCTTTATAGTTCTTATCAATGCTTTCTAGATTCTATCAGTAGCATTAGTGCCTGAAGGAATAACCAGAAGTGTGCAGTATCTGGTCTGTTGCAAATATGAAATTACCAAATTTCTAACAAAATGATATTTTTCGGTTGCTCTTCAATACAGAGAAAGCCAGCTTCAGAAATTTGTGAGCTATTCTTCCCTTGACTTTTAACTTTCTTTGGTCTTCTGGTTTCTTGTACAAAGAGAATGTATATAACTCAGTTTCTACAACAACATAATGTTTTATTGGCCACCTGGACATGGATCTTACATTTGTATTACTAATAACCGAGTTAAGGTTTGTAGGTAAAAATGGCATGATTTTAGTAGCCTAGGCCCTCTCTTCCATTCTTCTTGTCATCATCATTGCAAAAGCAGCGGGACTGAGGGTCATTTTGCATTTTTTCTTGCTTTATAGGTTTACATGACCAAATCATTCATCAAATTACCACTATTTTCCAAGGAATTTATTCCATTTTGGGCAGCTCTAATTATACAGACAGAAGGTGGGGCCTAAAGCTAGGAAGACTCATTTTCATGATTTCCAATCTGGCCTCACACACTCAGATTCTGGGCAAGTCATGTAACTCTGTTTGTATTTGGTCTCTGTGTTTGAAACCTTAGCCTTTGTCACATAGTGAGTGTTTAATAAATACTTTTTCACTTGTTCTTTCCTTCCTTTCTCTAAAACATATCAGAAGCTTATGAACTAGTGGATAAAAAAAAGTTGAAAAGCTAATATTGGGGAGAGGAGATGGCTCACCAAGGAGAATGTTAAAATATCGTGAAATAATTTTGCAAAGGTAGGAGAAAAATAAAGACAGCACGGCATCATAAAAGTAAAGGTCTATTACTAAGTATCATTACCATAGGATTTCAGATCTGAAATAATGCTAAAACTACTATGAGTTGCACATTTAGACTTGCCTTACCTTACCTTACCGTACCTTACCTTCTTGAGTCTTGAAAAGTTCAAAAAGCTATAACTCACATTAAATCATTAAAAATTATCACTATTGATGATATTTTAGATTATAAGCCCATCCATGTCCTAGACATCTAAAGATGAATCACAGAATTCCTATTCAATCAATTCAACAAATACCTATCAAATGTATGTCATATACAGAATACTCTTCCAGGCAGTAGTAAAAGTACAAAAATCATTTGGACACACCCAGCCTTCATAGAGTTTATAATTTAGTAGGTGGGTTAAGCTACATATACAAATATAAGGGATACAAAGAATTCTAGATGTCAGCTGGTCACATCAGTCTTTGCTATTATATTTGTTTCTGGAAGCAATAGGGAGTCCCTGGAGTTTATCATATGGAGAGGGCAGGGTGAGAGAAGAAGGATGTGTGACATAAGATATGTGATTTAGGAAGATTTGGAGTGAAGGATGATTTAAGACTGGGGAGAGCTTTGAGGCAGGCATACAAACCAGCAGGCTACTGCAATAGTCTAGAAGTGAGGTGATAGGACCTTTTCTAGGGTCATGGTAGTGTCAGAAGAGAAACTGGTACAAATACAAAAATGGTTCAAAGATAGAATTGACAAGATCTTTCAGTAGTTTGGATTTGGGGGTAAAAGAGTATGAAGCTAAAGACAATACCTAGATTGTGAGCCTGGTTGACTAGGAGGGTGGTGATACTGCACAGTAACAGGGAAGTTTGGAAGAGGGAAAGGTTTGGAGGCAAACTTAAAGGACTGGATTTTAGACATCCAAATATCCAATGAAGATGTGAGACTTGAGGTCTGGAGATAGGTCAGAGATAGGTAAATAGATCTGAGAATCATCTGCATAGTCAGGATAATTGAATCCATTGGAGCTGATGAGATGACCAAGTGAAGTAACCTAGAGAAACAAGAGGCCAAGAACATAGATCTGGAAGATGGCCACGATTAAAGGGAGTAGTCTGAAAAGGAATAGTCATGCAAGAGGACAACCAGAAGGGAACAATGTCATGAAAACTTAGAAAAGTAGGTCAGGGAAGAGAGGAACTGACATTGTCAAAGGCTGCATAAAAGTCAAGAAGGGTGGGGATTGAGAAAAAGCTATCGTGTGACAATTAAGTGCTGGTTGGGGGTCCTTGGGGGAAGAGGAGTGCCGATTTGGCACAGCTTGTGGTGGCTGTGAAGAGGGAGTCCTCTTGGTAGTTACACAACAAAAAGGAGTGCTTGCACTCATAGACCAGAGCACAGGCCAGGATCAGAGTATCATACCACTTCAGAATAGAAGTAGCTCTGAAAACAGCAGCTCAAAACCCCTGAAGCTTGGGACAGAGCACTCAACTCTGGAAGCAGTCATACCATGACAAAGAGCTCAAAAGTCAAGTAATTGACTGGGAAAATGAGCAGGCAGTATAAAAGGACTCAGACTGTAGAATCTTTCTCTGGTGACAAAGAAGATCAAAACATACAGCCAGAAGAAGTCAACAAAGTCAAAGATCCTACATCAAAAGCCTCCAAGAAAAGTATGAATTGGTCTCAGGCCATGGAAGACCTCAAAAAATGATTTGGAAAAGTGAGTAAGAGAAGTAAAGGAAGAATTGGGAAGAGAAATGAGTGTGATGCAAGAAAATCATGAAAAAATGAGTCAACAACTTGCTAAAGGAGACCCAAAAAAAGTGCTGAAGAAAATAACACCTTAAAAAATAGACTAACTCAAATGGCAAAAGAGCTCCAAAAAGCCAATGAGGAAAAGAATGCCTTAAAAGGCAGAAGTAGCCAAATGGAAAAGGAGATCCAAAAGACCACTGAAGAAAATACTGCCTTAAAAATTAGAATGGAGCAAGTAGAAGC
>CM053622.1:692897010-692913411 GCA_028646595.1 Phalanger gymnotis | reverse complement strand
TAAAAGAGAACCCAAAAGAATGAAAAAATGGAAGACAATGTGAAATATCTCATTGGAAAAACTACTGACCTGGAGAACAGATCCAGGAGAGATAATTTAAAAATTATTGGGCTACCTGAAAGCCATGATCAAAAAAAGACCCTAGACATCATCTTTCAAGAAATTATCAAGGAAAACTGCCCTGATATTCCAGAACCAGAGGGTAAAATAGAAATTGAAAGAATCCTCTGATTGCCTCTTGAAAAAGATCCCAAAAAGAAAACTCCTAGGAATATTGTCACCAAATTCCAGAATGCCCAGGTCGAGGAGAAAATACTGCAAGCAGCCAGAAAGAAACAATTTGAGCATTGTGGAAACACAATCAGAATAACCCAAGATCTAGCAGCTTCTACATTAAGGGATCAAAGGGCTTGGAATGTGATATTCCAGTGGTCAATGGAGCTAGGATTAAAACCAAGAATCACCTACCCAGCAAAATTGAGTATAATACTTCAGGGTAAAATATGGACTTTCAATGAAATGGAAGACTTTCAAGCATTCTTGATGAAAAAAAACCAAAGCCGAATAAAAAATTTGACTTTCAGATACAAGAATCAAGGGAAGCATGAAAAGGTAAACAGAAAAGAGAAATCATAAGGGACTTACTAAATTTGAACTGTTTTGTTTACATTCCTACACAGAAAGATGATATTTGTAGCTCATGAGACCTTTTTCAGTATTAGGGTAGTAGAAGGGAACATACATACATACATACATACATACATATATGTATATAGACGGAGGGCACAGGTTGAGTTGAATATGAAGGGATGATATCTGAAAAAATAAAATTAAGGGGTGAGACAAGAATATATTGGGAGAAAGAGAAAGGGAGAGATAGAATGGGATAAATCATCTCACATAAAAGTGGCAAGAAAAAGCTGTTGTAATGGAAGGGAAGAGGGGGTAGGTGAAAGGCAATGAGTGAATCTTGCTCCCATCAGATTTGACTTAAAAAGGGAATAACATACCCACTCAGTTGGGTATCTTACCCTACAGGAAAGTAGGGGGAAAAGGTATAATAGGAGACCTGATAGAAGGATGGGAATATTGGGGGAGCAGGTAGTCAAAAGCAATCACTTTTGAAAAGGGACAGGGTCAAAGGAGAAAAAAAATAAAAGGGGGACACGATAGGATAGAGGGAAATATAGTTAGTCTTTCACAACATGAGTATTGTGGAAGTGTTTTGCATAATGATACATGTATAACCTATATTGAATTGCTTGCCTTCTCAAGGACAGTATGTGGGAAGGGAAGAAAGGAGATTTTGGAACTCAAATTTCTAAAAACAGATGTTAAAAAAAGTTTTTACGTGCAACTGGGAAATGAGATATATAGGCAATGAGATATAGAAATCTATCTTGCCCTACAAGAAAATAAGGGGAAAGGGGCTGGGAGGGGGATGATAGAAGAGAGGGAAGACTGGGGAAAGGGGCAATTAGAATACATGCCATCTTGGGGTGGGGGGAGGGTAGAGATGGGGAGAAAATTTGTAACTCAAAATTTTGTAGAAATGAAAGTCGAAAACTAAAAATAAATTTAAAAAATAAAATAAATATATAGGGATAGATGCAGAGCAAATTCTATTTTAGGGTTAAGTATACCTGTATCTGAAAGAATAGTAATTAATGGAATGTAAATGAGACTGCATCATTATTTAATTCCATTCCTCTTACTTCTGAAAGCACATAACTGTATAAAGGAAATAAAGCTGCTGTAAATTTTAGACATTATTTCCTTTTTCCTAAAGCATACCTGCTACACACTATGAAGGTTGACACTGAGGAAGGCTAGGCAGCATTCCCTACGTCAAGGCGAGATGAGTATCTGTGAAGAGATACTCCTTCCCCAAAGTATAGTATAAAAGAATCAACTAATGAGTCAGTCAAGGCAAAATACGTTTTCTTTCTAGTGACATCTACACTAATATCATAGAGGCAGGATGGCACGATAAATAGAGTGCTAGCCCTAGAACCTGGTTTCAAATTCTGCTTCTGACATAGCCTAGCTACTCATTGCTCTGTGCAGCTCTAAAATGCAGCAAAGATGCTAGCTTGCATTGGAAGAAAGACTGTCCTCACCTCAGAGTTCTCTAAGCCAGTGAAATCGCAGGTCTGGCTCCAGTCCTATGTGTTAATAACAATGTCATCAGCTGCGGCATTTTAAAAATGAAATCTGAAAATTGCTAAGATTCCTTGAAATCTGTGTGCTTTTTAGTAGAACACCCAGGGAAGAGATTTGATGTGATTTAGACCTGTACCTCATCTGATTGATAGTGTAGTTGACAGAGACATAGGCCTTCAACAGTGCCTACGTATTCAGTGGCAACATGTCTGCACAATGAGGGGTGTAAATATCCCAAAAGAGCCATCTGGTGTGAAGGTAAGAAAAGGTATTTGCCCATTTTCTGAAGCCCAGAGTTATCTCTATATTCCTCTCCAACCTGCAGTATTAGACTCATAGATAGAAGTGGGTTTGCTTATTTGTTTGACCTACCTTTATGTTTAGTAACGGGTAGAATTTCAGAAATACATGAACCAAAGCATTTGTTGTGGGCTATTTGCTAAAAATGGATGTTTAAAGAATGAATAGCCAAAAGCTCTTTGATGAATTTTGGAAGGCTAGAGAATGCTACTCTTATAATTATCTGCCTCCTTTACCAACTTACCACAGATTAAGCATCTACTGGTTTTGCTGCTCAATTGCAGAGATCCCCTTGAAGCCCATGGTTTTTGTGTTTCGTCTTTAACTTTCTTAATTAAACACTCATTGAAGGTATCTCCTAGCCTACAATATATTTGCTGGTGAAAGAATCTGAGAATCAAGCTTGTTGTTTCATTTACTAGAAAATTAATTTAACCAGAGTATTGCGTTCCATTCTGCAAGATTCTTGTCAATTGAGTTGTTTCTTTAGTTTAATATAGTGATATCAATGCCAAAGTGTGAGCTATTATTGTTATTGAAAAATATTTTTAATTATTTAAACCTTTACTATTTCATAAAATTTTAAAAAGTTTTTTCAATATCAAAAATAATTTCTTTTTCAGGACAGCATAACTATTTATGTGCTGGGAGAAATGACTGCATAGTTGATAAAATTCGCAGAAAAAACTGCCCAGCATGTCGTCTAAGAAAATGCTGTCAGGCTGGCATGGTCCTTGGAGGTAAAATTGTTATTTTTCTTTATCAAGAGTTATATAGTATTTAGAATATGAAATTGAATCAGGAAGTCTTCTGTTCTTGCATAGCATCTGCTCCTGATTTGTTTTGTTTCCTGGGTTGCTTTTTTATCTCATTAAGTAAATAATTACCATAATGCTCTTAATAGATTTTCAGCATTTTGCATCTATACAGTTCATTGAACGTCTGGGACCTCAGGCACCGTATAGTACAGCCCCTTGCTGACTTAGAATTCTTTCTACAATACTTGGCAAGGGGATTAACTTTTATTTGAAGACTTCCCAGTGAGGGGAGACCCATTTTCACCTAAGTTATCACCTTCCCTTTTTAGAAAGCTGTAATAGGAAGCTTTTCACCTTCTACACATTGTTCATAGTCCTGTTTCTGGTGGTAAGCAAACAAGTCTAATCCCTTGATATATAAGAATCCATCAAATACTTCAAAAAAGTACTGAAGAAAGTCTTCTCCAGTACAAATATCCCCAATTCCTCCAGCTGTTCTTCATATGCCCTTTAGTCACCTGTGTGGCACAGTGAATAGAGTTCTGGGTCTGGAATCAGGAAGACCTCAATTCAAACATAGTCTCAGACACTTACTATCTTTATGACCCTAGGCAAGTCACTTAAAAGCTATCTGTCTCAGTTTTCTCAACTGTAAAATGGGGATAGCAATAATATCTGTCTCCTAGGGTTGTTGTGAAGATCAAGTTAAATAATATTTGTAGTAATTAGCTCAGTGCCTGGTACATAGTGCTTAATAAATGTTTGTTTCTTTTCTTCCTTCCTCCTTTCTTTTCTTCCTTCTTTCTAACTCCCTCCCCATATACTAGTCACTCTGCTCTGGATTTACTTCAGGTTTTTTGTATATTTCTAAAATATGATGCCCAGAATTTAACACAGTCTTTCAGATGTAACCTTACTAGGGCAGACTGTAAAAGATCTATTACTTCTTTCTTTCTGGATCCTATTTCTTTTATTAAATTTCATACAGTTTCATATTTTTGGATCCAAAGTGTCATCTAATCTCTCCAACATTCATATTATCTGCAATTTAAAAAGCATACATCCTTGTTGTCATCTAAGTAATTGATAGAAAATATTGAACATCAGAAAGCCAAGGAAAGTTTGCAGAGGTACAATACATTAAGACATTTTTCAAATTACCATTGACCACTTACTGACAACTCGTTGGGTTCAGTCATTTAATCTCATACAAATCTAACTAATTACACTACCATCTAGTCTTTATCTCTCAGTTTTGTTCATAAGTGTATCATAACACTGTCAGATGCTTTAGTGAAGTCTAAGTATACCCTGAAAATAACTCTCATCCTTCTTACACTGGGTTCTCTATCAAAACCATTAAGATCCTTCTTTTCCTTTCCGTGAACACTTTGGAACTTATATTCCCAAAATCCAGGTCGCATATAAGATTATACCTGGTTTTCACCTACTTCATGATAACTATGAGAGAGTGGTCATTTGACATTGAAATTCCTTTGTTGAGTTCTCCCTTTTTCATCAGAAACTATTGTTGTTCTTTAGTTGTTTGCAGTTGTGACCAACTTTTTGTGACCCTATTTCAGGTTTTCTTGGCAGAGATACTGGAGTGGTCTGCCATTTCCTTCTCTAGCTCATATTATAGATGAGGAAACTGAGGCAAACAGAGTGAAGTGACTTGCCCATGGTCACACAGCTAGTGTCTAAAGGCCAGATTTGAACTCAAGAAAATGAGTCTTCTTGACTCTACGCCCAGCATTCCATCAACTGTGCCATCTAGCACCCATTGTAGCAGAGCAGTTCTCCCTGCCACTACCTTTACTTTTTGGAGGATGAAATTATCTTTTAGGGAAGCCACAAATTTATCACTGGCTCTGAATTTGGTAGAAAGAGATCTCCAGCATCAGAAGACCAAAAAGTTGAATTCTCCCATCACTAAACTAGTGCTAGATGTTATCTGTTTCCCAGACTCTTCATCTAATCCCTCCTATCCATGTAGGCTAAAGTAAGCCTTAAAAAAAATTACTTGTATATCTTCTTCCCTTATTCCTTACCCATTTTTTTTACTTAGATTTACTTTACTAGATTTCCATACACAAGTATATATTCTTAATATACATTGCTACTCCACCTACTTTTATCTTTCTGGTTTCTTTTTGAATAAGATATATCCCCTTCTGGCCAAATTCTAGTAATAAGCCCTATACCATCAAATCTATGATATCCCTCAGATCAAATTTGGGGGGTTTTTTGCATTAGGATCTCTAATTCAGCTTATTTATTACTAATACATGTTGTATCAATATGTAATCATATGAGGCCTTTTTAAAAAAATTCTGATTATTTTGTGTATAGTTTCTGGGAGTATTGTCTCCCTTGTCTTCTATTCTTCCTCCTACATTGCACCTACTGTACCTTTAGCATCGGGCTTGCCATATCTATGCTACCAGCTTTCTGTCTTCCAAAGTCTCTTCAGTTCAAAACCTTTTTGATCATATTTATAAGACTCTACAACAATGTGCTTTTACTGGCCATTTTAGAGTAAGACATCCATTTCTAAGAGTCCATATGCTATGTTTTTTAGGTCATGGTCCAGAAATCCCATCCCAAGGCACAATCTTTGTTCCTTCTCTTCTGAATCCCTTACTCTTAAAAACACAATGGTGATTTAAAAAATAACATCCACCTTGACCTCTGCATCTTCAGTTTTTTGCCAATTCTTCATAATTCTGAGAAATATTTTTAGGCTCCTTCTGGTGATATTACCAGGATTGCGTAGTAGACTCACATTTAACAGTTCTCAGAAGGTTCTCTATAATACCCTAGATAAATGCCCTGAGAAAACATAAGACATTTCTGTTTTCATGTCAAGGTAACAAATATGCCACTGGATTCCTCATCATAGAGTCCACCACCATCATGGTGGTTCAACTACCACTTCTCTTTTCTTTGACATTATTAGGCGACTCCTCACCTAATATCAATTATGGATCCACATTCCTTTGAGCAAAAGAAATTGCTTCCTCCAGAAATGATACATTTCTTCCATTTGCAGGAAAAACCACATATCTATTACACATATCTATATGATTGTATGTCATATTTTTCTGCACTTCAATGTCTAGACATAGATGAGAATTGTCCTCTTCTTTTTTATATCCTTTTTCTTCTTTGTTTCCTCCATAAGACACATGTTCCATTCTTTCAAGGAACATTTCAATCTCGCTTTAAAACTGGAGAGCAGGATACCATTCTTCTAGGTGTTTCATTCTCTGTCCTAGAAGAGAAACCAACTTGCATTTTGTTATAATAAGTATTAAATTATATTGGCAGACACATAAACACAGTACACTGCCTACAGTTTGCAGCATTATTCTCCTTGCCCTTCATGTGTGCTTGAACCAAGTTTCAGCATCCTTTGCCTTCTTTTTGGTAGCACTCTTGGCTAACTCTTGTGACTGACTACTGCAGCTAACCATTAATCATGAGACTACAAGACACAGATTATTGGGATTCACTCATCTCATTTGACTTTGCCACAATGGCAGAATCTTCTCTCTACTTTCCTGGACACTAAGTTCTCTTCTAGAAAGGTATTTAATTCTTAGGAAAGAACGCTGACCTGAATTAGATGATCTGGATTATAGTTCTAGCTTTGTCTTATCAAGCTGTGTTGACATTGATTGGATAAGTCAGTTTGCATTGTTGTTTCATTTTTTTCCTGGTTATTAAAAATATTAGGTTAAATACTCATATTGTTGACTAAGTAGTATGAATTTGTATTTTCATCTAGAGAATTCATAAACTCTACAAAATACAATGTGCTCTAATGGAACTGTTAGAGAATTAGAAAGTTGGGAGAAAAAGTTTCAAGTTATTAGTCTGCTATCGTTCAATGAAATATAATATTTGAAAACCTATTTCTTTATTCCTTAAGTTTCTCAGCCTTTCATTGGGCTGTCACAAAAATAATAGAAACCATAGTGGAAGCATGTCAAAATAAGGAAAAACTTCCCATATTGTATGTTTCATAGTGACAGCATCACTATACTTGAAAAAAAACCCTGAAAGTTTTGGAAAGTAATGGTACTGGCCACAGCAGTTGAGATTTGACTGTCATACAGATACATTGACTTCCACAGCACTTGAATTCCTTCCCCATATTCTTATTGGGTATAAAATAATGAGATTGGCTCCATATTTCCTACTGTGAATTGGTTGCTACTACTATTGCTTTCCTGCAACTGATCTATGAAAAAGGAAATCTTTCTCAGTTTCTAGGTGTTGCCACTTCAAAGGGTAAAAAAATTAGCTTACAGAATTGGACCATTTAGTGATCCACAAAGTGATCACTAAGTTAAACAGTTCTACCAATATTATAATAGCCTATAGTATTATGTCATTCCATTCTCACTTGCATTTTTATGTAGAGTACTATGGTTTCTTCACTACTTATAGGATAACATATATGTTACCCATTACTTCCATTAGGAGAGACTTTCATTGTCAATTTTAGTGACCATGTTTTAAAAGTACATGCAGTTTTCCTGAAAGAAAAGGAAGTATAAATATGTATGTATCTATGCTATACATATATGGTATACATGTATGTGTATCTATATGTATGTCATATTTTACAAATAAAAGCTGTATAAAATAATATTTTTAAATGTCCATGAATTTCATTTTTTCTTGTTATTTTTTAATTGACTATTTTGCAACTATGGTGTAATTAAGAGAGCACTATATTTGGAGTCACAAAAAACTCAACAAAATGGAAAGAGCACTGGGTATGGAGTCAAAGAAATTGGGTTCAAATGGTGATTATGACATTTATTACTATATGATCTTGGACAGTTGTTTAACCTCCCTGAACATCATTTTACAAATGAGCGGGTTGGACCAGATGACCTATAAGTCCCTTCCAGTTCTAAATCTATACTCCTCTGATTTGGGCCTGGCCACTTACTAATTTTATGACCCTCACAAGTTACTTGCCACAGATTCCCACAGCGGAAAACAAAAGCATAGTATATGGAAAATAGTCATGTTTACTTCCCAGTTCACCTACTTCTCAATGCCTTACTGAAGAGAGGGGAGTGAACATTGTGAGATGTCCCTCCTTTGTTTAAACTAAAATAGTCATTCTAATCCATAGTTATATTTAAATCTAATTGCATGCAAATGCACTATATGTAATATATATATATGTACTTTAAATTTCATTTTTTAACTGTTTACACTCTAACATTCTCAAACTTAACTTGTCAATAATCACCAGAATGCCCCTGATCTTTCTGTTTTGTCCATCTGTACAGTTGATCTTTTTATCTGTGACTTGGATAATGCATAGATAAAATACTTCTCAAGTTTGTGAATGACAAAAGACCAGGAGGGATAGCTGACCTATTGGAACATAAAATTGAATTGAAAAAGATTTCAAGAGGCTTGAACTATGGGCCAGCTCTAATAAGGTGAAATTCAATAATGATAAATGTAAAGCCGTGAACTTGAGTTAAAAAAAAAACTAACTATACATTTACAGGAGTTTGGCTGGGTTATTTCACAACTGTTTACATGAAAAAATCTGTGGGTTTTAGTGGACCATAGGGTACAATAAAAGTTGCAACAAGAAAAAAAAAGCTAATGTGATTTCAGGTTATGTTATAGGAATATATTGTCTATAATGAAAGAGGTATAATTCCACTGGTTGATATCTTGATCAACACACAAGCCATCTTTGACCTCTAGCTACTTTGCTTCTAGGCCAGGGATTCTTAAAATTTTTTGTATATGTCCTTGACTTCCTTGGCAGCCTGTGAACTCTTTTTAAGAATGTTTTTAAATACATAAAATATTTAGGATCACAAAGGAAAACAATTTTATTTAAATACAGTTACAAAACTATTTTTAAAATAAGTTCATGAATATCAGGTTAAGAATGGAATAACATGAAAGTTTAAAGTAAATATTGAATGACCACCACCATCAGCAACAGTCCAAAAAATTCTGAAATGACAGTGAAAATCTATTCATCTTTGGCATTTGTGCTATAGATTACTGTTGATACTGCCCTATCGTAAGATATGAAAGAGAGAATACTGATATACTCAACCACAGATTTTATAAAATTCTTCCATGGAAAATGAAACTGGAAAATCAGAAACATTGTGTTTTGCATACAGCCCTGGAAAAAGAATTTATATTAACAAATCTACAGAAAGGTTTCAACTTTGTAGTTACTTTTTTTTTTCTTATTTGCTTCAGTGGCAATGATTTGATTACAAGAAATGCATCCTAGATTCTTCTTTGGAATGAATCACTTACCTTACCTTCAGCAAGTTACTTTGAATTTTTATATTCAATTCATGATTGTTTGAAACTCAGGAATGTCCTTCAGGATAGTAACTTATACCTAAATTTAGAAAGCATTCTTTTATTTAAGATTATGTGTGCTTTGTCATACGTGATAGCATTTCATATTCATGAAATGTCTTTTGTATTTGCAAAGGAAACATTGAGTTTTGCAGTCACATTAAGATTATTTTAAAGATTCAATTAAGTTCAACAAATATTAAGTGATAAAAAGCTGATTAAACATGAAATTGTTATATTTTTTAAATCAAGAGTCTGGTTTTACAGAATTTTTTTCCTTGTAGATAATATCATTTAGCCAGAATACTCCACCCTTCCTTCCACTTCCAGCTTCCCTTGGCAAGGACATTAAAGACAACCTCATTTGCCTTCTGGAGAGAAGGAGAGGAAAGAGAGGTGTTATGGAGTGAGAAATGTATTTAGCTTCCTTATTCTTGAATTTAGAGCAACCTTAAGCAAAAACTCAACTGGATGAGATCCAAATGGTACATAACTGTACCATTTGAACAGAAGATAGGAAAACAAGAAGCAAACATTTTAGAAGTAAGTTTGCTAACTTCTCTGTAAAATCCCCTGAAGGTTTTTCTATGTGTTTATAACTATTTTGCAATGCTGATGTAAACCTATTTAGATTGGTCCAAGGTGTCTATGGGGCAGCTAAGTGGCACAATGAATATAATGCCAGGCCTAAAGCTAAGAAGGCTCATCTTCCTGAGTCCAAATCTGGCTTCAGACACTTATTAGCTGTATGAACTCAGGCAAGGAACAACCCTGCTTGCTTCAGTTCCTCATCTGCAAAATGAGTGGAGAAGGAAATGGCAAACCATTCCAGTATCTCTGCCATGAAAACCGCAAACTGGGTCATGAAAAGTCAGACATAATTAAAAAACAAATAAACAATGACAAGAAAAAGGTGGCTACAGTAGCTGTAGATATTTGATTTTCCATAAAGAAGATATGATTCTCCAGAGAAGCAAAGGTAAAAATACAAACAGATTAATCTAGAAATTCCTTGCATAGTGGTGACTCAGATTTAAGATGATATCAGGGTTTAAATCAAATACCACTTCCTCAATCCAATTGATACAATGGTTCAAATTTATATCTTTCTTTGAAGTTCACACACTTTCCTCACAATAGCTTTGTGAAATACATAAGCATTATTATCTTCATTTAACAAATCAGAAAAATGAGGCTCAGAGAAATTAAATAATTTAACCCACAGTGTAACAACAATGCTGCTAGCAGCTGCTGTGGAGGTATAAGGCCAATAACACCACACAGGAGGGCAGCTAGCACAAGTTCTTTGATCTGCTTTTCTAAGGAAAGCAACTTTAAGCCAAGCAAATAACACAAATCAGCAGACAGGGCCTCTAACTGTCTGTCCATAGCAATACATACATAGTTACCAAAGAGAGAAGCACTAACATCTTGGTTTTCAAAGCTGGGGGGGGGTGCTCCTTAACAGCTATGCAGAATGTCATCTGGCCAAGTCACAGGAACAATCTTCCAGTGAGTGAGCCCCCAAAGCAAAATGCTAACCTCAGAGTATATATACACTTCTTCAGGGTCAGCCCACGGAGGGTGTCACAACCATGGGACTTGGGCTTTCTTGTTACTTAAGCAGTTCATCAAAGACTCTTGATTCAAAAAAAGCAAGTCTCAATCAAAGGCATTTGATTACCTTAGTGCTGAGAAGAACTAGAACACCAAAAAAAAATAAGAGTAAAACAAAAAGTCCCACTTTGTTTGCTGTTACATTCCACCCCTCTGGGATCCTTGGTATTAGATCTAAATCTAATCTAATCTAATCAATCTAAATGGCAATGGATCTTGGAAGAAATGGAGGCACTATACCTTGCAATCCCATCACATATGACTTACTAGTAAATTGGTCACATAGTCTTAAATAAAACATATCCTTCAGTATATCTTATAGCATTTCTCAGAATACCCACACAGCATATATCATTGTTCAGTAAACTAAACCATAACATTCATAACAACATCCTTAAGCAAAACATCATTCAGTAACATTCACCAAAATACTTGTTTACACAAGCAGGGGGTCCCAGGCCATAGTCTTCCCTAACACAACATATCATCCTTAAGGGGTAGCAGAAAATACAAATACCATCCACCCCTAGCAGACAGCAAGTTACAATCTCTTCAGTCAATACAGAGTGTCCAAGTAAAGTCCTTCTTGGGGATGTGTTCTTCTGTCCATACTGCCATTGCAGGCTTCCTCCTGGTACCCTCGGGTTCAGTCATGCTTTAATGAACTAAGTCCCAACACAAACAAAAAAGTCCAAATAAAGTTCTCTTGGGAGTGCGTACTCCCCGTACTGCTGCAGCCCCACCAACTTCCAAGTCTTGAGGGTTGGCTGGACAACAAAGCCAACAGGGTGGAGTCCTTGGGCTCCAACTTCCCCTCACACATCATAGGCAACTCCACCCTCCCCCTGGGTCCCAAACCTTCCCAGGCCAATCTGTGTCTTGCAGCAAAGTTTTTATCTTGCCCTAGGGCTAAATTCTGAGCTCCTGGGTTCCTCCTCCTCCCCCCACAGGAGCTGGCCACTCCTGGCTTCTGCCTGAGTCCCAATGAAGACAGCTCTCCATTCCCACTCTCATCTCACCAAAGGCAGTTCTCTGCTCCTCTGAGCTCTCGGAGGTCTCCTCTGGCTCTCAGAGATTCCTCTGTGCTCTTGGAGGGCTCTTCCTACTACTGCTTCATGGTGTAACAACAATGTTGCTAGCAGCTATTGTGGGGGTGAAAGACCAACAACAAAAGCACACAGGAAGGCTGCTAGCACAAGTTTTTTGATCTTTTCTAAGGAAAGCAACTTTAAGGGGTTAATAATCTCAGTTTAATTAAACATACATATATCATTCACTTAGTTCAGGGGAAAAAGTCAGCACCCTGAACTTCAGAGAAAACACAAACAGAAACTACAAACAAATCAACATATAGACTTTGTCTGATCAAGACATCATATACACAATTACCAAAAAGAGAAGCACCAATATCTGGGTTTTCAAAGCTGGCAGGGCAGGGAGCGGGGGAGGGTACAGCTCTTAACAATGGCTACCCAGAGTCTTATCGGGTCAAATCACACGACACTCTTCCAGCTAGTGAGAGCCCCAAAACAAAACGGCAACCTCAGATCTTATATACCCTTCTCAGGGTCAGAGGGCATCACGACTATGCTACATAAACCTATGTGAACTAGGTTTTCTTGTTTCTTAAGCAAGTCAAAGACTCTTGATTGAATCAAAGAAACAAAAGACAACAAAAAGTCCACTTTTTGCCATTACATTTGAAAGGCAAGACTCATCAAAGGTACTTGATTACTTTAGCATTCTAAAAGAGAAAACAAAAAAGTCCCATCCTAATTACCATAACATGTTGCTTCACAGAATCACAGCTACCACAACTGGGAAATACGATTATCCCAGCCCCCATACTTTCCTTTTACTTTGCTGATCCTGTCTGACTATGCCATTTTGTAACACAGTGCTGCTAGCAGCTGCTGTGGAGGTGTAAGGCCAGTAACACTAGCACACAGGAGGGCTGCTAGCACAGGTTCTTTGATCGGCTTTTCTAAGGAAAGCAACTTTAAGGGGTTTACAATCTCACTTTAATTAAACATACATATATCATTCACTTAGTTCAAGGGAAAAAAAGTCAGCACCCCGAACTTAAGAGAAAACACAAACAGAAATTACAAGCAGAAGTTACGTAAACAGAGCAAATAACACAAATTGGGAGACAGGGCTTCTAACCATCTGTCTGTAGCAATACATACATAGTTGCCAGAGAGAGAAGCACCAACATCTGGGTTTTCAAAGCTGGGCAGGGCTCCTTAACAGCTACCCAAAGTTTCATATCTGTCCAAGTCACAGGAACAATCTTGCATTGAGTGAGCCCCCAAAGCAAAATGCTAGTCTCAGAGTATATTTACACTTCTTCAGAGTCAGCTCACAAAGGGTGTCACAACCATGTGACCTGAATTCATGTGACTTGGGTTTTCTTGTTACTTAAGCACATCATCAAAGACTCTTGATTAATCAAAGACTCTTGATTCAAAAAAGGCAGCTCTTAGTCAAAGGCACTTGATTACCTTAGTTCTGAGAAGAACTAGAACTCCAAAAGAAAAAAGAGCAAAACAAAAAGTCCCACTTTGCAGCTTATAAGTGAAACTGCCTAGTCTTTTCATTTAAAATTTTAATCTTAATCCACTATGCCATAGGAAATGAACTGAAGTTCCCAAAACAAAATTCATCTTTGCCCCAAAATTCAGCAGTCTTCTCAACTTACCAGTTACTGTGAAAGGAACCACATTCCCCTTAGTCACTCAGGCTTACAACTTTGTTCTTATCAACTTTTAAAAATTTTTTTGTTTGTTTATTTTTAGTTTTCAACATTTACTTCTATAAGATTTTGAGTTCTAAATTTTCTCCCCTTCTCGTTCCCATCCCCAAGAGGGTGTATGATCTGATGTAGCCTATGTGTGCAATTGTATTAAACATATTTGCGTATTAGTCATGATAAAGAAGAATTAGAACCAAAGAGGAAAAAACATAAGAAAGAAGGAATAGAAAAAAAAGAGAGAGAAGAGTATGCTTCAATCTGCATTTAGACTCCATAGTTCTTTGTATGTGGAAAGCATTTTTCCATCCTGAGTCTTTTGGAATTGTCTTAGATCCTTGTATGGCTGAGAAGAGTTAAGTCTATCAAAGCTGGTCATCTCACAATGTTCTGTTCCTGTGTACAATGTTCTCCTGGTTCTGCTCATTTCTCTCAGCATCAGTTCATGTAATCTTTTCCAGGTTTTTCTGAAGTCCACCTGTGTATCATTTCTTATGGAATAATAGTATTCCATTACATTAATATACCATAACTTGTTCAGTCATCCCCCAATTGATGTGCATTGCCTCAGTTTCCAGATCTTTGCCACCACAAAAAGAACTGCTGTAAATGTTTTTGCACACGTATATCCTTTTTCCTTTTTATGATCTCTTTGGGATAGTAGTGGTATTTCTGGATCAAAAGGTATGCACAGTTTTTTTAGCCCTTTGGGCATAGTTCCAAATTGCTCCCCAGAATGGTTGGATCAGTTCACAACTCCACCAACAATGCATTTGTGTTCCAATTTCCCCACATCTTCTCCAACATTTATCATTTTCCTGTTTTGTCATGTTAGCCAATCTTATAAGTGTGATTTGGTACCTCAAAGTTGTCTCAATTTGCATTTCTCTAATCACTAGTGATTTATAGCATCTTTTCATGTGACTATAGATAGATTTAATTTCTTCATCTTAAAACTGCCTGTTCATATCCATTGGCCATTTATAGATTTGGGAATGACTTGTAGTCTTATAAATTTGACTCAATTCTCTATATATTTTAGAAATGAGGACTTTATTAGAGACACCGGCTATAAAAGCTGTTTCCCAGTTTTCTGCTTCCCTTCTAATCTTGGTTGCATTGGCTTTGTGAAAAACTGTTAATTTAATGTAATCAAAATTATCCATTTTGCATTTCATAATGTTTATTGTCTCTTGTTTGATCATAAATTCTTCCCTTCTCCATAGATCTGACAGGTAAACTGTTCCTTGCTCTGTTAATTAGCTTATAGTCTCACCTTTTATGTCTAAATTCTGTACCCATTTTGACCTTATCTTGGTATACAATGTAAGCTGTTGGTCTGTGCCTACTTTCTGCCATACTGTTTTCTAGTTTTCCCAACAGTTTTTGTTAAATAATGAGTTCTTATCCCAGAAGCTGGAGTTTATGAAACAATAGATTACTATAGTCATTGACTACCATGTCTTGTATACCTAACCTATTCCAATGATCCATCATATTTTTTCTTAGCCAGGGTAGATTACTATGGATATTGACTACTGTGTCTTGTATACCTAACTTATTCCACTGATTCACCACTCATTTTTTAAACCAGTACCAAGTAGTTTTGATGATAGCTGCTTTATAATACAGTTTTAGATCTGGCATGGCTAGGCCACCTTCCCTTGCATTTCTTTTTATTATTTCCCTTTATCTTCTGAACCACTTGTTCTTCCAGATGAATTTTGTTATTATTTTTTCTAGTTCATTGAAATAATTTTTCAGTAGTTTTATTGCTATGGCCCTAAATAAGTAAATTAGTTTAGATAGAATTGTCATTTTTGTTATATTATCTCAGTCTACCCATGAGCAACTGATATTTTTCCAGTTATTTAGATCTGACTTTATTTGTGTGAAAAGTGTTTTGTAATTGTGTTCATATAGCTTCTCGGTTTGTCTTGGCAAGTGGACTCCCAAATATTTTACACTGTCTACAAGTACTTTAAATGGAATTTCTCTTTCTATCTCTTCCTGCTGGGCTATGCTAGTAATACATAGAAGTGCTGATGACTTATGTGGGTTTATTTTATATTCTGCCAGTTTGCTAAAGTGGTTAACTATTTCAAGTAGTTTTTTAGTTGATTCTCTGGGATTCTCCAAGTAGACCATCATATCATCTACAAAGAGTGATATTTCTGTTTCTTCATTGCCTATTCTAATTCCTTCACTTTGTTTTTCTTCTCTTATTGCTAAAGCTAACATTTCTAGTACAATATTGAATAACAGTGGTGATAATGGACATCCTTGTTTCATTCCTGATCTTATTGGAAATGCTTCTAGGTTATCCCCATTACATATAATGCTTGCTGATGGTTTTAGACAGATGCTGCTTATCATTTTAAGGAAAGCCCCATTGTTTCCTATGCTCTCTAGTGTTTTTAATAAGAATGGGTGCTGTAT
>CM053622.1:692862354-692896910 GCA_028646595.1 Phalanger gymnotis | reverse complement strand
TTTTTTTTTTGAAATGGAGTTATTTACATATTTTATTTCTTCAGTTAATCTGGGTTATTTATATTTTCGTAAGTATTCCTCCGTTTCATTAAGATTGCCAAATTTATTGACATACAGTTGGGCAAAATAGCTCCTAATAATTGTTTTAATTTCCTCTTCATTGGTGGCAAATTCACCCTTTTCATTTTTGATACTGGTAATTTTGATCTTTTTTTAAATCAAATTAACCAAGTTTTATTTATTTATTTGTTTGTTTTTTCATAAAACCTGCATCTCTATTTATTAGCTCAATAGTTTTCTTAATTTCAATTTTATTAATCTCTCTTTTGGTTTTTAGAATTTCCAATTTGGTATTTAATTTGTTCTTTTTCTAGATTTTTCAGTTGCATGCCCAATTCATTGATCTCCTCTTTCTCTATTTTATTCATGTAAGAATTTAGAAGTACAAAATTTCTCCTAAGAACTGCTTTAGCTGCATCCCATAACTTTTGGTAAGTTTTCTCATTATTTTCATTCTCTTGGATGAAGTTAATGGTTGTTTCTGTGATCTGTTGTTTGACCCACACATCCTATAGGATTGGATTGTTTAGTTTGCAATTAATCTTTAGTCTATCTTTCCATGGGCCTTTTACATGTAATTTTTAATTGCATCGTAATCTGAAAAGGATGCATTTAATATTTCTGCCTTTCTGCATTGGATTGTGAGGTTTTTATGCTCTAGTACGTGGTCAGTTTTTGCGTAGGTTCCATGTACTGCTAAGAAAAAGGTATATTCCTTTCTATCCTCATTCATTTTTCCCAAGAGGTCTATCATATCTAACTCTTCTAAAATTCTATTTACCTCCTTAACTTTTTTGTTTATTTTGTAGTTAGATTTACCTAGTTCTGAAAGGAGAAGGTTATGTTCCCCCATTAGCATAGTTTTGCTGTCTATTTCTCCCTGTAACTCATTTAACTTCTCCTCTAAGAATTTGGGTGCTATACCACTTGGTGCATATATGTTTAGTATTGATATTACTTCATTGTCTATGGTACCTTTTAGCAGGATGTAGTTTCCTTCCTTATCTCTTTTAATTAGATCTAATTTTGCTTTTGCTTGTCTGAGATCACTCTTGCTACCCTTGCTTTTTTAAACTTTAGCTGAAGCAAAATATATTCTGCTCCAGCCTTTTACCTTTATTCTGTGTGTTTCCCTCTGCTTCAAATGTGTTTCTTATAAACAATATATTGTAGGATTGTGGTTTTTAATCCACTCTGCTATTCACTTCCATTAAATGGAAGATGCCCAGAATGTGAAAGAACAATAATTGCCATTGGGTTGTCAGAAAGTCATCAGGAAACGTCCCAGTTCAGTGACCAAAAACAACTCCTTGGATCTCCCCTGACAGAAGGATGGGATGCTAGGAGCAGTAGTTAATCATAATGAAACATTTTGCTTTGTTTCTGGAAGACTCTCTCCCTTGCTGCTCATTCAAATATAAAGTGACTATAGTGGAGATCCAGTGAAGAATTTGTTCTCCTGAATGCTTAAATGTTTCCTTGTTGTGTAGTATCTTGAGACTATCTAAATCCAAGAAGGGATCTTTTCCAGAAAACTTGGATAAAGTCAGTTTAAATCTTCCAAGTAGAAGTAGAAAAGCTGTTAAAATGACATTATTGACTTCCTTGGTAGAAGGTGAAGTTTTGCATCTGGCCAGAGATTTTGGTTATGTCTGTGAAAGTGGGTTTCCTTCTGAAGCAGTAGCTGACTATTTAACCAGACCACATTTAGGAAGGACTGAAATCAATACCGGAAAGAATATGCTGCTTGCTACTAAACAAATCTGTAAGGAATTCACAGATCTTCTCATTTGGGAGCAGAGTCCCCATAGAGATGCCAGACCCAACCCAGTTCTGGATGCTGCCATCCAAGGCCACCTGACTCATTTTAGTCTGATAACGTGCGGTTTTGGGAGTGCAGCCATGATATCTGTCCAAAACTATCTAAATGAGGCATTAAAAATAATAGACATTATTTACATGAATACAGGCTACTAAAGCTCTGATGAGTCTAACAAAACTGTTGAGAAAATCACTCTGCTATCCACCTCCATTTTATTGGAGAATTCATCCCATTCACATTCACAGTTATGATTACTAATTGTATCTTTCTCTCTATCCTATTTTCCCCCATTTATGCTTTTCTCTTTCCTTTTTCCCTTTCCCTCTTCTCAAGTGTTTTGCTTTTGACCATTGCCTCCCTCAATCTGCCCTCCCTTCTATCTGCACCCCCCCTTTTTCTTTCCCCCTTCCCATACTACTTCTCTCCTCCCTTCTGCCCTCCTTTCTACCCACCTCCCTCTCTTTACTTTCTCCTTTCCCCTCCTACTTCCTATAGGGTAAGATAGATTTCTATATTCAAATGAGTGTGTATGTTATTCCCTCTTCAAACCAAATTCCAGTGAGAGTAAGGTTCAAACAATGCTTGACTCTCTCCCTTATTTCCATCTACTGTAATAGGTCTTTGCTCCTCTTCATGTGATATAATTTATCCTTTTCTGTCTCCTCCTTTCCTCTTCCCACAGTACAATCCTTTTTTCACCCCTTAATTGATTAATTTTTTGCCATCACTTCAATGTCAACTTGTACCCACACCCTCTGTCTATGTATACTCCTTCTAAATATTGTAATAAAGTTTTAGTTCTGAAGAGTTGCGAATATCATCTTCCCATGTAGAGATGTAAACAGTTTACTCTTATTGAATAACATTTTTGTCTTTCTTGTTTTCCTTTTTATGCTTCTCTTGAGTCTTATACTTGAAGATTGAATTTTCTGTTGAGCACTGGTGTTTTCATCAGGAAGGTCTGGAAGTCTCCTATTTCATTGAATGTCCATTTCCTCCCCAAAAGATTATGCACAGTTTTGCTGGGTACTTGATCCTTGTTTGTAATCCAAGCTCCTTTTCCTTATGGAACATCATATTCCAAGCCCTCTGATCCTTAATGTAGAAGCTGTTAGGTCCTGTGTAATCCTGACTGTGGTTCCATATTTAAGTTGTTTCTTTTTAACTGATTGCAATATTTTCACCTTGCCCTGATAATTCTGGAATTTGGCTATGATATTCCTTGATATTTTTAATTTGGGAACTCTTTCATGAGGTGATTGGTGTATTCTTTCAATGATTATTTTGCCCTCTGGTTCTAGGACCTCAGGGTAGATTTCCATGATGATTTCTTGAAAGATGCTGTCCAGGCCCTTTTTTTTTTATGATGGCTTTCAGGCAGACCGGTAATTCTTAAACTATCTCTCCTGGGTCTGTTTTCCAGGTCAGTTGTTTTTTCCAGTAAGGTATTTTACATTTTCTTCTACTTTTTCATTCTTTTGATTTTGTTTGGCTGATTCTTGATGTCTCATAGAGTCTTTAGTTTCCCCTTGCCCAATTCTAATTTTTAAGGAATTGTTTTATTCAGTTAACTTTTGTACCTCCTTTTCCACTAGGCCAATTCTATATTTTAAGGAGCTCTCTTCAGCAAATTTTTGCATCTCTTTTTCCATTCAGCCAACTGTATTTTTCATGGAGTTCTTTTCTTCAGTCATTTTTTGTCCTTCCTTTTCTAAGCTGTTGACTCTTTCTTGCATTTCTTTTCTCAATTTTTCTCCTACCTCTTTTATTTGACTTTTAAAATCCTTCTTGAACTTTACCAAGAAGGCTTTTGGGGCTTGGGACCAATTCATATTTCCGTTTGAGGTTTCAGATGTAAGTATATTGACAATGTTTTCCTCTTCTGAATTTGTGTTTTAATCTTCCCAGTTACCATAGTAATTCTCAATGGTCAATGTCCTTTTGTGCTTCTCACCCATGATGTTTACCTATTTCCTGGCTTTTAAAATTGAGCTCTCCTGCTGGAGCACAGGCGGCACTGTCCCAAGCTTCTTGTGCTATGGGCCAGGGGCCAGGTTCCTGGCTTTCTGTACTGGGGCCTCAGGGGCTAATAGCTGGAGGCTGTAGGGGTCTGGCAGCTTACCTGGTGCTAAACTGGGGTCCTATTGGTGGTGTCTGGCATATGTTGTGGTTTTTCTGTATTTCCCTGGGGCTGTGCTGAAGCAGAAGGAGGTCCATTGCTGGAGGACACCTGCTTACTCTGGGCTGTACTGAAGCACATCGAGGTCTGGCCACTGGAGGATACCTATCTTCCCAGGACTGCACCAAAGAATTGAGGTCCACTGCTGGAAGATTCCTGCTTTCCCCGGGCCACATCATAACACAAGGAGGTATAGCCACTGAATGATGCTTACCCATGCAGGGCTGTGCTGAATTGTGTGGAGGTCCACTGCTGGGGCGTGCCTGTCCACCTAGGGCTGCACCAGCATCCATGGTAGTTCTCTGAGCTGGAGTCTGCTTATTCCCCCGGCTATGCTAAGGCACATGGTGGGGCCCTGGTGTTGGTATTTGCCTGCTTCACCATGCTGGGACTCAGGATCTTCCACTGGTTTCCTGAGGTGGGGTTTTCATGGCTCCTGGAAGTCCTATTATCAACTTCTTACTCACATTCAGCCCACATATTCACTTCTAAGCCAAGTTTTTTATTTCTACTTTCACAACATCTCTTAAAGAGATCCCCTTCTCACCACTCACATAGTCTTCACCCTGGTAGAGAATCTCATCATCTCATCCCTGGACTATGACAGTTGCCTTCTTATTGGTCTCTTTGCCTCAGAGTTTTTCCCCCTCAAGTCCGTCCTTCATTCAACTGCAAATCATTCTTCCTCAAGCAGAGGTTTAACTATCACTTCCCTATTCAATACATTCCAATGGCTCTCTACTACCTACAGGACCAAACATAAAATCATCTGTTTAACTTTTAAAGCCCTTCACAACCTGCCCTTTTGCAACCTTTGCAGCATGGAGAAAATGAAGAAAGTGAAAAAAATGTGGTTCAATCTGCATTCAGAGTTCATATTGTCTCTCTGGAGATGGATAACATTTTTTCGTCATGAGTTTTTTGGAACTGTCTTGGATCATTATATTGCTTAGAATAGATAGCTCTTTCAAAGTTGATCATTATTATTATATTGCTGTTACTGTATACAATATTCTGGTTATGCTCATTTCACTTTGCATCAGTTCATGTAAGTCTTCCCAGGTTTTTTTTTAAACAATCCTACTCCTCATTTTGTATAGCACAATAGAATACCATCAAAAACATATTCCACAACTTGTTCACCCATTCCGCAATTTACAGTCATTCCCTCAATTTTCTATTCTTTGTCACCAGAAAAAGAGCTGCTATAAATATTTTTTTGTATAAATAGGTCCTTCACCCTTTTCTTTGTTCTCTTTTAGATACAGCATTAATAGCTGTATTACAAAGCTGAAAGGTATGCAGTTTTAAAGCTCTTTGGGAATAGTTCAAAATAATTCTCTGGAATAGATTCAGCAGTTCACAGCTCTACAAAACAATGCATTAGCCAATCTGATAGGTGTAAGGTGGAACCTCAGAGTTGTTTTAATTTGCTTTTCTTTAATACTTTGCCATTTATGAATTAAGGAATGGCTTTTATTTTTATAAATTTGGCTCGATTCCTTACATATTTGGGAAATGAGGTCTTTATCAGAGAAAAATGCTATAAAATTTTCCCCCAGTTTCCTTCTAATTTTGGCTGCACTAGTTTTTTTGTGCAAAAGCTTTTTTATTTTATGTGATCAAAATAATTCATTTTATTTTCTGTGATCCTCTCTATTTCTTCTTTAGTCATAAACTCTTCCCTATCCACAGATCTGACTACATTTTTTCATGTTCCCCTAATTTACTTATGAAATCACTCCTTATGTTTAAGTCATTTATTCATTTTGACTTTATCTTGGTATATGGTATGAGGTCTTGGTCTATGCCTCGTTTTTGTCAATCTGCTTTCCAGTTTTCACAGCAGTTTTTGTTAGTTGTTGAGTTCTTACCCCCAAAGCTTGGATCTTTGGGTTCATTAAACACTAGATTACTATAATCATTTACCAAAGTATACTGTGTACTACCCTATTCTACTCATTTACCACTCTCCTTCTTTACAATTACCAGATTATTTTCATGGTTACCTCTTTGTAACATAGTTTGAAATCTGATAGTACTAAGCTGCCTTCCTTCACTTTATGAAAAATTTGTTCCTTGGACATCCTTGACTTTTTATTCTTCCAGATGAATTTTATTATTTTTCTAGTTCTATAACATAATTCTTGGGTAGTTTGATTGGTATGACACTGAATAAATAAATTAATTTAGTAGAATTGTCTTTTGGGAGAACAAGACCATATGTCTTTCACCATCCACAAGCCTGTCCAACTCTACTCCAAGTCACCCTCCATTTCCTTACCATGATTGGACAGAATCAATTTATATCATCTTTTGTGGTATCAGTGGGGTTCAGGCTAAGTAACTGTGATGGGAGATGCTCACAGTCAGACCCTGAGTAACAAGACTACAGTTTTCCTTGTATTCGCCACATCAGTCACAAAAAGTAGTTTGGGGGTATGGAAACCAAATAAGAGATATAAGTATTAAACTTCTCCAGAATTAACTTATTTGTATTTTACCCTTTTAGAGCTTTTGACTTAATATCTAGCTACCTAAGAAACATGGTAGCACAGTGGGTAGATTACTGGACTTGAAATCAGGAAGACCTGAATTAATATCCTGCCTCTAATATACTTACTACCTGTGTTACCTTTGGCAAATCCCATAACCTCTTAGTCCCAGTATCCTTATCTATTCAATATGAATAACAATAGCACCCTTCTCAAAGGGTTGTAGTGGGGAGCAAATGAGATAACACATTATTCTATTAATCTCAACTGTGAGGGGAAGCACTTATGGGGTGAGAGAGAAGAGTCATGAGATTCCTTTGTTAGCCTTTGCTTTCTCCCAGTGAGTTCATAGTGTCACGCTCCTCACATGGTAGGGTAGCTGCTGATAAATTAAAGTCTGTGGATCAGAGTTGGGAGCACTTGGACAACATGGACCCTTAGCCATTGGAGGAGTGTTCAAGAGGCAGGGTTTTAAGACTCCTTTCTGGTGAGGGTGGGATGACCTAAATCTTTCCAGAATCCCCTTGGTGTTTGCTCATTAAACTATCAATATCATCTCAATGTTATGAATGCAAACTTAGCTTTGCCTTATTAGCATAATATTTCTCTGGTTTTACTGTACATGTCTAGGGTTTTTCTGTAGCTTGTAGGCCAAAGACCATTTATTGGGGTCTAGCTGGCTTGTCCTAATTTAGCGGTCTCTGGATGTTTAATTTAGGAGGCAGTTTTGGCAAATGGCTTCTATGTTCCTCTTTAAACTCTTAGTTCCTATTTCCTATTTATTGTTACTTTACTCTGCCTACTTATATACCTACTTACTTTACTCACTGGTGCAGTGGTTGGGGGAACCATAATGATACAATTTCCACACATGTATGTGTACTTTGCCAACTTTAAAGTGCTATAATAAAGTGCTAATCATTATTATTATTATTACTATTATTTATTATTATTATTAGCTTGTGTCTTCATCTGTAGTAATTGTCTGTCTTGCGTAATATTTTTTTTATTTTGAGACTTTGGGATTGTAAGCAATTACAAAAAACAACTCCATCATCTTGCCGGTCATGTTGTATACACATCTTATAGAGGCTACTATAAATGGATAATAAACTGTGCTTAGAGTTGAATAGGAGGAAAGAAGCAGGCTACATTCCATTGGGGAATTTTAGCAGTTATTTCAGTGATTGAAATCTGCTTCCTGTAGCAAAAATCCATCTTTTTAGCAACAATATGCTTCAGATGATGCTATATGACTGCAATCATGAAATACTATGAGCTCTGAAGAATGATTATAGAGATTCCATAGAAAGATGCAAGGGAATGTAAATAGGCTGTAGTGTATTACCAATGAATATTCACATATAAGAAGTAGTATAAAAGACATTATCCAGGATGTACAGGACCAAAAAATGGCCATACACTAAGAAAGTCAAACCCTTGATCTTACTATCACCAACAAATGTATCACTCCATGTTGAAAAATTCTGAAATTGCCTTATCTGGCCATAATCTATTAGATTTTCACCTCTCCCTCTCCCTTCCTTTACCAAACCCAACTCTTTACACTTCAAATCTACCTTCAATCTCTCAACTTCTCAGTTTCCTCTCAGGCCATGACCCTTGCACTAGTTACTCTCTCCTCTTTTCCCCATATTGACCCCTTGGTGAACCAATTCAACTCTACTGTGCCCTCTTCTCTTGAGCCACTGTCCCCCTTATCATGTCACTAATTGTGTCCTGCCAAGCCTTAGCCTTGAATTACTCTCACCATCTGCAACCTTCACTCCTACACACATGCTGCTGAATGAAGATGGATAAAATCACAGAACTATTTTGAGTAAGTCCACTAGAAATTTATGTTGCACAACCTCCACTAGGTCCTCACTGTTGCCAGGGAATCCTTTACTTATCAGATTTCTATCTTATCCTACACTGCAGCTCTTTCAAATCATCTCATCTCCCCTCAGACTTCCCATGACTCTCTTCTTAATCTCTTTGCTGAGAATATAGCCTCATATTTTACAAAAACAATTGAGGCCATTCACCATGAGTTCTCTGTTCTCACTTCTTCCCCCATCTCATAGCACTCAGATCAATTAATCAATAAATATTTATTAAGCATCTGATATGTGCCAAGAACTGTGCTAAGCACTGAGTAAAAAAAGAGGCAGAAGACAATGCCTGCCCTCAAGAAGCCTACAATCTGATGGGAGAAGCATGCAAATAAATACAAAGCAAGCTATATAAAGGATAAATGGGAAAATTTGACAGAGGGAAGGCACTAAAATTAAGAGGGATTGTGAAAGTTTCCAGTAAAATGTGGGATCTTAGTTGAGACTTAAAGGAAGCTGGGAGGGTCAATTGGTTGAGCAAAGGAGGGAGAGAATTATAGGCATGAGGGACAGCCAGAGAAAATGCCTAGAAATGGGCAAATGCTTTCTGCCACTATCTCTTCCTTCACCCATTTCTTACATGAAGGAAGAGGTGGCTTTATTCCTTACCAAGGCAAATCCCTCTACGTGCAAAAATAATCTCATTCCATCTTGTCTCCCCAACAGACTGCCCCTTCTGTCATCTCCACTCTATCACTTATCTTCAATCTCTCCCTGTCTACTGGCTGCTTTGTTACAAACATGTCCATGTCTCCCCAATCCTCAAAAAACCCTCACTTGACCCTTCTAACACTGCTAATTATTATCCTGTATCTCTTCTGCCCTTTGTGCCTAAACTCCTTGTCTGCAATAAGTGCCACCTTAACCTCTTACTTCTGATCTTATCATTCTACTGAAACAGCTCCCATCAAAGTTACCGATGATTTCTTAATTGCCTAAATCCCATGGCCTTTTCTCAATCTTCATTCTTCTCTACTTCTCTGTAACCTTTGACACTGTCGATCACCCTTTTCTCTTTGATACTTTCTTCTCTTTCGCTTTTTGGGACACCACTCCTAGTTTTTCTCTTAGCTATCAGACCACAACTTAGTCTCCTTTTCTGAATTCTCATCTAAATTATGCCCTTCAACCATAACTGCCCCACAGGTTCCTGCCCTGGGCTCTCTTCCCTTCTCTCTCTATTACTTCATTTAGTGATCTCATCAGCTCTTAATTATCATCTCTATGCTAATGATTCTCAAATCTACCTGTCCTTCCCTAACCTCTCTTCAATGTTACATCCCCAAATACCCTTCTGACAGTTTGTACTATATGTCCAGTAGACATATTAAACTCAACATGTCAAAAACTGAACTCATTATCTTTTCTCCTAAACTCTCCCCGCTTCTAAACTACCTATTACTGTCAAGGTTACCACTATTCTCCCAGTCTCCTAGGCTCACAATCTAAGTTTCATCCTTGACTACTCGCTATTTCTTCTCTTTGTTGTGGATTTTGTGGAAGACATGGCACAGGATATGAAAGTGTGGATGGGTTGATATCTCCATTGGTGGAAGAAGTACCCATATCAGAGATTTCACAGCTTTAAATACCGTATGTAATCTAGCCCTTTAAATTTTAATTATCTAACCTAATTTTTCACATCTTGACTCATTTGCCATTTGAGTAAGGCTGGTCTAATCAGAAATCATGTGACTCATTCTCACTTCCATGCTTTCATTTCTGTGATCCTCAGGCCCTGCTTGTAATTCTCCTCTTGTATTCTTCCTTCTCTCTTCTGATAAGCCAAATCCTTCCTGTTCTTTAAAGCCCATTTGAAGCTTCATTGCTTTCTTGAGGATTTCTTAGACCAATCCATACCATCATTTTCTTACTTTCTTCTGGAGGCCCACATGAAGTCCCATATGATCTACACAATTTAACAATTTTATGCTGTCAAATTATTTGCTATTGCTTCATGTATCTATGGCTTTCCTTTCTAACTAGACTAAGTTCCTTGATAACAACAATTATATCTTGAGAAACTCAAAATACCACATTGCCTAGCATTGGAGATCCTAAGTACTTGTTTAATTGATTAATAATGGTTGTGGTTGGGAAATAATCATCGTGTTTAACCAATGTTCAATTTTAAATGCATAAGGCCCAGAAATATTAAATTAATTTAAATGATAGCATATTGTATCAGCATCTTTGATTTGGTTCCATAGATAACCCCAGGAAGATTCACAACTTCAAGTCAAAATTATTTTAAAATAATAAGCCATGTTTAAATTACTATAAAAACATAGAGACTTTCAATAGCTATAGGCATTATTTGAATTTACTGCTTTATTCAGATGGCACTGCTTTAGAGTCATACTATCTTCCAAAAGTAATGGAGGAACAATATTTCATAACACCAGGACAACTGGTTTGCTCTTCCTCCTACCATAAACTGTGTCATAATAACTGAATTCATTTACTCAGAATGCCCCCTTTTTTAATGACATGTTTTAGCTCCATGAGAGTATGGCATAGTACTTAGAGAGCTGAGTCTTAGAGCAAGGAAGGTTTGGGTTCTAGTCTTATTGCTTTAACATACTAACTTATCTAGAATGAGTCATTTAACTTCTCCGTGTTCTTGGCTAGTGTTCAGCAAACTTTTTCTATAAAGGACTGAATAGTAAGTAGTTTAGCCTTTGTAGGCTAAGACAAAATTAAGGATAAAATTTAGATACTTTTATAATGAGAGAAAAAATTCCACAAAATTTTATTGACAAAATTTAAAATATTATAATAATAATTGAGTACTTAGAAGAATTTATGGGGGCAGCTAGGTGGCATGGTGGATAGCATATTGGGCCTGGGGTCAGAAAGACCTGAGTTCAAATCCAGCCTCAGACACTTACTAGGTATGCAACCCTGGGCAAGTCACTTTCCCCTATTTATCTCAGTTTCCTTATCTGCAAAATGAACTGGAAAAGGAAATGGCAAACTACTCCAGTATCTTTGCCAAGAAAACCCCAAATGGGGTCGCAGTCAAACACAACTGAACAACAACAAATGAGAAGAAAAGAATTTTTTGAAGGGTAAGATTTCACATAATTGGGGTTCAAAGTTAGTGTTTCCTTGTCAAAATTAATTGCAAATGCTCATCTGTTAATGCTGATCTGCAATGGGATTTTACATATTTCATGTTCAAGAATGTCTTTTCACCCAGAATGGTACTGCCAAATTCTGATATCGGTTCACAAGAATGTGGTTTTTATTGAGCATATTCACTTGGAAGGCATTTGTAGAATTCTGTTAGGTTTTTTTTTTTTAATGTGTGCCTTTTAGTGTGTCATTATATTAAAAAGTAAATACTTCCAGTTGAAGGTTAGGTGAAAGTTCTTCAATTCCACAATTAAATGGATTTTGAAATATGGAACATTTGTTTTACACTTGTTTCAAGGTCCAAAAAATTCTTTTAGAACTGTAGTTTGAGCTCAGAACTACACATTTATGTGGAAAGGGGATTTTGCTTCTTGTTTTAACTTTCGATAGCACAGGAAGTGTATAAAGCAACTTAACATTACTTGTGAGTCAAACGATGTTAGTTGCCGTTTAATTGACTTTACCACAGTATAAATTTCCTCTATAACTGCTATTTTGCCTTCTAATTTTAGGTTGAATTCATTAAAAAGCATTATCAAGTTTGCATCCAAAGCTAATTTACAAAGCCATTAAGTTTTCAATAACAGTGGGTTTGTTTGTTCAGAAAAAAAAAATTGAAGGCTGTTTGTTCAGAAAAAAATTTAAGGTTGGCTCTAAGCAAAAATAAAATCCTAATCTTTTTTTTCTCTTTTTTGACATGATGGCTATGCACTAGTAATTAAAAAATAAAATGTTGTGATTCAGCAATATATGTGGCAGTTGAAACACTGTCAAGATGTAACAGTCACTGTGATTTATAGTACTAATCAGCAATATTGCTAAACAATAAGAGTACCACATAAGACACTACTTCAGTATCAAGCATATCTAAATGATTGGGCATGGCTGTGCTCCAATAAAAGTATTTTTAAAAATGTAAAAACTGTTTTTAGCTTTTGAGCTAAACAGGCAACTGGTTGAATTTGGCTTGTATTTATTAGACAACAAATATCATAACAATGCAATGGTTTAAAATACAAATGATGTCCACTTTAAGTCTTGAACACTTAACACATTTTTTAAAGTAAAGACTACCTATTTATTCTCAATAGCAGTTATATCAATAAAGGCCCTAACCCTTTATGGCAATGAATTTAAATATTTTGTTTTAGTAGCAAGATGATACAATGCATTTTCACCATTCCCCTTTGGCAGTGTAATTTAATGCCAGAGTTTTAATTCAGAGCTATACCACCACATAACATTAAATTATGTTGAAATAAAATGTGGCATGTCTTAACATAAATATCTCATTTTAAAATTATTCTGCCCCTCTCACTAAGCAAGAAAAGAAAAAGTCTTCAATACATAGTTTCATAGTTCATAATAACCAATTCCCACATTGCCATGTCCAAAAATGTCTCTTTCTGCCTTTTAAATTCATCACCTCTCTTATCAAAAGGTGAATGGAATGTTTCATATTCATTCTTTTGAACTCATGGTTTACAATTGCATTGTTCAGAATTCCAAAGTCTTTCAAAGTTATTTTTCTCCATAATGTTGTTATTGAATAAATTGTTCTCCCCTTTCGATTTCCTTTAGCTTTGTTATCAGTTCATACAGGTCTTCCCAGTTTCTCCCGAAACTGCCTGTTTTATCATTACTTGTGGCATAATAATATTACACTACATAACTGGATATTTTGGGAAGGGTAGGATTCTATCTATCTTCTCAGTCTCTGGTTAGTTGACATACAGTTGTTGGGGTTAGGCCTTAACCTTCCCCAAAAAGACACATTCTTCACTTTGGAGACCACTACTTTAGGACATTTGTCAGTATGTAGAATTCTCTATTTTGATGTCTCAGTCTCCTACTAGACTATAAACTCTTTAATGATAGTAACTCCATTTTTTCTAAAGTTTTTATCTCTTCCAGGAAAAAAATGTATTCTATTACAGTAGGTACTATGTTTGAAGCATTATGTCTTATAATATTTATCCTTTCTTCTAATTATGAGTTGATTTTGGCTTTAAGCAGTTGATATCTGCCCACACATAGCCTATTCTGTTTCTTTAAGATATAATTGGTTTCATTTTTATCATGCTGTTTGGTGCTCACCATGTCTAGAGAGCCTTCTGACTTCTGGAAGTAAGTTCAGGCTTCTAAATAATCTACAAGTTTGTTGTCTCTTTTATTTCTTAAATCTCAAACCAATTTTCTGAAATATTGTTTGCTATAATTCCTTTTACTTACCTTTGCATCAGGGTCACCAGGTATCAAGGTATTCATTGACATAATATGTAGGCTATTGTCAGTTTCTTTGAAGAATTTCTCTATTTATTCATCCCCTACAGAAGATATTGTATAAGCAGGCACTGTAACCTAATGATCTCCTAGCCAATGTTCATCATGAGAAGGTCTACAGGAAGAGATGACCAAAAGTCCCATAAAATGATACTTCTTGTACTTCAGTACATGAGGAAATTAACTCTTCTAATGCTTATTTCCTCTCTTCTAGTTCCATATGTAGCAGAAATAGCACTTCCATAGGAATGAGCTATTTTGTATTTTTATCTGTTTCACAAGTACTTATTTCCAAAGAATTTGTAACCTAATTTCCAGCCTGCTAGTAATGAGAGTCTCTATACTTAACTAGGCTTTAGTGTGTTTCTGGGACCATACTTAAAATATTTTCAGCTTACTCAGACCTGACAAGCTTATGCTCCCCTGGTCCAGCCTTGGAACAGGCTGAGTCATTCCCATTCCATGATGAAACACTACCGCTTTTGATGGTATGTTAACTAAATTTTAGAAGTTTTTCATTTTTCTGAATTTGTGCCTAGCATAGTACCTTCATCCAGCAGGTGCTTAATTGTTGCTTGTTGAATTGGATTGAAGTTATGTCTTACATCAGGATATGTTGAAACTATATATTCTAATATACAAATGTTGCTTTAGTGCATAATCAACTTTGAGAGGAAGCTGCCTTTATTTGAGGAGTATAGATTAATCTCATCCTATTAGATTACTGGGCCCAAAGCAAGAAGATTAAATTTAAGTGTTAAATGTAAATTCCTGAGGTTAGGCTCAAAACAATCATCCTTAAAAAACATAGCATTGGAAAAATTAGAGAAAATAAACAATTATCCTGAAAGGGATCCTTGGATTTAATATCAACATGTGAGAGGATAGCCAAAAATGGTGATGTAATCTTAGGTTACATTGAAAGGCACTGTGTAAATGATGGTTCTCCCCATACTTGCCCTGGTCAAATCATATTTTGATTTTTGTATTCAATTTAACCAAATGCTGTTTGGGAAGGAAAAAAGGACAAAGTGGAACAGAAAGGAGAAAAAAGTAATAGGAAGAAAAATATCATTGAGTTATTGTGGTGAAAAAATAGAAAAGGGGATATTTCACCCTAGATCTATAATCCTCAATTTTTATGAAATCAAAAAATTACCCTGTAACATGCCATTTTATACTTGCATATTGCTTGATATGTTATATTTTATATGGATTCAGCTGATTATACTTTCAAATTTATGTATGTGTGTGTGTTTCTTTTTAGGTCGAAAATTTAAAAAGTTCAATAAAGTCAGAGTTATGAGAGCATTAGATGCTGTTGCTCTCCCACAGCCAGTGGGCCTTCCAAATGAAAGCCAAGCTCTAACACAGAGAATCACCTTTTCACCAAATCCAGAAGTTCAGTTGATCCCTTCACTGACCAACCTGTTGCTGAGCATTGAGCCAGATGTTATCTATGCAGGATATGACAACACAAAACCTGAAACATCCAGTTCTTTGCTGACCAGTCTAAATCAGCTAGCTGAGAGGCAACTTCTTTCTGTAGTGAAGTGGTCTAAATCACTGCCAGGTAAAAATAATGTATATGTGATGAAAAATAATCTAAAATGTACTGTGCCTATTATAGTAATAGATTATTGATGCAATAAACTTCATATCAGATAATAGACGACAGATTTTAATGTATCAACAAGTATTTATCGACTATCTACTCCATGCCTAGTACTGTACTAGGTATCACAAGGGATGTAAAAGAATGAGAAAAGACCATTCTTGTCTATGAGTTGCTTGCTATCCTGTTGAATGGTCAAGAATGATATATGTCAAACACATAGAGAGTAGTACCAGGTAGCTTATCAACAGGAGCTAGACATTGTGGTTCTACATTATTAGGAATTCGGGGAAGAAAAAGATCAACGTGAATTGATTTCATCTCTAAAAAAATTCCAGTTCATCATGAGTTCAATCTAACTAGGTAAAAGTAGTTGAAAATGATTTTTTTTGAAGGGGGAAGGCATGGCAATTGGGGTTAAGTGACTTGTCCAAGGTCACACGGCTAGTAAGTGAGTCAAGTATCCGAGGTCGCATTTGAACTCAGGTCTTCCTGACTCCAGGTCCAGTGCTCTACTCACTGTGCCACCCAGCTGCCCCAGTTGAAAATGAGTTTAAAGATTGTTTGCAAAACAAATCAAAAGTTTTCACAATGTTTTAGGGGCTTTTAAAAAAATTAGAAATCAATAAAAAGTGATTTCTGAAATAAAGGCATTTTTAAAACTCTGTGAGTCTCTTAACAACTATGGTTTCAGTCAGATCTGTGCCTAGACAGAGAACACAATAGTCCATCAACTGCCAGTACTATGAACCAGGTTAAAACAGCATAACAAGAATATCAGTGCTTAACTTAAAAGTTTGTACTTAATCCACCAATAGAGTCCCAAAGGAACATAGGCGGGGAGAGAATCATGGCAGCAGCAGCAACAGAACAGGATTCTCCTGGATTATTTCTCCTGCTTTATTTTGGACTGCATGACATAAAGAAAACATAATGCAGTTGTACTGCCCTTACACCCATGCATAGAAAAGGAAAAAAAAGACTTGTCATTTCCCTCTTCCCTCCAAATTACCCACACAGCAACAAAATCTTTATAAACCTTTAAGCAAACCTGCTTCTTCTATGCCTTATGCATAATTAAACCCATTGAAACACTTTAGCCTGAACAATTTTGAAATTTTGAAAGATATCTCTCAGTCTAACAATTCCCACATATTGTCCTCCCTCAATGGATGTAGACCACTAGATCAACATTCTCCAACTGATGTTACTTAGAACCTTACTTTTCTGCACAATATGAATAAGGATACTGTTAGAAAGTTTCTATGCTGTTAATATTTTCCTCACACATTTTAAAAATAAAATGAAATTATATATCTGTAAAAATATTTCCATATATAAAATTTACGTAAAAATAACTTTGATTTTCACTATTTTTTCACATATTTTCCTGGACCCTTTATCCCAGGAGAATTCCATACCCCCAAACTCCCTAAATCAGACTTTATGAAGTCTACCAATGTATTTCAAGGGCTAAAGTTTTCCAGAGGCATATTAATTTAGAAAACACTGGAGTAGATGAATTATTAATAAAATTTCAAGAAAATATCAAGTTTAAAGAAAATTTACATCTAGTTATGTCAGATCCTTTTTTAAAAAAAAACCCTTTATGGATTTTATTCTCATTTATAAAACAATGATTTGAATATACTCAAGAAACAAAGATGAATGGAATCCAGTATTCTAATAGAAGTGAAATATTATCTTCCTGTTTATAGGCTTACCTAAGTCAAAATTCCTGAATTCCCATTAGTTGCACTCTTATCACTAGGAGATGGGTAGGAAAGAATATATTTGTTCTTCAGTTTTCCGGCTTGAAAAGTAAGAATGACAAATACCTTAAGGATTAGTAGAATGTTTTTGAGCCCATTGATGACAAAGGTAGCTGTGGTTATTTTTTTTTAAAAAAGCAATGGAAATCAAAAGTCCTAGATTCTGATGTTTACTCTTTCAGTAACAAGCATCAGACCTTGGTCAGATTATTTTACCTCTCAAGGCCTTATTGATGATGTACTAAAGTTATTGGAATTTAGCAAAAATTATAATTACCCACCATAGTAGTGAAATTTGTGTGAAAAACAATTTTCTATTATTTATAAATGAGTGCTTATATTTTTGTCTTCCTCCTCTTTTTATTTTTAGGGGATACTTTTATTTTTGCTGACATATTTCATAGCTTTTGTTTCAATATTTAGTTTTTAAAAATAAGCAGAAACATAAACCTTAGTGTTCAAGTCAACCTTAGTAAAAATAATTTTTGTAAGTTTCAACTTTAGCAAAAATCTGAAATGTTTTTAATTTTAGACCAGAGTTATATATAGTCTACCAAAACTAATGTAGCCCCCAGAAGTGAGAAAGATATTACATGTAAATTTTGCCTCATGATTGATTTATACCAAGTTTTATTTACAAGTCTAATTATGATATGTGAGAAAACATGTTTGATATGTCCCAGTGACTAGGACCTTATCTATTAACTAAAAAGTATTCATCCCCATCCCTAAGTATTGTTTACATAGTAAGACTAAATGTACCAGCAAATTCTGTAGCTTGTAGTTTACAAATTCTCTTTAGAAAGAAGTAGAAATAAAAATAAGGAGATGTGGAAGTGCGGAGTTCCACATTTTAACTGTATTAAAATTTTAGTGAAAACATTTTCTGCCTATTTTTAAAAATACTTTTCACAATTTTGCTTTGAAAGACTGATATTCCCAACTGTTGTATTATAATACTATACTTAGTTTCTTTGTTAGGAAATTGGGGCAAACAAAATTTTCCCAGATATGCGTGTCAGTATGTTAATATTATCTTTCAGGGTCAAAGTAACTTTGTTTTAAAACATAATTTGCCTTCTACAGTTGAGACTGATACTGATGCCAGTTACTAGAAAGTTTTGTATAGCAAGTAACTAGGATCTGAAAAGAGGTCACATGAAACATCAAAAAGTTATCAGATGAAAATAATGTTCACTTATTGGTGACCTACATATATATTTAGACAACCATATAATCAACTCTTGTTTACTCACAATACTTGAAGAAAGCCTTGGCATGGCCACACTACATGACAATGATTCATACCATTTTTTAATGCTATGTACAAAGTTATACTAATTCTTTCAAACCCAGTAGAAATACCACAATTGCCATATAGTACAAACATGAGGGAGATTTTCCTGTTGCTCAAGAAATGAAGAAAAATGTCAGAAACTCTTGTTAGTTTGGAACTGAATAATTATAAAATTGAAGAATTATATGTGCTATTAACATACTATTTGATTTTTTATCCATTGTCTCTTTTTTGGACTCCCTTTTGGTATAGAAAGTTTATAGAACAGTAACATGGCTGAAGATTTAGAGTGATCAGTTTGGTTATTCCTAAAGGTTGTTTGGGGTGTGTGCGTGTGTGTGTGTGTGTGTGTGCATGTGTGTGTGTGTGTGTGTTTGGTGGGGTAGAGGAAATACATCAAGTAATGGCTTTTTAGATCATATGTTAAGGCTTGCAAAGTTTTTTACTTCCATTATCTCATTTGTTCCTTACAACAGCCTCATGGGGTACTTACAGGTATTATTATCTGCATTTTACTGTTGAGGAAACTGAAGGCAAAGGATGTAATCCAAGATCATATAGCTGATAAGTATGAGTGTTGTGGTTTGTACTGAGCATTCACAAGACTAAGTCCACCATACTTTCCATTATACCTGGAAAGGAAAACTATTGAAGAGAATCTTCTCAGCATAGAACTTAAAGATGATTTTCACATGAAAAAATGTGTAAGAATGTGTAATTTTCATTGTTTCAGGTAGTTTCAAAGTCCTGTTAAATTAGATGATCAGATCTAATAGGTTAGAAAGAAAAGGTCCAGAAATAGCAAGGAAATAAACTTTTATAGTCTTACTGACAACATTTACTACCTTCATCCAAGTTGTCAGAGATAGGCCTAGTCCGGAGAAACAACAAGCGGTGGAACAATCCTATCTTGGTGAATGGCCTCGCCTGACATTATTACAGTGATTATGTATGGATTACAATTTCTGGATTACAATTACAATTTCCTTTAATAAGCAACCTGAAGTACAGGCAGCATGATCGGTATGCCATTTAAAGGAAGTTATGTCACATTCAAACTGTCTCTGTTCTTGTGGTCTTTCTCAAAAATGTTCAGCTGTGCAAGTCACATCCAGTTCCACATCCCCAGAATGCACGGGGGTGATACACATAGACAAGTATTAAAAGAGGTAAGCAGACAACAATGTATTACATTGCCAAGTTTGTTTACTGAGTGAGTACACTAGGAGAAATTGAGAATGTTCACCCTAACAGCTAGATGGAGTTTGGAAAACACTATGTTTGATTTCTTGCCGTATCTGATGAGCTATTTAAGCTGAAAATTGTTCTTATCCATTCTTTAAAGCATTTTTATTTGTATTGGTTAATGAGATGAGTTAAAAAGATTTGCCAGGTTATTGTCCTTAAATACTACTGTGACTAATAAGAGAGTTTGGTCATATGTAAAATGACTCTAACTGGTGAATTTTTTGCCTGATGGATTTGAGGGCCTCTTTCTCTGGTAAATTATCTGAAGTTGAAACAAAATGGGGAGGGGGATCCACTTATTTTCCATTATTATCTCAGTTCTTATCATCCCTAGTTGGTCATTTTCATATTGAAGGATTTGTGCAGGCACTATACCCATTTTGTGTCAGTTCATCAATTCACTTCACCAAACATAAAGCTACTGTGTGTTGTACATTCTGAGAGATACAAAATTTGGATAAAACGTAATTTCAATACTTATTGAGATCATGGGCTGATAGAGTCATATGACACGTACATTGAGAAATTATGGCACAAAATAATATATGAGAAGCACATCAGAGAGGCCCAGAGGACAATGTTAACTCTAATGAGGAAAGTGTCATTGTCTCCTTAGCTGAAGCTGGAAGATGGAGAGGATTCTAGGAAGGCACACTAACGAAGTATTTAACCTGAGCTTTAAAGGACAGACAGGAATTCACTTGGTAGAGAAGGGAAAAGGTGTATTCCAGACAGGAATTTATGTGAGAAAAGCACAGAGCCACTATCCACTGTGCCATGCTGCCTTTCAGACCAGTAGTACTCAAAGCATTCCCAAAACTGCAGAGAAATGGCTGAAGCTCTAGTAGTCTTTCAGATATCCTTTTACAAACCAAACGCTGTGGGTGACAAGATGAGAATATTCTCTTCTGTCTTGAGAACAAGCATTAGGTGCTAATAATAACAATAATTCGTGCTTATGTAATACATGAAAGTTTAGAAATGGTGTCCTCACAACGGTCTGTTAGATGATTCATGTACAAGTATATTATCCCAACTTTATGATTAAAGAAACTGAGGCTCCACTCAGCGAAGTTAAGGAAATAGTATCATAGACAGGATTTGAACCCAGTCTTATGACTGACTCTAAGATCAGAGCTTTTATCTCCATACAACATTGGGAAAGTTAGAGAAAGTTTCTTGGAGTAGACAACATTTGAGCTAAGCTTATAAGAATGGACAAATATTTTGTTTTGTTTTGTTTTTGAGGAGGGAAGACAGGGAAATTGGTGTTAAGTGACTCGCCCGAGGTCACACAGCTAGTAAATGTGTCAAGTGTGTGAGGCCAGATTTGAACTCAGGTCCTCCTGACTCCAGGGCTAGCACTCTACTCACTGTGCCACCTAGCTGTCCACGGACAGATGTTTTTGCCTCAGAAATTAAGAATATTTAATGGAGTCCAAATGAAAGAGTTGTTACCTATATAAGATGAGGTCATGCCAATTCTCCTGTATACAGACGCACTTTAACTGTTGCATCAAGTCCTAGAAAATTGCAAGACCTATGAAGAGATCCATAATCACTTGAATAAGCTTGACCTAACCATCCACAGAGGAAAAACCACGTGAATGGAGAGTCTTATGGTCTAGAATAATATATAATTGGTTGGACAACCTGTAATATTTTTACATTAAAAAAAATTTTGGACACACTTAGATTTAAAACCTGACCCCTGCATTGAATGCGAAAAAAAAGCAGTTTGGATTGCAGTATTTTATGCAGAAAAAAAATAGAGTATTTAAATGATCCCAAGTTTCCTCCTGAAACTAAGACTTCCCTTTTTTGCAACATATATTTGGAACACTTTGACTCTCTTAATGCTGCCAGGTTAGCATAATTTTTAGGACTATTGTGTTGCACTATTGATTTATCAAAATCACAGTCCACTAAAGGTCCCAGATCTTTTTCATATGATGTAGCCATATCTTGTTCTTGAGAAGTTGATTTATTTTAAAACACAAGTGTAAGATTTTGCATTCTCCTGTTATATTTTACTTGAACCATTAATGACATCAAGGCTGTTAAAAATGACTTTTAGGGTCTAGTAATTCAATCAGTCCATGATACACCAAATTTTATTATCACATAGCTCCACGCCTATGTCTCTCCATTTCACCTTGTCTCATTTCTCTTCTGAGGTTTGCCAGCTACCATAGGAAAAATTATCTTATCTCTTTATGCCTTCCCTCTCTTCATTCCTTTTGTGATCCAGTTATTTAACCCAAGCATAGTTGATAGGCATGAATCATGCTAGTGACACAACTACATCAAAGAAAAGGCAAAGGCAAAAGTTTTGCCATGAAACAAGACATAACCACTGAAATTAGCTTCTATAACTTGGGAGCATATTTCTTTATTAGGTCTAACTTCTCAACTTAATGATTTTTCTTCTACTTGTCACAATATGCCATTTGTAGTATTTTTGCACCTATGTATTATTATTGGGGTGAGAGAGAAAGGGGGAAACAATTTTCTTACAGTATTTGGTTCAGGGTTCATTCCTTAAAATTGAAATTAAGCTGGACAGACATTAGGAAGACGGAAATGAGATGAGTCAAAGAATAGTATTTGAGAAAGAAAATCTTTAGGCTAGAATTTAATGAGTTTTGAGCAAGGAAATATCTTCCTCTTCAACCTTCTAGAATAGGAATTTTTAATCTTTTGTGTTTTTGAGCTCTTTTTCCATTTGGGAAAGTCTATGGACCCCTTCTGAAATAATTAAGTGCTAAATTTCATTTAGAGTTTAGTGAAAATAAAGATGTATTCTTTTTCCATCAAAAGTTCATGGCCCCCCTGAAATCTATCCATAGACTCCAAAACACCTATTCTAGAATTAATTCATATTCCTTTAAGTAGACCTGCTTCCCCTTAAGCACAAAGATAAAAACATTTCTTACTAAATTTTACTGCTTTTCTGTTTTGTTTTATTTGTGTTGTCTTCTGCTTTTCATTATAAATAGATAAATCGTTTAAGCTATTTTGTGGGTTAAACATGGGTTAAATAGGCATTTGTGAGCTGTCCTAGGAATACCTATTCACAATTTACAACATTGTTTCTATCAAAATATGTCCTCAATTCCAACCAATCTGCTAATGAGCTTTTGAAATACAATTCCATAATAAGATGAAGACATCCTATTAGCAGTTTTATTTCTGTTTATAATTTTCCAATGTATTTCATTACATCAGACACATTTTCCTACGAAGTGAATGTTTCATATAATTTTATCAAAAATTACAAGTAATTGTCATTTGTTATTGAATATTATTTCTATTTTTTTCATTTGGAATGGTCAAATGCATTGATGTAATATGAAGAATAGAATTATAGAACCATATTGTTTCTAATTCCTTAGTTCCAAATCTATTTTCTTCACTGTTTTCACCTTTCTAAAATTATGTGTATTGATTGTCCATACTACTCTTCTTGGTTAGCACTTAGGTAAACTATACTCAATTCTGTCTTTTCCCTATGCTTTGCTTCATTTTCTGGGGTTAAAATTTAACAAAAATATAATCTAAGGTATTCATTCCAATGCCTCTGTAATAGAGTTTTTCCTTCAAATAAAAAAATTTTTAAATCACTATTGAAAAATGAGGCCCTTAAGTCCCTGATCAAAGTTCCTTAAAATTCTTCTAAAAATTTTTGAAATATTCAAAGAAAGCTGATAGAAATGACAGAGAAGCCTACTTGAAATATAAGTTGGAGTTTAATATATGCTTTTATGACCTCTTTTAGAAATATTTTTTCCAATACCACAATCAAAGAAAATAAGTTTTTGTTATGTTCTTAGATGAATGTAATCTTCCTATCTCTAATGGACTTAAATATTTTTCCAGTACATTTTGATGGTGGCATGTATACTTTGTTTCTTTTTTGTGCTTATTTCACTTGTTTTGCTACTGTCTTTATTTATGACAGTAGCTAAAGCCAAAATTGTGATAACAATAATAACATTATCTGTTGTTATCATTATGATTACTACGATTATCATCTCATTATTATTTCATTAAAATCTATTACTTCTTTATTGAGGCTTAGCTCTTGCTTTACTTTGTAACAATTGAACATCATATGATTTTCCTCACCACTTCTCAATTATTGGTCAGGTACTCATATATCAAGATACTCTATTCATGTCCAGAACTTAATCTATAATGCTGTACTTTACCCAACTTCTGGTTTCCCAGAAATGGTCCACTAGTAAGTGGGTAATCCAGACAACACTTCCCCTGGCTAAACAATACTTAGGCCACTGCAAACAGTAGTCCTTATTTTCCCGTATCTACCATAAGATTCCTAACCTATAGTCTAAGTATTCCTGATGCAAAGAGTACTACAATCCAGCCACCACCACCTCTACCACCACTGTTGTCCCCAAAGTTAACAAACACTGCATTTCTTCACAAAGTTAATCTTTTGATGGCATCATAACATTTTACATTCTTGTGACTAAAAGAAAGAAATAAGATGGGGGAAACCTAGCAGGTCACAAGTCATCTCCAGAATTATACCTTTTAAAGCCTTTTCTATTTTTGAGGTTGGACACCATTTAACAATGCTCCTATAAGAAATTAACAGGTCAAACTACTTATAATGAAAAGATTTTTTTTCTACTCATGGCTAAACAATTAGCAGTCATCATTTACCTCTCTACATGAAATCTTGTCATTTTGGCCATCATTCCAAATACCTTGTTTACATGATCATTCTCTTAAGAAGAATTTGATCTCAGTGCTCCCTTCTTTATGTAGGCATATAATAATACATGTTATATATAAAACTGTATTTGAAATGTTGAAGTCAGTTTAGTACTGCCAAATTTATCACTGGTAAACACTGTAAAGAGGAAAGTAATTGTAGTAGTAATTATTCAGTGCAATTATACAGATAAGACAATGTTTCAACAATCTACTAGCAGCAATTGTGGGGGTGAGGAGACTAGCACAAGCCCAACAACAAGCACACTACCAGCACGTTGCAAAAACCCAGGTTCTTTTGACCTGCTTTACTAAGGAAAGCAACATTAAGGGGTTGACAAGCTTACTTTAATTCAGCACACAAATATCACTCACTTAGTTCAGGGGAAAAAACCAGCACCCTGAACTTCAGAGCAAAATACAAACAAAGTACAAACATCAACAGACAGACTTTGTCTGATTCAAATCCTAATACATAGTTACCAGAGTTTAACAAAGTCCCAGCATCCAGGTTTACGAGCTGGAGGGCTCTTAGCTACAGCTGCCGGGAGTCTCCGCATCAGTGTGCCACCAAGAGTGAGAGCCTCAAGCAAATAGCTCTGTCTTCTCTTCTTATATAGTTTCAGATGTCATCAAACGTCATCTGAATGACCAGAACTTAGGCTCCTAAGATTGGCTCTTGAGTTAGCACCTCCCCTTAGTACCCTGGGAGTTTCACACCCACATAGGCTTAGCACCTAATAGGGGTTTGGGCCTGGGGCTTAGCACCTAGTAAGACTCGATGAAATACACTGAATTAATCAAAGGAAACAAAAGCCAAACTCTTCAAGGGCACTTGGTTGAACTGAGTGCTAAGAGCCATTTTGCTTACCAACACAGACAATAATTGCTGATAATTTTGCATATTTGAAATTTAAGGTATTTCAACAAATTTTAGCTTTGCTGCTGTGTAACTTATGTTCAAATCTGGCCTCAAATACTTCCTAGCTGTATCACCCTAGCAAGTTATTTAATCTTGTTTGCCTCAGGTTCCTCATCTTTCAAATGAGGGGGATGAGGAAATGGTAAATGATTCCAGTATCTGTCAGGAAAAAAACCCAAACTGGGCCAGGAGAGTGATGACTAAAAACCAACTGAACAATAACATCTGCCATATATGAACACAGAATAAGTACACTTAATTAGGTTTGAGTGGAGTGTAAAGGAAGAGAGTCAAAGAAGTTGCCTCTCCTATGAAACACTGTTTTTTCTAGTTCTTAGGAATTACTCCCTCCTCTTACCCTTTTGAACTTTTTTCTTTACATCCCAACTTCTTCCCTTCTACCCTGTAACAAAAGACATAAAAAGAGACTCAAGACTCCTTTCTTCTTGTATGCCCCTCCTCTAGAAATGGTAGATATTTTAAATTTATGAGTAGGGACCAATAGATCTTTCCCAGAATTCACTCCCTGACTTGAGATTTCAAACATCATTCAAGAAATGGAATTATTCACTCTATTGACTAGTAGTAATTGATTGTTTGTTAGTGGCAACTTTTAGTTTTTTTTCCAAAGTTTTTGAGCAGTACTTGGAACAACAGATCACTTGCAAATAGATTTGAACCTTAATTTGAATGAAGTAGCTATAGTGGATAGTAGTTTCAGAAAGTATGTCAAGTAGCTTACATAAATGCAAAATCTCAATTACTAACTTAAAATTACTTCTGTCATTTCTGTGTTTGTTTTTCAGTTGGGTTTATTAGCGATTGGTATTTGGTACTGTAACATCAGAGCTTGTGAAATTAGTATTGATAATGTTTTGCTACAATACAACTCACATAACTTGATAAGAACTCCGAGTGGTTTTTAATTCTTCTAACATAATGAAATTATTTTTGGCCTATTTTAATTTTGCATTTGATTTCTAGGATTCCGTAACTTACATATTGATGATCAGATAACTCTCATCCAATATTCTTGGATGAGTTTAATGGTGTTTGGACTGGGGTGGAGATCATATAAGCATGTCAGTGGCCAAATGCTATATTTTGCACCTGATCTGATACTTAATGAGTAAGTATAGCAGCTTGCCTATTAAGAGTTTTTTGAGATGGTTAAAGTTTCATTTTGCTTAATAATTCTTCCAAGTAGAACATGCTGAATAATGAAGATCTTGCTGAAAGGGTCAGCTATCACAAAGAGAATGCTTTTCAAGAAGATAATTTGAAAAACATTTTATTTACATTAAGATGACCAAGATTTCTCTTTTTCATCTGTTATGTCTGAGTTTTAAGAAATTTTCTCAAATATTTTAAATATAATTTGAAATATTTAAGACATAATTCTAGTTGTATAGTATCATTATTTAAAGCTAATAAAAAAGAATGCAGGAGTACTTTGTCTTTTAAAAAGTTAAAATATAGTTAAACATCAAAAGGAATACTTCTTTTTTTACTGGAAAGATTAGACTCCAAAGAAAATGAGAGAAAGAATAACTAAACTAATTTAGTAATATATAAATTTCTGTAATGCTCTTAGTATCTATCATGAAGAAAAATCTTGTCACAAAATAATTTTATTATTAAAATAAATTATAATTGCCAATTTAATTCTGCTTGTTTCATTTGTCTTAAAAGTGACCTTTCAAATTATATTTATATAAGCTTTAAGGTGTGCAATGCACTTTCCATAACTTTATTTGAAGTTCACAACACTATAAGGTAAGTACTATTATTGTGCCCATTTTACAGATGAGGAAAATGAATCTGAGAGAAGTTAAGTGACTTTGCCTAGGATTATGCAGCTAGAAAGTATCCAAAGTAAGATTCAAACTCAGGTCTTCCTAACTACATCCAGCACTATACTACCTAGGTATCAAAAGGAATGTTAAAAATCCAAAGCAAAATACCATAAATTTCAGATTTTTATGTGATCTTATCACATTTTTATGTGATCTTATCACATAAATTATTTTAAACTTACAAACCTATGCCAATTTAATTTTCTGTGTCCTCTCACCATTATGTGGTTACCCAAACAAAGATGTTTATAAGGCTCAGTTTTGTAAAATGAATATTTCTGTCAAATTAATTGCATTACAGACTTTGATATATGCAACCATTGCAACTGGGAACTATAGGTCCCATCTTGAAAATCATCCTATGAAGTAATTTATCGATTTCCAGACTCTAGGAACTCTACTCTCCTTATCATACCCCCAAACCATACTAATTTTTGCTATTACTGAGAATCACTTGCCTCTTTATTTACAGTTGTTGGAATTTTTCTCCCTTCCTCTTTTGGTCTGTGTACTTAAAATTATGATTCAATAGAATGTGTAACTAATGTCTTTTCTAATTTTTTCTGTCTGCCTGGCTACCTTTGCAAAAACTGTTCTTCTGCACTTACATTTCTAACTAAGATTTACCCCAATCTGAAAATTCTTTATCATCAAAGCTTTAGGTAGTATGAAACACATTATTTCCCTACTTTGTGAAACACATTTTTGTTGGACTAAAATTCAGAATGTTCAATTTGTTTGTAAATGCAAGGACCTTTTATGCAAAAATGGACAAAGTTGTTTAGTGGTATCACATTCTCTGATAATATTATAATGTTTGGTTGTCTGAGATGCTGTATTGTTTTTTATTCTTATTTATTTATTTATTTATTTATTTTTTGTGATGGTGCAAGACAGCGAATGAAAGATTCATCATTCTATTCCTTATGCCTTACCATGTGGCAAATCCCACAGGAGTTTGTCAAGCTTCAAGTTAGCCAAGAAGAATTCCTCTGTATGAAAGTGTTATTGCTTCTCAATACAAGTGAGTAATTAACTCTTCTCTTAGGGTTCATTATTCCAATATAAGATAATATAAGACTTATTTGATGCATAGAGGTCATTTATAGTATCTCTAAAAGAGAATTACCTTTAAAATTTTAATTCGGTTCAACAAACAAACATTAAATTTAGACCAGGCATTGTGCAAGGCACTAGAGAAACACAGACAAAAAATGAAAGTCTCTACCTTAAAGGAACTTCTAGAATATTGAAGAGAAGCAACATATCGACAAATACAAGGTAATTGGTGTTGTTGGGATGGGGCTGTGGTGGAAATTCACTCACAGTGAGGAAGGCCTACTACAGAAGTGGCATTTGAGTTGCACTTTGAAGGAATTTTAGAGATTTCACAGTCAGATCATAGAGAATAATAGTTTGTAAAAATGCATGGAGTGGGGAGAGCCAAGATGAAAGTAGCAAAAAGCAGCACAGCAAGCTCCCCACCACTCTACCCTCTTCATCTACCCAAGCTCATCTTCCCTTAAAAAACAAAACAAAACAAAATTTCCAAATGTTTCTAGGTAAAATTCTGGATTGACTTCTAATGAGGAAATCAAAGGAAAAGTTATGAGCCATTTTTCTGGCACAGGTCAGCACAAAGGACAGATTCAGAGGTCTTATGAACACTGTGCCAACTGATAGCTTCATTGCCCACTACCCAGTTCTATATCACAGGGCTAACTGAGGAAGGTCTTATGCCCAAAAATGTCATTCTTGACCAAGGAGCAGTCACAGACCTTGGAATGCATATGACATGAGGAACAAGTTCAAAAGCAACCACAACAGTGTGGCTCAGATTCCACAAGCAGAGCTAGGTCTAGGTTCCAATTTCTAACCCATTCCAAAGCCTGCAAAGGAATAACCAAGATAGGAATTCCAGTCCAAAGAGGAGCATGTAGTTCTCACGCTGAACTGGCAGAACATCTCAGATGGCTGATAATGTCTGAGTCAGTCTAGTGTTGTTCAGACCAGTTTGGAAGTACTGAAAGTTTACATGTCCTGAGTATGATCTGTCTCTAAGATCCTTCAATAGCATAATACTTAATACCCCCAGAAAGCTGTGACAGGACCAGCCCAGAAGTGCTTAGTGCCCAGCACTAACATCAAAGTTGCAGTCAGTTGAAGTCAGGCTGGAAGAATTAGCAAATAAAAAAAAGTCTTACTTCATTTCTTACAAGAATTCTGGTTCAATCTGTACCCAAGCTATATTTTTTATAAATGAAATGTGAAAGCTAGAGGAAAATAATTGGAAAGAAATGAGAACTATGGAAGAAAGAATTAGAAAAGGAATTAAAAGTTTAGCACAAGAGGTACAAAAACCTTGCCCAAGTAACAAATTCCTTGAAAATTAGAATAGACTGAATAGAATCCAATGACTCCATGAGATAAGAGATATTATTTAAAAAATTGAAAGATGGTGGAGTAAAGTCAGGGACACCTGAGCTCTTCCTTTAAAACCTTTAAATACCTTTAAAAATGACTCTAAGCAAATTGTAGAGCAACAGAACCCATAAAAAGACAGTGAAACAAATTTCCAGCCCAAGACAGCCTGAAAGGTTTAGAGGAAAGGTCTGTTGCACCAAAGTAAGAGAGGCACGAAGTCTAGCGTAGGTTGAGCCACCATAGACCCAGCCCCAGCAAACCAAGAGCAGGCCTCAGGGCAACTGAATCACTGGCAGCAGTGGTAGTTTCTGGACTTCTCAGCCCACAGGTGCTAAAGACAACTTAGAAGGTCAGCAGGAAAAGTCTGTCACACCTGGGTGAGAGTGGAGTGCAGGGCAGCACAGGCCACACCAGCACAGCCCTGGCCCCAGCAAACCAGAAGCACGCCTTGGGCGTGACTGAATCAGCTTGTGGCAGCAGCAGCAACTACTTCTGTAGCTCTCAACCCACAGATGATAAGGGGGTCAAATAATGGGTCAGAAGGAGTTTACAGGGGTCTCTTTGCTAGCACTATGGCAGGACTTTGTTGTTTCACCCATACTTGGATCCAGGTTGCAGTCCTAGGTGGCAATCCCAGCAGTGAAGAGTACTAGCATAGCAAAGCTTGTGGCAGCAGTGGAAAGGGGACACCTTTCACAGTTCCAAGGCAGGAAAGAATACTCGTGCTCATTCACACACCAGAGCACAGACCAGGAGAGGAGCAAGCACCTCTTCTTAGATCATACCACTTTGGAAGAACTGAAAACTTACAGGTCCCTAGAATATCTCTGAAAACAGCTTGCACAAAACCCCTGAAGCTTGGGACACCTGGAGGGTATCCTCCAACCTGGAAGCAGAGTGTTACTTTAACAAACAGCTAAATGAACAAACAATGGAAAAAAACTCTGACTATAGAAACTTACTTCAGTGACAAGGAAGATCAAAACATACACTCAGAAGAAGATAACAAAGTCAAAGCTCCTACATCAAAAACCTCCAAGAAAAATATGAATTGGTCTCAGGCTATGGAAGAGCTCAGAAAGGAATTTGAAAACCAAGTAAGAGAAGTAGGGGAAAAATTGGGAAGATAAATGAGAGTGATGCAAGAAAATCATGAAAAATGAGTCAACAGCTTGGTAAAGGAGACACAAAAAATACTGAAGAAAATAACACCTTAAAAAACACTAGGCCAAATGGTTAAAAAAAAAAAGTACAAAAAGCCAGCGAGGAGAAGAATGCCTTAAAAAGCAGGTTTGGCCAAATGGAAAAGGAGGTCCAAAAGTTCACCAAAGAAAATCATTCCTTAAAAATTAGAATGGAACAAATGGAAGGTAATGACTTTGTGAGAAATCAAGAAATCGTAACACAAAACCAAAAGAATGGAAGAAATAGAAGATAATATGAACTATCTCATTGGAAAAATAATCCAAGAGAGATAACTTTAAAATTATAGGACTACCTGAAAGCCATGATCAAAAAAAGAACCTAGACATCATCTTTCAAGAAATTATCAAAGAAAACTGCCCTGATATTCTAGAACCAGAGGGTAAAATAGAAATTGAAAGAATGTACCAATCACCTCCTGAAAGAGATCCCAAAATGAGAACTGCCAGGAATATTATAGCCAAATTCCAAAGTTCCCAGGTCAAGGAGAAAATACTGCAAGCAGCCAAAAAGAAACAATTTAAGTATGGTGGAGCCACAGTCAAGATAACCCAAGATTTAGCAGGTTCTACATTAAAGGATTTGGGCTTGGACTGTGATATTCCAGAGGACAAAGGAGCTAGGATTACAACCAAGAATCATGTAGCCAGCAAACTGAGTATAATCCTGTGTCATTAAGGCAAGAATAATGAACTCAAGGGTAACCGTGAACATGCCTGTATGGTTCAGAATCACAAAGTATGAAAAACTCTCTAGGTAGAAGGCAAAGGAAGTATAACATTTATTTAGACTCCAAAGGATAAAATCCCAAGACCAATAGCTCCAATTCAATATAGCAGTAATTATATTCTAAAACCAGTAAGCCCACCTCAATGTAGCAACAAGGGAATTATGACGCAGTATTATAGCAAGGAACCAAGCCATCCTGTAACCTAGCCCTCTGCTAGGGCCCTCCTGTAAATAATCACTCAGGAATGCTGTCTGCTTGCCTTCCTCCTCTCCCCTCCTCAGTTCTCTGGTCTCTGCAGCTTCCTGGTTTCCACTCTCCACTCTAGCATTCTTTTTGCAGCTCTGTCATCCCAGAGTTCTTACTTCTCTTCCTTAGGCTAGATTCTGAATTCTTACTTCTGACTTCTGAATTCTCAATTATTAAGGTAGCCTTCTGGATGTATATGTACTCTTTTTAGGGCCCCAAGGGCTTCATGCCCAATGGAAAAAGAGTGTGGGCCTGAGGCTTAGTTCCTAGTAAGTAAAGGGATGAGGCCTACCTACAAACAAACCTCTAATTAAGCTTCCCTTAATTGGCCCATCTTGATGTCTATTGAGTGGGTGGGGAAGGTCTTTAATCCCTGATTGACATCACAGAGGTTTGGACCTGCTGCCTGCCCATGGTTCTCCCTTTGTTGGCCCCACCTGAGCCCTATTGAATGGGCAGGAAAGATCTTTCACTTTCTGATTGGCCTTACAAATCCATGAGAGGAAAAATGGACATTCAATGAGATAGAGGAATTTCAAGCATTCTAGAGAAAAGACCAGAACTAAATGGAAAATTTGACTTTCAAATACAAGACTCAAGAGAAGGATGAAAAGTAAACAGGAAAGAGAAATCATAAGGGACTTATTAAAGTTAAACTGTTTTTATTCCTACATGGAAAGAGGATACTTGTAACTCATAAGACCTTTCTCATTATGGGGTAGTTAGGAGTATATATAAATAGAGGGTATAGGTGTGAGTTGAATATGAAAGGATGGTATCTTAAAAACAAAATCAAGGGGTGAGATAGGAATTTATTGGGAGAAAGAAAAAGGGAGAGGTAAAATGGGGTAAATTAACTTATATAAAAGAGGCAAGAAAAAGCTTTTACAGTGGTGAGAAAGAGAGGGGAGGTGAGAATGAGTGAATGAACCATACTCTCATCAGAATTGGCTCAAAGAGGGAATAACATATACACTCATTTGGGTATAGAAGTCTATCTACAGGATAAATCTACAGGAAAGTAGGGGAAGAAGGGGACAAGAGAAGAAGGGAGTGATAGAAGGTAGGGCAGATTGGGGGAGGGGGTGTAGTGCCAGCGCAATATCCACTGCAGCGGCTATGAACATGCCAGAGTAGTTCTGAATCGCAAAATATAATAGACTCTCTTCATGAAATACGGAACCAAAGCATTTATTCCAACACCAGAAAGCCAAATCTATCATAGCAACAAAGAAATCTATAGATACTATCAATGCAGGGGGCACTGCCATCCCCAAGCCTTCCCACAGACTCCTTTAAGCAAAATCACTTCCTCTCCCACTCACTCTAGCTGCTGCCTGCTCTCTTTTCCTCCCTCCCTCCCTCCCCCCCCTCTCTCTCTCCAAGCAGTCACTCCCACCATCTCTCTCCCAGCTCTGACTCCAACTTCTTGCTCCACCCTTTTCTGCTCTATCTGAGCTCGTCCCACCACAGGTTCCATGTGACTTAGACTTATGTGACTGAGGCAGGTCACACAGGCCTATTAATGGATAGGAAGGATCTTCCCATTTTCATTAACATCACAGAGGGTAGTCAGAAGCAAAACACTTTTGAGGAGGGACAGAGTGAAAAGAGAGAAAATAGAATAAACAAGAGGGGGAATAGGATGGAAAGAAATACAGTTAGTCCTTCACATGACAGTTATGGAGGTGTTTTGCATGAATACACATGTATAACCTATATCAAATTGCTTGCCTTCTCAATAAGGTGGGTGGGGAGGGAAGGGGGAGAGAATTTGGGGCTCAAAGTTTCAAAAATGAATGTTAAAATTGTTTTTATATGTAATTGGGGAAAATAAAATGCTAAATAAAGATAATTTTAAAATAGAAAAAACTGAAGAGATAGGAGAAAACGTAAAGTTATCTCATAGTAAAAACAACTGACATGGAAAATGGAGCAAGGAGGAAAAGACTTAATCATCTGGACACCATGACCCAAGAAAGAACTTAGGCATTTTATTTCAAGGAGCTTTAAAATAAAACTGCTCAGGGGCAGAGCCAAGATGGCAGCTGGAAATCAGGGACTAGTGTGAGCTCCCCGCCAAGTCCCTCTAAAAACCTATAAAATGGCTCTGAACCAATTCTAGAACTGCAGAACCCACAAAAGAGCACAGGGAAGCAGGGCTCTAGCCCAGGACAGTCTAGATGGTCTCTGGGTAAGGTCTATCCCGCACAGAGCTGAGGGCAGAGGGGAACAGAGCTGAGTGGAGCCCAGCGTGGGCAGCGTGGACTGACCAGACTGGGAGCTGGGCAGAGAGTGCCCTAGCACCCTGAATCAGTGAGCTGTGGCAGTTACCAGACTTCTCAACCCACAAACACCAAGGACAACAGAGTAGTTTAGTGGGAGAAGCTGCTGGGGACTGGGATAGACTTCGAAGTTTGGCCACCACCACGGGGGCAGCAGAGGTGGGGCAGCTTTAGAACTACAGCTGCAGTTGCTTCTGGCCCCAGGCCCACCTGGTGGGAGGAATTAAGTGGCAGATCAGAGCAGGAGTGAGGAGCCTGCTGAAGATCTAAGTCCAGTCTGGGTTGGGGGTTCTTGAGGAAGGAGGAGTGCTGGTGTGCCAGAGCTGGAGCATCCCCCCAGGCTTGG
>CM053622.1:692850734-692861854 GCA_028646595.1 Phalanger gymnotis | reverse complement strand
AACTTCTTCCTTGTTTATTTTGAGGTTAGATTTATCAAGTTCGGATAGGGGGAGGTTGGGATCTCCCATTATTATAGTTTTGCTGTCTATTTCTTCCTATAACTCCCTTTACCTCTCCTCTAAGAATTTGCATGCCATACCACTTGGTGCATATATGTTAAACAATGATATTGCTTCATTGTTTATGGTGCCTTTCAGCAGGAGGTAGTGTCCTTCCTTATCTCCTTTAATTACATCTATCTTTGCTTTTGCTTTGTCTGAGATTGATTGCTACTCCCACTTTTTTTTACTTTAGCCAAAGCAAAGTATATTCTGCTCTAGCCTTTTACCTTTACCCTGTGTGTATCCCCTTTTCAGATGTGTTTCTTGTAAACAGCATATTGTAGGATTATGGTTTTTAATCCTTTCTGCTATCTGCTTCCATTTTATGGGAGAGTTCATCCCATTCACATTCACAGTTATGATCACTGTCTGTGCCTTTTTCTCCATCCTATTTCCCCCCGCTTGTGCTTTTATTTCTCCATTTCCCCTTCCACTCCTCAACAAAGTTTTGCTTTTGACTACCGCCTTCCTCAGTTTACCCTCCTTCTTGATTCCCCTCCCTTATTTTACCATTTTCCACTTACTACTTCTTTCCTCCCTTCTGACCACCCCACTCCCTTTTATTCCCCTTTCCCCTTCTACTGCCTGTAGGACAAGTTAGATTTCTATACTTATCAGGGTATGTTATTCCCTTCTTTAACCAAATCTAATGAGAGTAAAGATCAAATACTGCTCTTCTCCCTCCGTTTTTTCCCTCTATTACAATATGTTTTTGTGCCTCTTCATGTGATATTATTTACCCTTTTCTACTGCCTCCTTACCTCTTCTCCCAGAACCATCCCTTTATATCTCTTAATTATATTTTTATCATAATATCGGTTATTTTATACTGATATCCACAGTCTATGAATACCCCTTTCAATTGTCATAATGAGTATACTGTTCTCAAGATTGACATATATATATATAATGTATATAAAACAAAATAATCCTATATAATGATGTAATCAATTAGCCTTATCAATTAACTAGGGGGTTCCCCCCCACACTTACCTTTTTATGTCTCTCTTGAGTTTTGTATTTGGAGATCAAATTTTCCATTGAGCTCTGGCCTTTTCATCAGGAAGATCTGGAATTCCCTTATTTCTTTGAATGTCCATCTTCTTTCTTGGCAAATTATGCTCAGTTTTGCTGGGTAGTTGATCCTTGTTTGTAGTCCAAGCTCCTTTGCTTTTTGGAAAATTTTATTCCAATTTCTCCTGTCTTTTAATGTAGAAGCTGAAAGATCCTGCATGACCCTGACTAGTTCCGTGATATTTTAATTGTTTCTGTCTAGCCACTTCCACGATTTTCTCCCTGACCTGGTAGTTCTGGAATTTGGCTATAATATTTCTTGGAGTTTTCAATTTGGGATCTTTTTCAGGGGGTGATCGATGGATTCTTTCGATAACAATTTTATCCTCTGTTTCTAGGACCTCTGGCCAATTTTCTTTAAGGATTTCATGGAAGATACTGTCCAGGCTCTTTTTCTCATCATAGCTTTTGGGTAGACCAATAATTCTTAGATTGTCTCACCAGGATCTATTTTCCAGGTCAGTTGTTTTTCCAATCAGATATTTCATGTTTTCTTAATTTTTTTTCATTTTTTAGATTTTGTTTGACTCATTCTTGATGTCTCATAGAGTCATTAGCTTCTACTTGCCCAATTCTAATTTTTAACATTTTGTTTTCTTCCCTTATCTTTTCTATCTCCCTTTCCATTTGGTTGATTTTACTTTTCAATGAGACATTTTCTCCAATTATATTCTCATTTTCCTTAACCAATTCCCCAATTTTACCTTTTAAAGATTTGTTTTCCTCATTGTATTTTTTTCCATTTTTTCTTTTACCTCCCTAATTTGGTTTTTAAAGTCCTCCTTGAGTTCTTCCAGTAATGCTTTTAGGTTTGGAGACCAGTTCACTTTCCCTTTTGAGGTTTCAGATGTGGGTGTAGTGTCCATGCTCTCCTTTTCCGAATTGGTATTTTGATCATCCCTGTCTCCAAAATATGAATCTATCATCTTTGAAAACTTCTTGCTATTCCTTTTCATGGTTTTTTTTTTCCTCCTGGTTTCTGAAGTGGATCTCTGCTTCTGGGGTTCAAGGGGCTCTGTCCCAAGTTTCTTGTGTTGGGATCTAGCTTTATGTGCTATAGCCTCTTGTTTCGTGAGGTGTGGGGGAGGGGTGGTCAGACTGCTGGGGGGTCTCCTTTTCCCCAGGACTGTTCTACAGAATGGGTGGTCTCAGCTCTTGTCTGTGCTGATGTTTGCCACTTCCCCTGGCTGTGCAAAGCCAAGTCTGGGGTCCTGGCATTGACATTAGTTAGCTCCACCCCCTGGGGCTCAGTTACTCTCATTGTTCTGCTGAGGTGGGGCCTGCTGGGACACCTTTCTTCCTGCACTAATTTCCTTCCACCACCACAGGAAGGCCGGCCCCTCTCCCCCATTTCTCTCGCTACTGAAGCCCCTCTTCTGGCTCCTCTGTTTCTCCTAAGACTTTATTATCTGGGTTTATTCAACGGAGGGATATGAGCTGTTTTACCTGGACTTCATGGCTCCCAGAAGTTCAAGAAGGTGAGTTTCAAACCTTTAGCCTGTGGGTTGGAGGCCTCCAGGCTAGCTATTCCTGCAGTTCCAGGTTCTGCCCTCTGACAGACTCCCATCCTGGGCTGAGAGGCCTGGGGCTCCCTACCAAACACTTAAAAAAACAATTCTGATACTACATTAAATATCTGGAAAAATAGGCAAAGAAGGATTCCTACCAAATTCTTTGTATGTTACAAATATGGTGCTTATACCTAAACTAGAAAGAGCCAAAACAGAGAAAGAAAATTATAGACCAATTTCTCTAATGTACATACATGCAAAAAATTTAAATAAAGTTTTATCAAAGAGATTACAGTAACTTATCATAGGGATAATATACTGTGACCAGGTAGGATCTATACCAGGAATGCAGAGGTGGTTCAATATTAGGAAAACTAACAGCTTAATTGACCATATTAATAAAAAAAAAACTTAATATGAATTATCTCAATATGATTATCTCATATGATTACGATTATCTCAAATCATATGATTATCTCAACAATGCAGGAAAAGCTTTTGACAAAATACAACATCCATTCCTATTAAAAACACTAGAGAGCATAGAAATGAATGAAGTTTTCCTTAAAATGATAAGTAGCATCTATCTAAAACTATCAGCAAGCATTATATGTAATGGGGATAAGCTAGAAGCATTTCCATTAAGATCAGGGGTGAAACGAGGATGTGCATTATCACCACTGTTATTCAATATTGTACTGGAAATGTTAGCTTTTGCAATAAGAGAAGAAAAAATTGAAGGAATTATATTCTAACATAATGAAGAAATAAAACTATCACTCTTTACACATGATATGATGGTATACTTCAAGAATCCTAGAGAGTCAAGTAAAAAACTACCAGAAATAATAAACAACTTTAGCGAAGCTGCAGAGTATAAAATAAACCCACATAAATCATCAAGTGTATACCACAGCAAGAGACAGAAAAATTCCATTTAAAGTAACTGTAGATGATATAAAATATTTTGGAGTCTACCTGCCAAGATAATACCAGGGACTGTAAAAAACACAACTACAAACACTTTTCACAAAAAGTCAGATCTAAATAATTGGAAAAATAGCAGTTGTTCATGGGTAGCCTGAGCTAATGTAATAGAAATGACAATTCTACCTAAGTTAATTTACTTATTCAGTGCCATACCAATCAAATTACCAAAAATTATTTTATAGAGCTAGAAAAAATCATAACAAAATTAATCCAGAAGAACAAAAAGCCCAGAATATCTGGGGAATTAATGAAAAGAAATGCAAGGGTAGGTGGCCTAGCCACACTAGAAATAAAACTGTATTATAAAGCAGCAATCATTGAAACTACTAGATAACAGCTAAGAAATAGAGTGGTAGATCAGTAGAATAGGTTACATGTGCAAGATACAGTAGTCAATGACTAGAGTAATCTACTGTTTGATAAATCCAAAGACTCCGACTTCAGAGATAAGAACTCACTATGTGACAAAAAATTGCTGGGAAAACCAGAAAACAGTATGGCAAAAAGTAGGCATAGCAACAGCTTATATCAGATACCAAGATAAGGTCAAAATGGGTACACAATTTAGACATAAAAAGTGAGACTACAAGCGAATTTGGAGAGCAAGGAGTAGTTTACCTGTCAGATCTATGAAGAAGGGAGGAATTTATGACCAAACAAGAGATAGAGAACATTATAAAATGCAAAATGGCTAATTTTGATTACATTAAATTAAATAGTTTTTGCAGAAAGTCAATGCAAGGGAAACAGAAAGTTGGGAATCAATTTTTACATCCAGTGTCTCTGATAAATATATAGAGAACTAAGTAAAATCTATAAGAACATAATTCATTCCCCAAATGATAAATGGTCAAAGGATAGGAACAGGCAGTTTTCAGACAAAAAAATCAAAGCTGTCTATAGTCATATAAAAAAATGCTCTAAATCACTATTATTAGAGAAATGCAAATTAAAACAACTCTAAGGTATCACATCACACCTATTATATTGGCCAACCTGACAAAACAGGAAAATGATAAATATTGGAAAATGTGGGACAATTGGAATGCTAATGTATTGTTGGTGGAGTTGTGAACTGATCCAACCATTCTGGGGAACAATTTGGAACTATGCTCAAAAGGCCATGAAATTGTGCATACCCTTTGATGCAGCAATACCACTTCTAGGTCTATATTACAAAGAGATCATAAAAATGGGGAAACAGCCCACACATATAAAAATATTTATAGCAGCTCTTTTTGTGGCAGCAAAGAATTGGAAATTGAGGGAATGCCCATCAATTGGGGAATGGTTGAACAAGTTGTAGTATATGAATGTAATGGAATATCATTGTTCCATAAGAATTGGTGAACAGGCAGATTTCAGAAAAACCTGGAAAGACTTACATAAACTGATGCTGAGTGAGGTGACCAGACCTAAGAGAACATTGTACACAGTAACGGCGCATTGTTCAATGACCTACTTTGTTAGACTTGGCTCTTCTGAGCAATGCAATGATCTAAGACAATTCCAAAAGACTCATGATGGAAAATCCTATACACATCCAGAGAAAGATCTATGGAGTTTCAATGCAGATTGAAGTACACTATTTTCTCTTTTTTTGTTGTTGTTGTTTTTTGTTTTGTCTTTCTTGTAGTTTTTTTTCCCTTTTGCTCTGATTCTTCTTTCACAACATGACTAATGTGGAAATATGTTTAATATGATAGTAATATGTAGAGCCTATATCAGATCACATGCCATCTTAGGGAAGGGCAACGTGAGGATGGGGAGGGAAGGGAGAAGATTTAGAACTCAAAATCTTATAAAAGTGAATGTTGAAAACTTAAAATAAAAAAAAATTTAAAAATAAGTAGAGAAAGAGGAAAAGATCTAGCTATAAAGGAACTACCAAATGAAAAAAACTATTGATCTTGATAGGTTCACAGGAGAATCAAATTTTTAAAGAATAGTTAGTACTTATAGTTCCCAAGTTATTCTAAAATTTTCAGAAGGAAAATACTGTACCAGAATCCTTTTATGAGAAAAATAAAGTTCTAATATTTAAACCAGAGAAAGATAAAACACAGAAAGAAAACTATAGGCCAATAGCATTAATGAATGTTGACTCAAAAATTTTAAACAAAATTCTGTGAAGCAGACTACAGCAATTTATCTAAGAAATCATTATGACTATTATACCAGGGTTACAAGGATGATTCAACATTAGGGAAAAAAAAATCAGCATAATATATTTTTCTTTAAAAATCTAAAACCAGATTATTATCACAACAGATGCAGAAAAAGTCTTTGACAAAGTACAACATTCTTTTATATTAAAAATCCCACAAAGTATAGGCACAGAGAGACTCCCCACCATTTTTAACATTTTCCTTTAAAGTTTTGAGTTCCAAATTCTAGCCTTCCTTCCCTCCCTCCTCTTCCCCTCCCTAAGATAGTAAGCAAACAGATATAGGTTATGCATGTGCAATTATGTAAAACATTTCCATATTATTCAATTTTATAAGAAGAATCGAATAAAAGAAAAAAATGAAAGAAAGAAAATGAAAATAGCATGCTTTGGCCTGTATTGAATCAACATCAGTTCTTTCTCTGGAGGTAGATAGCATGCTTCATCATTAATCCTTTGGGATTGTCTTGAATCATTGTATTGTTGAGAATAGCTAAGTCATTCACAATTCTTCATTGAACAATATCGATGTTATTATTTACAAAGTTCTCCTGCTTCTGTTCATTTCATTATGCATCAATTCATGTAAGTCTTTCCAGATTTTTCTGAAATCATCTTTCTTGTTATTTCTTATAGCACAATATTATTCCATTACAATCATATATCACAATTTGTTTAGTTATTCCCCAACTGATGGGCATCCCTTTGATTTCCAGTTCTTAGCCACCACAAAAGAGCTGCTATAAATATTTTTGTACAAGTAGGTCCTTTTTCCTTTTTGCATGTCTTTGGTATATAGACCTGACAGTAGTTTTGCTGGATCAAAGGGTATATACAGTTTTATAGCTTTTTGGGCATAGTCCCAAATTGCCCTCCAGAATGACTGGGTCAGTTCATTACTCCACTCACAGTGCATTAGTGTCCCAGTCTTCCCACATCCCCTCCAACATCCAATATTTTCCTTTTTTGGTCACATTAGCCAATCTGATAGATGTGAGGTAGTACCTCAGAATTGTTTTAATTGCATTTATCTAATCAATAATGATATAGACCATTTTATATGATTATAGATAGTTTGATTTCTTTGTCTGAAAACTGCCTGTTCATATTCTTTGATCATTTATCAATTAGGGAATGACCTGTGCTTTTATAAATTTGGCTCAGTTCTCTATATATTTGAGAAACGAGGCCTTTATCAGAGATACTTGTTGCAAAAAAATTTCCCCAATTTTCTTCTTTCCTTATAATTTTGTTGATATCAGTTTTGTTTGTGCAAAAGCTTTTTTAGTTTTATATAATCAAAATTGTCTATTTTACATTTTGTAATGCTCTCTATATCTTTTTGGTCCTAAATTCTTCTTTTATTCAAAGATCTGACAGATAAACTATTCCATGCTCTCTTAATTTGCTTATGGTTTCACCATTTATGTGTAAATCATGTACCCATTTTGACCTTATCTTTTTATAAAGGATGAGATCTTGGTCTATGCCAAGTTTCTGCCATGCTGTTTTCCAGTTTGGGGAATTTTTAATATCATTAAAAGCATCTATCTAAAACCAAAAGCAAGCATCATATACATTAGGAATGCATTAGAACACCTTTTCCAATAAGGAAGGGAGTGAAGCAAGAATGCCCACTCTCCCCTCAATTATTTTAAATACTTCTGGAAATTCTAGCAATAGCAAAAAGAGAAGAGAAAGGAATTAAAGGAAGATAGGTAGAAAGGAGACAAAAAACTATCCCTTTGATGATTTTCTTAGACAACCTCAGGGAAGCAGCAAAGATACTAACTGAAATAATTAACACCTTCAGCAGAGTTGTAAGATATAAAATGAATCTTCAAAAATCAATAATATTTCTATTTAGTATACCAAAACACAAGAAGAAATAATAGAAAGGGAAATCCTATTCCAAATAACTACAAAATGCATAAAATATCTGGGGACCAATCTCTTAAAACACACAAAAGACTTGTATAGATTGAATTACAAAAACATTACTCAAAGAAATAAAGAGGAACTTAAATAGCTGGAGAAATATTCAATGCTCATGGTTAGGTTATGCTAATATAATAAAATGACAATATTAGCAAAATTAATTTATACTTGTGTTATACCAGTCAAATTACCAAGGGGGTGTTTCACAGAGTTTGATAAAAAAAAAATAACAAAATCCATTTGGAAAAACAAATGATCTAGAATATCAAGGGAAATGTGGAAAAGAAGTAAGGATGAAAAGGGGATAGCAGTTTGATACCTCAAAGGACATCTGGTATTGGTCAAAGGAAAAAGAGAAATAAAACGGTGGAACAGACTAGATAAGGAAAATTTAGAAACAATAGAACTTGATAACACAGTGTTTGGGAAAGTAGACAACATAAGTTACAAATAGAAAAATTCCCTATTCAATAAAACTGCTGAGAAAACTAGAAAGCACTCTGGCAGTAATTAGGCTTAAACCAACACATCATATCATGCTTCAAAATACATTCTAAATGGATACATTACCTTACTACTAAAGATGATACTATAAAAAATTGAAGAGAAACAGACTATTTATCAAAGATATGGGTAAGAGATATGTTCTTAAACAAAGAAGGGATAGAAGCGATTACAAAAGATGAAATACATAATTTCGATTACTTGAAAGTGCACAGACAATATTAAGGCATCTAGGCTGATAAGAGTTTGGCATTCAATATAACCCTAAACAATTAATAAATATGCATGAAACTAATGAACAATCCCCAATAAATAAATGGTCAAAGGATATGAACAAACAGTTGTCAAAAAAGAATTGTACATGACCACATTTAAAAAAAAAGTTCTAAATCACTCAAAATAAGAGAAAGGTAAATCAAAACACCTCTAAGGTTTTCTTCATACCCTTTGAATTGGCAAAAGAAAATATTTTTTAAATGGCAATAGTCAATGCTGGAGGGGTTGTGGAAAGATAGGCACATTATTACATTGTTGGTAGAGCTATGAATGACTAAAACCACTTTGGAAAATGCATTGGTAACTAAAGTGGGGCTCCAGGTGGGGCCAATGAAGGGAGGTCTGATTATATCTTTGCTTCCAAGTAGGCCCAAAACCCCTAGCTACTAGGGTCCTAAGGGGAGTTGCTAAGACTAGAGCCAATAGTAAGAGCTTAAGTTCTGGTTGCTCAGATGATGTTTGATGACAGCTAAAGAGTACAAAGAAAGGGAGAACAGAGCTATTAGCTTAGGGGTCTCACTCTTGGTGGTGTGCTGATGTGGAAACTCTGGGCACCTGTAGTTAAGAGCCCTCCAGCTTGTAAATATGGTTGTTCAGACTTTGTTAAACCCTGGCAACTACGCATTGAGATTTGAATCAGACAAGGTCTGTCTGTTGATGTTTGTAATTTGTTTGTATTTACTCTGAAGTTCAGGGAGCTGCCTTTTTCTCCTGAACTAAGTGAATGATATTTGTATGCTGGATTAAAGAAAGATTGTTAACCCCTTAACGTTGCTTTCCTTAGTAAAGCAGATCAAAAGAACTTGGGCTTGCAGCATTCTGTGTGCTGGTTGTTGTTGTTGGTTTTACACCCCAACAGCAGCTGCTAGCCTGATTGTTGAAACAAATGGCGTAGTCGTGGCAGGATCTGCATTTTAAAAGGAAAGTATGGCATTTGGGGGTACTAGGGTGGTTGAATGTTTCCCAGTTTTTGGATTGCTCTTTATCCTTGGGGTGGCTATGGTTCTATGGAGCTCCAGGAGCAACAACAGCCTGAAGGAAAACATGCTGGTGGAAGTGGGAGATAATCTGGGAGATAATTCCTCCTTCCCTCTCCCCAAGGTACTAGCACTCTGGAAGAGACAGGCAGAAGCAAAGGCTATGGGAGAAAAAGCCCACTCATGGGGGAGGGTAGGATGACTGGAGCAAGGGCTTCAGCTGATAAGCCTGGCTCTGGAGGACTGTGCTGAAAGGGTGAGTGTCTTGAGATCGTATTGTATGTGGAGTTTTGAAACAGGAGCAGAGAACTGCCTTCGTACGGACTTGAGAGAGAAATCAGAGAATTGCCTTTGTGCAGATTTGGCAGGAGCTGCTGGTGAGGAGGGAGAAGAAGCAGACGGTGGCTGCTGACATATTGACCCAGACAGAGCAGAAGACTGCCTGCATGAGAACTTTAGAAAGGTGAGAGCAGTGAGCTGTCTTCCAGCCAACTTTGGTGAGGTGAGCACAAAGATGGAGAACTGCCTATATCGAGATCTGGATTCTGGCAGAAGCCAGGAGAGACCAGCCACAGCTAGAGGACCAGGAACCCAGGGGCTTGCAATTCAGCCCCGGGGCAAGATGGAAACTTTGCAGCAAGGAGATAAGTGTGCCTTCTTGCAGCCTCCCCTGGGCCTGTTTGGGACCCCACCCTGTTGGCTTTATTGCCCAGCCACCCCTCAGGACTTGGAAGTGGCAGTTGGAACAGCATGGAGAGGACAGACCCCAACAGAACTTTGTTTGGACTTTTCTTTGAGTTGGGACTTTGGGTATCAAGGGGAAGCCTGCAACTGCAGTGTGGGGAGAAAGAGACATCCCCAAGAGAACTTTATTTGGAAGTTTTTGTTCTTATTGGGACATTGCTAATTAAAGCATGCCCTTGCCTGAGGGTATTGGAAGGAAACTCCTAATTGGGAGGGTATTATAGGAAGACTCTGTATTAGCTAAAGAGATTAACTTGCTTTGACCCAGGGGTGGACATTTGAATTGTAAACAAGCATTTGAGAATGGCACTAAATGATATGTTTTGCTTTGTTGTGAATGATATGCTTTAGTTTCCTGCTTGATTGGATCACAATGTATAATGCTTCTATTTGTTCCAGGATCCATGGCCATTTAATTTAGATTTTTGTTAGGCCATGGACCTGGAGAGGGTGGAGTGCATTGGTAACTAAGGTGGGGCTCCAGGTGGGGCCAATGAAGGGAGGGCCGATTGTATCTTTGCTCCCAAGTAGGTCCAAAACCCCTAGCTACTAGGTGCTAAGCGGATGTGGGAGTGAAGCCCCCAGAGTCCTAAGGGTAGTTGCTAAGACCAGAGCCAATAGTGAGAGCTTAAGTTCTGGTTGCTCAGATGATGTTTGATGACAGCTAAAGAGTACAAAGAAAGGGAGAACAGAGCTATTAGCTTATGGGTCTCACTCTTGGTGGTGTGCTGATGTGGAAACTCTGGGCACCTGTAGTCAAGAGCCCTCCAGCTTGTAAATATGGATGTTCAGACTTTGTTAAACTCTGGCAACTATGTATTGAGATTTGAATCAGAC
>CM053622.1:692837171-692850634 GCA_028646595.1 Phalanger gymnotis | reverse complement strand
AGAACTTCTAGAGTGAGGAGATTTCTGTGTCAGTAGGGAAAAGTCTAGAGAAGGCAGGAGTAGAGCCTAAAAAAAATAAAGCACTAGACCTGGAGTCAGGAATACCTGAGTTCAAATCTGACTTCAGACAGTTACTAACTCTGTGATCCTGGTTAAACCATTTAAACTCTATCTCAATTTCCACATCTCAAAAAAGGAGATAATGACACCGCTTATATCCGAGGGTTGTTGTGAGAATAAAATGAGATATTCATACAGTGTTTTTCAAATGTTAACACACTATATATTATTATTATTGGCCGTCCTTAAACATATGAAACCTCTTTATAACATGATAGTGTTAGATTAAAGCCAAATAAATCAGGCTTTTCACTAAATGTGCTTTCTTTCCAAAGGAGATGATTTGGCCTATGTTGCATCCATGTCCATGTAGTTATAGCTGGATTGGACTACATTTAATTCTACCACTATAATATTCAATGTTGCATACTAAATGCTTTTATTGTTACTTATATCTCCCTCATATATATTCTTCCTTTTTCTTAATTCATTCATTTTAACCACCTTTATTCTTTTGTTTCTTTCATTGGTTCTTGTGTGTATCTATAGGCTACTGCTAGAACATTTTTTAGTTCCCTTATATAATAATCATATTTTGATCATAATAATATTCTGTGGTTAGTCATCCTTTACATTCTAATTAGACTATATGATCAGATAATCCACAATATTACCCTACATCCAAGAATTTAATAGCCACATATCCAATAATGTACTAGATAAACAATTATGTAGATAACTCAAGCAAAACTTTCTCCTTTTTTCTGAGTTATCTGGATAGTTTCTGCTTTCTTTTCTTCCTGTTGCCAGAGCATCTACCCAAACAACGAGCAAACATCTTTACCGCAACAAGTCTCCTTTTTCTCACTAGTCCAGAGGAAGGAGGGCACTGATTCATTTCCAGTATGCGAGATCTCCTGCAAAGTCAGGGCTTTTTGTAAGATGGGACACTTCACCTGTTAGGCTTTACAGTGTCTTATGCATACTTGGTATTGGGACTGTGACGACTGGACCTGCAATTTTGTTAGTATAAGGAACTCTCAAGCAATAAAATATCCTCTATTAATGTAGGTAAGGCCCTCCTCTGCAACTTACAGTTTTTGAAAACTGACTAAAGCACTGAAAGGTTAAGTCACTTCCCCAGGATCACACAGCTAGTAGATAGGAGTTGTACCCATAACTTCAGGGTTCCCAGGTCAGCTCTCTATTTACTACAACATGTTTCCTTTATAAATACTCTTACATATACTAGGAACTCAATAAATGCTTATTGAATTGACATTAGGGCTTCATTTTTTCCTTGCTTTAAGTCCAGGTAGAAAGACCAGTCTCCAGTGAAAGCATGTATCCTGACCATCATTTGCCTCTTAAATAAAAGTTTCTCTTTGCCACCATCCCTAATTGAAAACAACAAAACAAAATAAAAACCAATAATTGGGCTATTGGGTGATTTCTGGATATTGGAAATTCATCTGGTTTAACCCCAAATCCTTGGTGCAGATTCAGACTGGTTTGAGCCTAGGGGACCAGATATTCTTGTGGAGTTTACATGAGGATCTGTTTTAGTTTGGACATACTCCCTATTCAGACACCAGAACAAGACTCTCTCAGGCTGGTGATAGTGACCTGGGGCCAGCATGACCTGGGCCTCTGGAATACAATCCAAATTAGTATATTTTGGGGTGTCGAAAGAAGACAAATAGCCATGCCAATCACTTTTCCTATTCCTTATCACTAAGGTTAATTTAGTAGTTGAGGCAAATTAACTAGTAATGAGTAGAAGCAATGGCCTGGTCATTGTATCCTCTTACTAACCTGGCCCCAGAGAAAGCCAAAGAAAGAGCTCGTTACTGCCCTTGGGGATTGGTCACATTGGAAACTGGTTCTCTGGGAGCGTGCCTGGAATCTGGGATCTGACTTGTCCACAGAATTTTGCAGCTGTGAAAATTGGAAGGCTGTTGATACATCGCTGGATTAGCCTCAGAATGTCAACATCATTGTGGATTTACTGGCTCTCGTTGCTTCGTGTCATGCTGACCTTAGAGTTTAACACAGGTTTGTTTGCCTTCTTTCCACTAAGAGGGAAATGGGAAAAGCATTACTTTTAAGTTGCTTGAAAGCTTTGTCTGACAACATTTTCAGAGAAATTTCTATTAGGCAGTTTTCAAAGTGTATTCTGTCCTTTATCGGTCTCCTTTTTCCTCCAGTATATATAGTGCTATTAATTCCATAATTGCCATTTATTACCATGGCCAATATTTAGAAATTATGAAAATGTTGAAACAACAATGTAAATACTTACCAGACATGCACACTGATAGATTCAATATTATTTCCTCTTTAAATTGAGCTTTTCTTATATAAACAAACCAGACAAGATAGTCATTCCATTTGTCAAGTCCACGTGTTTCTAAAAAAGCACACTCGGTGGACTTTTCCTATTGTTGAGAATATAAAAGGGAATAAATTTATGGTTGTATGTCATCAATGGTTATTTATGACCATTAGAATTTAAAAAGACTTTAATAGTCATTTAAACCAACTATCAATTATGTGAGAGTTAAATGAGAAACACCAAGACCAAGATAGATTATATGATTTGTCCAGGTTGACAGTCTAGTTTGTGGCAGAGCCAGGACTTGTACCCAGATTTTCTGACTCCCAGGGGTCTTTCACTTTCGTTATAAAACCATTTATATAATGCATCTGAGAGGTTAAGTGACTTGCCCAGTGTCATCCACACAGCATGTGTCAGAGGTGACTCGATCCCAGGTCTTATTTGCTTCAAGGCTAGCTCTTCATGGACTATTCCACAGCAATGACACCATAAATTGGATAAAATAAATTAAAATCATATTCTTCCCAAGGCTCTAAACTATGTGCAAAAGAGTGTGTATTCCTCATGGAATGTGTATATTTACATAATGCTAATATGAAATTGTGAAATGTGATTTGCACTTGATGAAAGTTTCAAAATTTTACATGCAATGCTCCAGGAAAGAAAACATATTCACATAGTACTGCCTCAACTCTAATGTGAACAAAACAACTAGGACATATATGATGGCAAAAGGCAAGATCTATTTATTTTGAAGCCTAACCTGACCTTTCTTGCAACAACTTTTCTTGTACTTTGGCTTAGGTTACAGAAAAAGTCTCACATCAAGAGACAGGAAGGAGCTCTAACTTCTTATCTCTTCTTTCGTTCTTTCTCTTCCTCCTTGTGATGCTTTTCTGTATCTGGGCATCTTGACAATATCTATCAGGGCAAAACATATAAAACCTTCTTAATGGGATTTGGACAAGACAAAAGAACATTTTTTTTTAAATTCTGGCAAGAATCAAGATGATATATAAAAGTGAAATGAACTGTTTTCCACAATGCTGATTTGAATGTTTTCTTTTTCATCACTATAAAAAGTTGAATGCTGTTGGTAATAGGACATTTGGATACAAAGCCCTAATATTGCCATCTAAAAATATTAGGGAACCAAGCTATAATTACAGATTCTTGCACGAGGGCAAATTCCATTGAGAAAAGGAGTAGTGGTTCACAGGGCCTGCAGCTGCAGTCAAACTAAGAGATAGTGGCTTACTCCACAAAGAATACAGCTCGTGCCTGGAGTTTGGGTGGGAAGGTGAGGTTTTAGAGAGTCATATTAAAGTGGAGAGAAATAGTGATATGAGAATGGTTGTGCCACACATAGCAGGCAGGCAGAAGACCATGGCATAGAAAGAAAGTATGCTACCCCCTCCCCATAACAGCAGCCTGGGGCAAAGCCCAGCTTATTCTTTACTAGTCATGGTTTTGTTCAATCAATTTTTATCACTATATGATCTTTATAAACTATCTGAAGATAAAGAGAAAAAACAATCTTCTAGGGGCAATTTTTGCTTTTAATGTGCTTCATTTTCTAGTATGAATCTAACAGAATGAACAATGGACTCATAGTTAAGATATCTGGGTTCTAGTCCCATCTCTGACATGGATTAGCTCTCAGACCTCTGGACAAGTTAACTCTCTAAGTCTCAGTTCACTTATTAAAATCATTAAAAAAAACTATTAAGATAGTTCATAGTTTGGACAGGAGAAAAGTTCATGACCAAAGAAGAGAGAGAAAGGATTACAAAAGATGAAATGGATAATTTTGAATACATAAAATTAAAAAGATAAAGCTAATATTAAAAGGAATGCAATTCACTGGGGGGAAAATCCTTGCAGCAAGTTTCTGTGAAAATGTCTCATTTCCAGGATGAATAAGGAGGTTATAAGAATAGAAGCTGTTTCCCAACTGATGAATGGTCTAAGGGTATGAATATGCAGTTCTCAAGGAAAAAAAGGCAGCTTATCTCTAACTATACTCAAAAATGTTCCAAATCACTACCAATTAGGAAAATGCAAATTAAAGCAATTATGAGACTCCACTTTATAACTATCAGAATGGCAAAGATGACCAGAAAAAAAAAGGAAAATTACAAATGTGGGAGCTGTAGGAAAATAGGCATATTGATACACTATTGGTAGGCCCGTGAATGGGTACAACCATTTTCAAAAGAAATTTGAAATTGTACATAAAAATTACTAAATAGTATATGCCCTTTGACCCAGCTATACCACTCTAGCCAAAAAAGATAAAAGACAGTAAAAGGGCGTACATTACAAAAATATTTATAGGAACTCTTTTTGTGGTGTCAAAAGAAAAACTGGAAAATAAAGGACTACTGATCAATTGAGGAATGATTGAATAAATTGTGGCATATAAATGTAAAGGAATGCTAAGAAATGAGATGATTTTAAGGAGACATGAGGTAAGTAGATCCAGATAGATAGATCCAGGATAGGTAGACAGATAGACAGATAGATAGAAAAACACATATTCATTAATATTATAAAAACAAACCATTTTGAGGATGCTGATGAACTGATTAAGAATGAAATGAGCAGAACCAGGAGAACAATTTATACCATAAGAACAACATTATAAAAAACAAACCATTTTTAAAGTTATAAGACTTGTAATCAATGCAGTGACCATCCATGTTTCCAGAGGATTTGTGATGAAACATACTGACAAGAAAGTTGATGGATTCAGTTTTCTGAAGCTCCTTCCATATGACACAGCCATTATAAGCAAGATTTAAAAACATGCCTAAAGTGATCTTTGTGTTTGGGCAGCAATCCCCAATGTTTTAGTCTTGGATCACTTAGCAAAAATCAAAAGTTATGGTTCATTTCTTGGGAGGTAAAGAACGTCTGATGCCATGCCTGATAATTGAAGGACTATACTTTCCAAAAGGAATTTCAAGTATCATCACTCACTTTACATTATACTTCTTAATCAAATCAATTCTAAATTTGTCTGTTCAGATTCAGAAAACAACTCAAAATTCTAAAAGGCATATAGTAAAGTAGAACTTCCCAGGCATATCAGTTCTAAGAAAATAAATTATTTCTTGACTAATTATGAAAATACTCTTTGTAAACGAATCCAAATTTTTTATTGCCTCTCTGTGAAGGAAAAATGGGAACTTCCCATTAAAATTTTTTAGCATGAATTAAAGATCTTTCAACGATATTCTTTCAAGTAAAATTCTCACCACATCCTTTCCACCCGCTATTTTTGAACTTTACAGTACGGTCGCATTTCTGGATAGTAACACTCCATTAATTTCATCTGTATGGTTCAGAATTGGATTCTAGGTCAGCAGTGTGTACAGAAATTGAAAATCAATTTAAAGGAGAAGTTTTTGGGCCATGAAAATTATTTCTGGATTTGCCAACATATGAAAGTAGCACAGTCCTTTGCACATTGAGAGCATTTAAAAATAATTTGTTTAATCTAACAACCTAAATATTCCATATTTATTTGGTACATTAGCATGTTTATGTGAATAAATGTTTATTGGTATCTTTTTTTATATTACATAAATCTCCCCTATATCCTCTCTCCTCCACACCCCCCTCCAAGACCTATCTCATTTATATTTTGTTTTGGTTTGGTTTTGGAGGGGGGAAGGCAGGGCAATTGGAGTTAAGTGACTTGCCCAAGGTCACACAGCTAGTAAGTGTATCAAGTGTCTGAGACTGAATTTGAGCTCAGGTCCTCCTGACTCCAGGGCTGGTGCTCTACTCACTGCACCACCTACCTGCCCCCTCATTTTTATTTTTTGAAAGAGAAAAATCAGAAAAATGAATCAGTGCAAATCTGACAATATACAAAATGTTCCACACCTATGGACCCCATACTTCTTCAAAAGTATAGGGTAAGGTATCTCTTCGTATCTCTTTTTTTGGGGGAGGGGGTGGAGTTGTGGGTAAAGTTTATTTGTCATTTTATAACATTTGTATCCAATTGTTTTGCAGTAGTTGTTTTATTCGCATTGTTGTGGTCTCTCTCTCTCTCAGATATATATATATATATGTATGTAATTTTCCTGTCTCTGCTTACTTCACTTTGCATCAATTCAGGTAAGTCTCTCCTCACTTCTCTATGTCAATCATAATTGTTGTTTCTTACAGCACACTAATATTCCATTACATTTTCGGATCAATTGAAGGGCACCAATTGTGTTTCAAGTTCTTTGCTACCAAAAAGAAAAAAAAACCTGCTGCTATATATGTTATAATGTATAAGGAGCCTTTCTTTTTGTCATTGAACTCCTTGGGGTATATGCCAAGCAGTGGAATCGCTAGGTCAAAGTATGTGAACATTTCAACCATTTTATTTGCCTCATTCCAAATTGTTTCATCCAGAACAGTCGTACTCTTTCATAGCTCTACCAACAATGCATTAATATGCCTCTCTTTCCATGATTCCCTAAATTTTTTTCATTTTGACTGTTTTTGTCTTCTTTGCCAATTTCTTAGATGTGAGGATTGTAGTACCGGGAACTGTAGTATTTTAATGGCACAAGAATGTTTATCAGTGACCATTAAGAGTTGCTTGTAATATGCTCATTAGCCTTTCCCAGTGGTTTTATGAACTTGAAAATTTCAGTGTTTTGTAATATTCTGAAAAATGTAAGTGCTGCATTATTCAAAACAGTTGCAGCTATATCTGCTAGGTTGGAACTACATTCTGCACAAACCAAAAATTTGGCAAATGTATTTTCCTGAAGAATTCTGATTTGTACCCCACATACTTTGTTGCCTTTTGGGCACTGTCCTTAGCTTGTTGCCTTTTTAATTTAAGTCATATCTAATCATAACCAATGAAAATTCAATATTTCCTAACCCACTACTATGAGTATCAGTGAAGTCTATTAAATGCTCTGTAATAAAAGCCCTTCAATCAGTACATTGATGCAGTCTATTATTTGACTCATTTGTTCTTAGTGAGCAATATCAGGGGTATGGATGAATATTGATAAAGATAATTTTTCATAAATTTTTAATTTCAGCTTGCATTTTGTTTCCTGGTAAGGTAAAGAACTTATTTTGTGCATTATTAAATATTTAACTTCCACAACCACAGTCATTCTTCAAAATGACCTACTTCAATGTTTTGCTGTAATTAGTAACTAGTTCCATAATATAAATCCAGACTTTTGATTTAATCACCAGGGTCTGATAATATTCTATGCAGACACATCCTCCAAAATATATCTAAGCATTTCCTACCAGTTTCACCTTTCTGCTTTGATTATTGATAGCAATATTTAAATAATAATAGTTTCCTTTCATTTTTTCTATCAATTTCCACTTTATAAAAAAACCTGTGATCATTCAATGAATTCTCATAATATCCTTTCCATGGGATATCCTTGAGATATCCAGACTTTCCTTTGGGGGAACTGAATAATATGGTATTTTGCTTGCAAAAAAATCAAGGAAAGCAAAACAAAGATTTATTGAATTTGTAACATACCACATAATTTTGACTACAGTTCTATTACATTTCCAATGAAAAGTCACTTGGCAAACAAACAATGCATAAATCAATGACCAGCTTCCTGGTTTGCTTTGATATTGGTGTCTTTACCCTGGTTTGGACCACATTCCACTGTAAGCCTCCTAACCGAAATCATTAATAGTTAGCCATTATGGATAATAATTCTTTCAGCTTCCCCTGCCCCCCGCTTAAATTTAGCATCAATTCTAAGCAGGATATTTTATACCACTTTAAATCCAACATGAATGTCCAGCTATATGAAATAATTATAACACTGTCACTAAACAGTTAGACAGCAGTTACAGGTTTAAAAAGTATATTAGAGTTATCATCTCCTTGGATCCTTATACCAATCTTATGAAATAAATATTATACGTGTCTTAATTTCCTATCTCATAGATGAGGAAGCTAAGGCTGAGGGGATCGAGTGTTCTGTCCATAGTGACTGTTTCATTTCAGAGATGAAACTCAAATTGATTTCATGTCCAGCTTTCATCCTACTACACCATGTCAATAAAATATGATTTTTAGAGACATTTTGAGAGGCATAAAGGAATAAACCCTGTGTTCATTTCTGTCCAGCAGAGGCTTTGAGCCTTCCCTGTAGTACACATGATTTGATTTTTCACAAAATAAAAATGAGGTGAAAAGAGAAGAAATTTCTGCTATTCAAAGTATGCACATCTATAGATGTAGAAGTAGTATATATATAGAAGTAGTATTCAAAAATATCCCTCATCCCAGCTGTTTACAGCTGTAAATCTATGACTAACTGATGATTGATGTCAATAGAATGCAGCCAGTTCTCAATTCTCCATGGAAACAGAATAGGAGCAGTCCAAGTAAACAAAACCAAATCCTCTAGTAGCTGAAAATCTCCATTTTCGGGTATCATGTTTAATCTAGTACCCTCCAACAAATTTTTTTCCAGAGATTTAAGTGTGTAGCAAAGTGGATTAATTTGAATTTTGCTTCTTTTTCTCACTTCTGTAAGCCCTGAAATTGTGGTAGTGATAAATAAGGAACTTACTTCAAAACAGACACCTAATAAGTGAGGAAGAGTCAACATTAGATATAGGGATAATCCACCAACTGAATAATCAGCAGTCTATAAGCAAAAAGTTGGAGCACATTATAAAGGTAGTTGCTTTTGTGGTATACAGCATGAGTCAGTTTGAAGATTTTTAAAATGAACTTAAGAAAATTTTCTTCTTGGCACATTTTATCCATCAGATTTTCATTGTCCTCCCAAGCCCTAGCTGTTTACATACTTCCATATACACACATTTGGATTTCTTTACATAGAATAGATGTAAGGGCACAAAATTTGCAACTATAGGAATCTTGTACTTGGAAAGCAAAGCCCTCATTTGTTTATTGACCCCTATCCTTCCTGATATCTCTCCTTTCCCACTTGCCTCCCACTCTCAAAAGGGAAAATAAAAACAACAGCCATAAGATATCCATATAGAAAATTCCTATGGACTTTATGCAGCCAAGGACAGCCTCCTTCTAGCTGTGACTACTCCCTTGTGTGGAAGTTGTAGCAAGCAATAGATTCCAATCTATAGAAATTGTTCATTCAATTTATTTAATACCATTCCCTAAAGTTTTGGTGACATACTAGAGACAGTAATTCTTCAGGTTTGAGATATATTCATCATTTAAATCCCTATTAATTTAGAATTTTGTGGATAGAAATTCCATGACTGTCATTAATCTAAAGGTAGTTTTACTTAGGACATGTCAGCTAAATGGCACAGTGTGCTGAACTCAGAGTCAGGAAGACCTGAGTTTCAATATTGCTTTGAATGCCTAATTAAGCTATATGATCCTGGGCAAGTTAATTCAATACTCTCAGCCTTGGTTTTTTCATCAGTGAAATGGGGATAATAATAGCACTTAATTCACAGGGTTGATGTGAGGACCAAATGAGATGACATTTGTAAAATACTTTGAAAATCTTAAAGTGTTATTGTTATTATCTATTATCATCATCATATCCTGACATTAATTCTACATAGGATGACTAAGGTGTTTTAGGCTGGATAGACTTTTTAAATTTACTGGGAGTTTAAATTGACTAAACACACTACAGAAATATATATATGCACATATATGTACACATAGGGCTAGCTAGATGTCAGAGTGGATAGAGCACTGGGCCTGGAGTCAGGAAGACTCATCTTCCTGAGTTCAAATCCAACCCTTGGACTCTTACTAGCTTTGTGACCCTGGGCACATGTCTTAATCCTCTTTGCCTCAGTTTCTTCATTTACAAAATGTGCTGGAGAAGGAAATGGCAAACTACTCCAATATCTTTACCAAGAAAGCTCCAAATGGGGTGATGAAGTCAGACATGATTAAACAACACGAAATATGGACACATACATATACACATGTAAATGTATAAATATGTATATGCACACGTACATACATGTTTATTATATATGTATGTATATGATGTATATACTTCTAAGCTTTGTGTAGTGGAACGAGCACTGAAATTGGAGTTAAATAACCAGGGTTTAGCTACTGGATTTGCAATTTTTACCCTTGTGCTCAATATTCTACTCATAGTGTTCTGTGTCTATTAGTCATGGAACACCACACTCTCTGAAGAATTGAAAATGATTGCTACTCAGAGGGCATTGTATTAGTACATTGGTGAGTATGAGCATTATAAATTAACAAGGATAAAGGACAATTGTTGCAAAAGATAATAAAGAAATGTATGAGCAAAAAAGATGATGGTCTTATTACTTCTTTTGGCATGATGAATAACCAATTAAGAACCTACATGCCACGTTAGTATCCTCATGATCTCTAGACAAAGCAAGGAAAGTTGTTGGTATATAGGGTAGATCACAGGGATCATTTGATGAGAAGACCTGAACAAAAGGTACATAGAATGCATAGGTATAAATGGATTGTAATCTGTGGTTTTGGAAGAAATACACAAGGGAGTGGTGCCAAGATGGCAGCATGAAAACAGGGACTCACTTGAGTTCTCCCCCAAATCCCTCCAAACAGCCATGAAAAATGACTCTAAACAAATTCTAGAGCTATAGAACCTACAAAATGACAGAGTGAAACAAGTCTCCAGCCCAAGATGGCCTGGATGGTTGCTGGGAAGGGTCTATCACTCTGAGTGGAACACACTCCAGCATGGGCTGTGCTGCAAGAGACCAGGCCAGAGTAGTCCTGACAGACCAGGCCTCAGGGCACTGAATCACTGGCAGCTGTGGCAGTTTCCAGATTTCTCATCCCGCAAATGCTAAAGACCACTTAGCAGGTCAGTGGGAAAACTGTTGGACCTGGGTGAGAGAAGTGAGTGGGTGCATGGGTCCCATCCCAGCCCTGGGGTGGTGGAGGCAGCTGCAGTAGCAGGGGCTTCTTCCACAGCTCCAGGCCCACAGATGGTGGGGGGAATCAAGCTGCTGATCAGAGCTGGAGTGCAGGGATCTCTTTTCTGGCATTGAGGCACGGTTCTCTTGCTTTGCCCTGCTTGGATCTGGGTCACAGTCCTGGTTGGTGGTCCTTGGGGGAGGAGGAGCGCTGGTGTGGCAGAGCTTGTGGTGGATGTGGAGAGGGAGTCTTCCTGGTAGTTACACAGCAGAAAAGAGTACTTGAGATCACTCACGGACTAGACCACAGGCCAAGAGAGGAGTATCATACCACCCCAGAATAAAAGTAGCTCTGAAAACAGCAGTGCAAAACCCCTGAAGCTTGGGACACTAGTCATACTCTGACAGCTTAAAAATTAAGTAATTGGCTGGGAAAATGAACAGCCAGCATAAAAGGACTCAGACTATAGAATCTTTCTGTGGTGACAAAGAAGATCAAAACATACATCCAGAAGAAGTCAACAAAGTCAAAGATCCTATATCAAAAGCCTCCAAGAAAGATAAGGATTGGTCTCAGGCCATGGAAGACCTCAAAAAGGATTTTGAAAATCAAATAAGAAAAGCAGAGGAAAAATTGGGAAGAGAAATAAGAGTGATGCAACAATATCAAGAAAAACAAGTCAACAACTTACTAAAGGAGACCCAAAAAACACTGATGAAAATAACACCTAAAAAATAGACTAACCCAAATAGCAAAAGAGTTCCAAAAAAATCAGTGAAGAAAAGAATGCCTTTAAAAACAGAATTAGCCAAATGGAAAAAGAGGTCCAAAAGACCACTGAAGAAAATACTGCCTTAAAAATTTGAATGGAGCAAGTGGAAGCTAGTGACTTTATGAGAAATCAAGATATTATAAAACAGAACCAAAAGAATGAAAAAATGGAAGACAACGTGAAATATCTCATTGGAAAAACCACTGACCTGGCGAATACATCCAGGAGAGATAATTTTAAAATTATCAGACTACCTGGAAGTCATGATCAAAAAAAAAAGAGCCTACACATCATCTTTCAAGAAATTATCAAGGTAACTGCCCTGATATTCTAGAAGCAGAGGGTAAAATAGAATTTGAAAGAATCCACAGATTGCCTCCTGAAAAAGATCCCAAAAAGAAAACTCCTGGGAATATTGTAGCTAAATTTCAGAGTTCCCAGGTCAAGGAGAAAATATTGCAAGCAGCCAGAAAGAAACAATTTGAGCATTGTGGAAACACAATCAGGATAACACAAGATCTAGCAGCTTCTAATGAAGGGAACAAAGGGCTTGGAATATGATATTCTGGAGGTCAAATGAGCTAGGATTAAAACCAAGAATCACCTACCCAGCAAAACTGAGTATAATACTTCAGGGCAAAATATTGACTTTCAATGAAATAGATTTACAAACATTCCAGATGAAAAGACCAGAGCCGAATAGAAAATTTGACTTTCAAATGCCAGAATCAAGAGAAGCGTGAAAATGTAAACGAGAAAGAGAAATCATAAGGGACTTACTAAAGTTGAACTATTTTGTTTACATTCCTTCATGGAAAGATGATATTTGTAACTCATGAGACCTTTCTCAGTAATAGGGTAGTTGAAGGGAATATACATATATATAGATATAGATATAGATATAGACAGAGGGCACAGGATGAGTTGGATATGAAAGGATGATATCTAAAAAAATAAAATTAAAGGGTAAGAGAGGAATATGTTGGAAGGAGAAAGAGAGAGATAGAATGGGATAAATTATCTCACAGAAATGTGGCATGAAAAAGCTGTTGTAATGGAAGGGAAGAGGGGGTAGGTGAAACGGAATGAATGAATTTTGCTCTCATCAGATTTGACTTAATGAGGGAATAACATACACACTCAATTGGGTATCTTACTCTACGGGAAAGTAGGGGGAAGGGCATAAAGGGGGGGATAATAGAAGAGAGGGCAGATTGTGAGAGGAGGTAGTCAAAAGCAAACACTTTTGAAAAGGGACAGGATCAAAGGAGAAAACTGAATAAAGGGGGACAGGATAGAATGGAGGGAAATAGTTAATCTTTCACAATGTGACTATTATGGAAGTGTTTTGCATAATGATACATGTATAACCTATATTGAATTGCTTGCCT
>CM053622.1:692819119-692837071 GCA_028646595.1 Phalanger gymnotis | reverse complement strand
AAATAAGATACACAGGCAATCTGGTATAGAAATCTATCTTGCCCTACAAGAAAGTAAGGGGAAAGAGAATGGGGGGGGGGGTGACAGAAGAGAGGACAGACAAAGGAAATGGGCAGTCAGAATACATGCCACCTTGGGGTGGGGGGAGGATAGAGATGGGGAGAAAATTTGTAACTCAAAATACTGTGGAAATGAATGTTGAAAACTAAAAATAATTTTTTAAAAAAAGGAAGAAATACACACATTAAAGATAGATGAGAGATTATCTGTTTGAATATCCTCAGGTAAGTCCTTTCTTTTACTATACTGTAGTTTCCTCAACTATATAAATGGAACAGGAGAGGGTCAGATTACATTACCTCTATAGGCTGGTCTAGCTTTAAATCTGGTGAGCCTATGAAAACAATCAGAACTAAAATTATTCTATGATTTCTTTTCTGAAAAAAACTGCCAATTTATTTTAATAATTTTACATAAAATTTCCTTTTATATGTCTTTTTAAATTAATTGATATTAATATATTAAGTCCCTAACATAAACAGGGAACTATAATAGATGCTGGGGATACAGAGATCAAATAAGGCACAATCCCTACACTTTAGGTACCTGCTTACTGTCTAGTAGAGCAAAGCAGTATGCAAAAAGGGTGTTAGAATTGGCGGTGAGAGAGCTTGTTTCAAATCAGTTCTGATGTTTATTGGCTGTGTGACCATTGTTAAGGCATTTAACCTCTTCTGTATTCTTATTAGTAAAAGGAAATGCCAGTAAGTATAAAACACAGTAGAATATTTTGAGGTCAAACACAAAATCATACAAAGATCGTTAGGAAAACTTAAGAAAGGAGAACAATTGCACTGTGGAATGGAAGGAAAGAAAGGGATTAGGGAAGCTTTCATCACTCAATCAACTAATCTATTTAATAAAAAAGTATTATGCACCTACTATGTGCCAGGCAAGGTGCTAAGTGCTGAGGATATAAAAAGAAGCAAAAGATAGTCCTTGCCCTCAAAGAGTTTACAAATCTAATAGGAGAGAGAACATGCAAGCAAACTATATATATGGGATACATAAGACAATTAATAGAAGGAAGGCTCTAGAAGTAAGAGGGGTTGGGGAAGACTTCTGTAGAAGGCGATATGGGATTTTAGTTCAGTGTTAAAGAAAGCCATAGAGATCAGTAGGTATAGTGGAGAAGAGAGAGCATTCAAGGAAAGGGGGACAGTCACAGAAAATGCCTGGAGTCAAGAGATGGGGAAATTGTTTGTGGAACAGCCAGGAAACCAGTGTCATTGGATCAGAGAGTATATATCAGGGAGTAAAGCATAAGACTGGAAAGATAGGAAAGGTCTAGGTTATGAATGTCTTTGAATGCCAAACAAAAGATTTTCTATTTGATCTTGAAAGTGACAGGGAACTACTGGAGTCTGTTGAGTGGTGGGTGGAGTAACATGAGTGGGCCTGCACTTTAGGAAAATCACCTTGATTGCTGAATGAAGAATAGTTTGCACTGGGGAAAGGCTTGAGGCATGCAGCTCCAACAGCAGGTTATTGCACTAGTCCAGGCATGAGGTGAGGAAGGCCTGCACCAGACGGTGGCAGTGCCAGAGGTCAGAAGGGGGTGTACTTGAGAGATATTACAAAGGGTGAAATCAACAGGCCTTAGAGACAAATTGGCTATGGGAGTGGAGAGGAATAAGAGACTGTGATGATTTGAGGATGACGCCAAGATTATGAACCTGAGGGACAATGAGAATGGTGTCGCCAGCTACAGTAATAGGAAAAGTAAGAGGAGAGGGAGGGAAGTGGGAGTTTAGGGAGAAAGATAATGAGTTCCATTGTGAAAATGTTGAGTTTAAGATGTTTACTTGTCATCTAGTTTGAGATGTCTGAAAGGCAGGTGGAGATGTGAGATTGAAGGTCAGTGGAAAAGTTACGGCAATTTAGGCAGACCTGAGAATCATCAGCATAAAGATGATAATTAAGTCCATGGGAGTTGGTGAGAACCCAAAAGAAATAGTATAAGGGGAGGAGAAAAGAAAACAAGACAGAACCTTGGGGTACATCTCTGGTTAGAGGGTGTGATCTAGATGAGAATCCAGCAAAGGAGAATGAAAAGGAATGGTCAGACAAGAAGTAGGAGAAGTGGGGGAGAGTGGTGTCCCAAAAACCTAGAGAGAAGAGAATGTCAAGGAAGGGAGGGTGATCAATAGTATCAAAGGCTGCAAAGAGGTTGAGAAGAAAATGAGGACTGAGAAAAGGCCATTGGGTTTGGCAAGTAAGAGATCATTGGTACTAGCAGTGGGACCTTCCCTTAATCCTCTTTGCCTCAGTTCCTCATCTGTAAAATGAGCTGGAGAAGGAAATAGCAAAATACTCTAGTGTCTTTGCTAAGAAAACCTCCAAATGGAATCATGAAGAGTGGGAGGATGAAAATGATTGAACAACAATGTAGGTTTGGGGTTCAGCTGTATGTAAATGACAACCGAACCTGTAGTAATAGATCAGACCATCATGGAAGACAGTACAAAGAAGAGAAGAAGGCCTAGGACAGATCCTTGAAGGGCACTCATGCTACAGAAGTGATGGATGAAAGAGCACAAAAGACCAACAAAAAAGGGCTAAAAAAACAAAAGGAGAAAAACCAGAAGAGGGCAAGAGCATGGAAGACAAGTGAGGAAAGAATATTCAACTTTATCAAATGCTACAGAAAGGACAAGGAGGATGATAGCTAAGGAAAGACCATCGAATTTAATAACTAGTGAATTCTAGGGAACAGTTTCAATTGGGTAATGGATAATAAACTAAATTGCAAGGAAGTGGAGGCAATGAGAACTCTTTCTAGCAGTTTAATAGTAAAAGAAAGAATAGACGGGGTACTTTTAGACAAGAGACAACCTAAAGAAGAGTTTTTAAAGGTTACAAGAAACCTGAGTATGTCTATAGGTAGCCAGCAGATGTGAATAGTGAGAATGATAGATAGGGATGAGATAAAGGGCATAAGTAGAGGAGTTAGCCTTTGGGAGGAAAATCCCAACTCATCTTAAGAGACTAGCATGAGAGAAGAAAGGATTGTGAAGACAGAGAGCTTCAAATACTTAGAATAATGATGAAAAGCCAAATATTTGAGTATTTCTTGATATTCTCATTCTTTTTTGTTTTTTTTACCATAGTTAATTTGTTTTTTTTATTTTTCCCCATTACACGTAAAAACAATTTTAACATTTTTTTTCAAATTTTGAGCTCAAAATTCTCTCCCTTCCTCTCCCTATTGAGAAGACAAGCAATTTTACATAGATTGTACATGTGTAGTCACATAAAACCTATTTCCATATAAGTTATTCTGTGAAAGAAAACACAGATTTTAAAAAACCTCAAGAAAAATAAAGAAAGTGAAGAAAAACTACCTTTGATCAGCATTAAGGCTCTACCAATTCTTTCTCTGGAGATGGACAGCACCATTGTATTACTGAAAATAGCTAAGTTATTCATGGAAGATCTCATACAATATTGCTCTTACTATGTACAGTATTCTCCTGGTTCTGCTCACTTCATTTTTTATCAGTTCATGTAAATCTTTCCATGTTTTTCAGAGAGTATCTTGCTCATCATTTCTTAAGGCAAAACAGTATTTCATTACATTCATTTACCACAACTTGTTCAGCCCTTTCCCAATTGATGGGCATTTTTCTTGAGTTGTTTTTTGTCTGTTTTCTTTCACAACATGACTATTATGGATATGTTTTGCATGACTACAAATGTATAACCTATATCAATCTGCTTGCCTTCTCAATGAGGTGGAGAGGGAGGAAGAAAAAAAATTGGAGCTCAAAGTTTTAAAAATGAATGTTAAAAGTTGTTTTTATAATGTAACTGGGGAAAATTTTTTACAAATAAATAAATATTAAAATAAAGATGAAAATGTTTTGCTTCTGACTTTTATCTCTCAAAAATTGCTCTCCCTTCTATCAGATTCCATGCCCCCCCCCTTCTCTTATCTCCTTCCCTTCCTACTTTCCTATCTGATAAGATAGCTTTCTACACCCGAGTGTGTACATTATTCCTTCTTTGGGCCAATTGCAGTAAGAGTAAGTTTTATGTGCTCCTCTCTAACTTCCCCCATTTCCCCCTCCACTGTAAAATCTCTTTTAGGCCTCTTTTATGTCAGATAATTTATCCCATCATACCTCCCCCTTTCCCCTTCTCCCACTGCATTCTTCTTTTTTACCCTTTAATTTTATTATTTTTAGATAACCATGCTGTCACATTCCACTCAAACCCCTCCTTTCTGTCTATGTATAACTGCCCTAATAATGAGAAAGCTTTTAGGAGCTATAAATATCATTTCCCATATAGGAATATAAATAGTTTAACTTTATCAATGCAATAGAGTCCTGTCCCTGGTGCCAGCAAAGGGATCCTTGTAAATCTTCTTCTGACCCATTATCCTTACCATCTATGGGCTGAGAGGTCTGGACCCCACCACTGCTGCCACTGATTCCATCTCTCTGAGGCCTGCTCCTGGTTTGCTGGGATGCAGTCTGCACTAGCCTGGTCTGTTCCAGTGCAGCCTGTGCTGGACTGCTCCTCTCTCATCCTGGAGCAACAGACCTTTCCTGCTGACCTTCTAAGGTGTCTAAGGTTGTTTCTAAGTTCTAAGACCTTCTAAGTTGTCTCACTTCATCTTTTTGTGGGTTTTGCTGTTCTACAATTTTTTAGAGTCAGTATTTAAAGGTATGTGGAAAGGTTTGGGACAGAGCTCAGGCAAGTCCCTACCTTTACTCTGCCATCTTGGCTCTGCCTTGATATCCTCATTCTTACTAAATATGAACCCACAGAAGCCCAATTAACAACTTTTAACAGAAAGGGGTCAGAAAAATACATCATTTTAGAAGGAAACATTTGGCTAAATTATTATTTACTATAGCACAAAAAGTTTTCAATGTAGTTACTTAGGGCATTGAGCCAACACAGTCTTGGCTCATTCTGTATGATGCCAATGCAGGGAGTTTGACTCAATCAATTTTTAAAAATAAGAAGTCTAGCCAACTGTCTGGGATTCTGTAGACAAACTGCTGCAATGGTTTATTTAGTCAAATTGGCTGGTTCATACTCCTCCAATTCATTCAGCAAGCATTTATTAATCTCATACTGTGGCAGGTGCTAGAGTCATAAAAAGCAAAATGACACATTTGCTGCTCTCAAGGAGCTTATATTTTACTATTTTTGTACGTATAAATCCATATAAGCAACATATAAGTCATACATAATTATAATAACTACTGCTTTCAATATATTATCTCTGTTGATTCTCACAACAATCTTATGAGGCTAGTGTTATTATTCCCATATTACAGATGGGGAAACTGAGGCTGAGAGAAGTTACATGGTTTGCTCAGAATCACACACAGCTAGGAAGTCCAGAGAGAGGATTTGAACTCACATCTTCCTAATTCCAAGCCTAGGGCTCTGTCCCCTATACTACATGACTGCCAATAATTGTCAATTTTCAGACAGAATATCATGAAATGTACTTGACATGATTGAGAACAACAAATATAGTTTAATTATTGATAGTTTCGAAAGCACATCAGGTCCTTTCAACCTTGGAGATGAATTACAGGAACATCCCAGTTTTTACTCCTTTATTCCTCCGTTCAATCATTCTTTCATTCTTCCTACACATTGGCTGCACTAAAGACGTGGAGGATACAAAGTCCCTGCTTTCAGTTCCATTTGGTGAAAAGATACTCTGTTCTCTAATTCCATTTGAAAGGATTCAAGGTAAATAAGCCTTGCAGACAATGATAATTTCAAACTCAACTAGTTTCTTATCATAAATCATTGGTTTTAATTTGGCAGTTCCTATGACTATTTCACTGAAGTAGCCCAATTGGTCTTAAAAGTGCTATCTGTGTAAAACTTTGTAAAAGAAAGCAAAAGGTGTAGTTAGATAGGAAATCATTACCCTCAGGTCTATGAGTTCATCAATTTGGATGTTCCCTTCAAAGATCACAAGCCATCCACACCCACCACCATCCCCCTGTGACCCTTGCCTATGTCCTTCCAAATGTTCATCATTGTAGATTCCACCCAGAAAGCTCACTTTTTTCCTGACATTTTAAATACATTTAGTGGCGCCCTCATTTTGTCCACCAGGCATCCCTTCTCCTCAACACATGTCCAGCCCATCTCCTTTTCCTGCCATACATCTCCTAGTTGATGTCTCTTACTCCGGTTCTTGCAAGTTCCTCTTTGGTTCTGTGTTGGTGTCTGCACATTGTTTTCTGTGTGATATCATTTTCAATTCCTCAGACACCATAGGGCTTCATGACTCAAGGCCACACTATACCACCTGCAAAATATTAGTATTAAAAAGATAGAGGTCTTTGTTTCTGGGAGAAGTCTTATATAATTAGAGGAGTTTTGTAATTTCCTGAAAGATTGCCTGCTCTCCTTTGTGAGGGAAAAAGACATTATAGTATTGGAATACTAGGATTATTAAGTAGGATAACATAACTTTTCATTGATCCAGTAAGCTTCTGGAGATTTAGAATAGGTCTGGGCAGAATAAAAAAAATATGTAACAATACTTGGCCATGAAAATTTTTCTTCAGAAAAGAAATATGTAATGTTCATTATCCTTAATATATATCCTCCATTCAGTAAATTACATCAATCTTTTAACAATTTAAACCCATATCCCAAAAGAATTAAAGAATTCACATTTCTAACAATCTTTCTCATACAGTAAATTATCAAACTAATGGTAGGCATTATCACTAAACACATTACAAATCACATCACTGGGGCAACTTGGCTTAAAACCACACAGCATAATAATAATAAATTTCACTTAAAATGAGATCAGAATAAATTCACTTACATCTGAATCTATTTTCTAGTTGTCATCATACAGAACCTTAATTGAAAATTTCAATAATTTAGTATTATATTTTACACAAAGGCTATTTATTCCAAGCATTTCATATTATGAGATTACCTGGAAATAGCGAATCTTCTCATCATCACCATGAAGTTACAAAATTTTCCTTAATTAATTTTCCAACCGCTTCCCAGACTATATCTTATTCCACTGATTTCTAATATTTCCCTTATCTGTCTTCCAGGTTGTTCTCTCCTCATCTCCTTCTCACGTTGTTCTTTTCCCTCTTTGAATCTCCCTTTCCTTAAAACAATATGTATTTGAAAGCCCTCTCACCAGCAGAGGTTTTAGATCTTCAAATCAAATTTAAAATGTTCATTCAACTAAAATAGCCAAGGTTGCCTCTCTTATCCAACCAAAATAGATTTTTTCCCATGGTTTTTACAATCTCTACCTACCCTCATCTCTCAGTTTAGGATTTTACCAGGCTCCCTGTAAGTAGTCCCATTCAAATACATTTGAGGCCATTACTAGTGGTGGCATTCAAATAAATTAACAACCATGGAACTGAGCCGAGGTGCCACCACCACTGAGTTGGGAGGAAGCACAGGTCCCACCCCTGCTAACAACCCGTTCGAACCTAAAATTAGGAACTGGTTCTGCCAAACAGGTGCAAACTGCCTGAATCCCACCACTGGCCATTACTCACTTGCCACATCTGGAGCTGGCTTTTCCTTTTGTCTTCCTTTCTTCCTGCACAGGAAAAAAAAAATCCCTTTTGCGGCTATTTAGTTTCACTTTAGATGACTTTGAATTTCATTTTGCTTGCCCATTAAAAAATCAAAGGTAGCTTTCTCTTATCAGCCCTTGCAGGCTACAGCTCTGGGCCCTTTGGTAAAAACTGGGCCTTTTACTTCAAGGAAGTGCTCAGAGAGAAAACTCTTTCCCCAATTCCCCCTCCAAAACTCACAACTGCCCTTGTTTAAGCATAGAAGTCTCACTGGGATACTTTGCTTCCCTCACTTAGCAAGCTAACCTTAGAAAACCTCGCACAAAGGGACACAAAGACATACGGAACAGAACCTTAGTAACTCAGAAAGTGAAAAGTCGAGATTAAAACGACTTTCTTTCCTTGCTTTAATATCTCCCTTACCTTACTCACTTTATCTGACAGCAAGAATCCTTTTGACACACCTCTGCCTGAAAACGCTAAGAATGTAGCCTCTGGAGGCTTTCTTGGCCAGTCTTACACACCTCTACAGCTTTACTTAAAGAGTTCTTTTCACATACTCAGATTTATTTATATGTAACCCAAAAACTTAAAAGCAAGCATTGTAGCTTTAGAGATTCTCTCACAGAGTACTGGCCCAGATTTCATTTTTGAAACCCTATTCCTGCAAGAAATTCAGAATATACATACTGCTGGTACTTTTGGGGACTGCCAACAATTGGTTTCATAAGCTGAATATCCATAATACCCCAAATTGCTGCGTACACAAGTTTTCTCTCTCTCATCTGCATATAGCTCAGTGTAGGGGATCTTTCTCAAGTTGATTCATCTGCCTGACAATTGCCTCCCTATGAGAGTGAAAATAAGAAAAAAAGCTGCAGCACAAACACCAAAAACAGACATATAGACACACACATATATATATATATATACATATATACATTGTTTATTCACTTTCAGTATATTGCAACATATTGAAGTTTACATATGGCTTGTAAAGGAAATTTATAAGCATATATATACATATATATATATATATATACTCTTACGTGGAGGTGACCAAAGGTTAGGATCAGAAGTTTCAGGTTGAGGAAAGAGTCAAAATCTCAGGCAAGGCCCTTTTCCTAGGTAACAAAGTTTCACCTGTTGAGCACTTGAAGGAGAGAACATTTCCTGGGAGACCTCAAGTCAGATCTTTCTCTTTACCCTCAAGTATCCCTTCGTGGTTCGCTATAATTTGTGATGATTAAAAAGTTTGAGAGACATAGTTTCTGGGTAATTTAATAATTTTATTAATAAGGCCAGCAAGTTATTAATAAAAGGATGGTCATTTGGCCATCTTTCTAGACCAAAGACTCAATCAGTAAAATATACCTCAAAAATTAAATTTGCAATCCACACAAAACTGAGGTGATATCAAAGAACATGTACTGATTCGCTGGAAAAATGCAATTCAGGTCCAAAACAATGACTTGAATGACTGGTGTCAAACTCCATATTGTTCTTAAGTTTCAATCAGATATTTAAGAGAAAACAAGAAAACTTAAGAACTGGCGTAATGTAAATAAGCGTGCATCAGAGATGGAGTGCCTGAATCATTTTGACAGCCTAACAGAATTAGTCCGTTTCTTCCGGGACCTAATTTATCACCATAACTTGAGAGTCCTTACATAGTGACTTTTCTTGAATGATGTAAAAAATTCATTGAGGAGTCATCTGTTCACCAAACCAAGTACTTTTTAAAAATTGATATCTTTTGTTTTCTTATATTCATTTCTAAATACACTGGCTATCTCTCTCCTACCCAGTGAGCTATTAATAAGAGGAGCTTTGCAATTTCCTGAAAGACAGCTTTGTAACAAATATTTCAAAAGAGAGGGAAGAAAAGCATTTCAGTAAAAGCAACCAATACATCACCTATATCTATCAGTATATGCAAAATTCCTTACCCATAGTTCCCCATCTCAACAATGAAGGGAGGGTAGGTAAATAAAGTACTTTTATGATGCAGAGTTTCCTGGTCAGCTTTGGGCAGTTGGGTATTCATAAAGATTACATACCTTAAGGACCCCAGTAAAAAGCAAACATGATTTGTCTATATAAATGCACCAAGATATAGGCAAACAAAATGCTAATGATATCTGAGAGGGAAAGCCACTTCAGATAGGATAAATCAAGGAATGCTTCATGGAGAAGGTAGAATTTGAATTGAGCTAAAAGTATAGGGAAGCAAAGAGGTACTGGGAAGGCATTTCCAAACGTAGTAATAGCAAATAATAGGGGAATTGCATTTATGTAGCCCTTTAAAGTTTGCAAATTGTTTTACAAATATTATTTCATTTTATCTTCACAGCAACTCTGGGAGGTAGGTGCTATTATCTCCATTCTAGAGATCAGGATGTGAGGCAGACAAAGATTACCCAATGACATCACATAACCAGCAAGTGTCTGGAGCTGGATTTGAACTCAGATCTTCCTGACTCTAAGACCAGTGCTCTATATCTGCTGAGTTGTGGTTTCTGTGAAAAAATAAGCATATTAGAAAAATGTTTTTAGACAAAATATAAGTTAGAGAATACTCAAATATTTAATAAAACTAAAAAAAACATGGAAAAGTTTTTTTTTTCTTTCTGAAATCAGAGACTTGTATTTGCTGGTATGTATGAGATTTGTTTGAAGTCATTCATGACAGTAATTGTTCCTGTAGACATCAGTTGGAACAGAAAGGAAGCTAAAGTCCTTAATTCAAGAAATGGAGCATTTGTTCTGACATAGAACATTGACTCCAGAAACCGGAACCATTCCATTTCTGCAAAATAGCATTTGCTTCAGAGATACGAATACAATTATCTATTGTTTCAGAGAGAAGAAAATAAAATCCAATGGTACTTTTATACATTCCCTTTTCTGCACAAAAATCAGGACAAAAAGTGAGGTTCACTTACTAAGTGCTCAATATCATTGATTTCCATTATGAGGTGCACGTACCATGGATTGTACACAAACCTATCCATTGGGGGTGTGGGAAGAAAATTATGAGTTTTTAACTTTAGAAAAGCAATTAAACTTCAGCAATATTTAAGACAGAGATTGACAATGGATCCTTTAATCAGTCTATATGTCTGATGGCCATGTTTCATACATGGTATGTGAGATACGTGGGGAAAAGTGGGATTTGTACAATGTGGGCATGTATACAGTGGTGTCCTCACTTGTTTGTTCACTTTCAGTATATTGCAACATATTGAAGTTTACATATGGCTTGTAAAGGAAATTTATAGATTTATGTTATCTAGTTCAAACTAAACTAACTCTCATTAAATGGACAGATGGCAAAACTGACACTTCACCTACTAGTAGTGTATGCTTTTCAGTAGCCATATTAAAAATAATGATAATCAAATCAGATATGACAAGAAGTCAAATAGCTAGTGTCCACTAAGATCTTTATTACTACACATAGGTTCCCTGGACATTGAGGGGCAAGGTATTTAAAAGAATTGTTGAACTTAAAGATGAGTTATACATTTTTTTAATGAAAAGACTCATTCCAAATTTGCTGATCTTTTCTTTTTCAACCAGGTTTTTGAAAAACCGTATTCAATCACATGGCTCTCGTAAAAAATTCTATAGCATAAAATAGATATATAATATGATACCCGGTGGTAATCTTTTAGTGAGAGCAAAAAAAGATATTGTATTATTAATAAATTAAAAATAAAATAATTGCCTAATTCTTCTCTTAACATTTCCTGTATATTTCATAATGTACATAATATAGTAATATAGTAGGTCCTGAATATGATTTAGAAATAAATATGTATACATATTTATATACATATACACATATGTGTGTTCATGATTAATAACTTTTCCCTGATGAGATAGGTGATCAAAAAAGTTTGAAGATCTTTGCTCTAGTTACAAAATCATACTTATCCACACTATTATATCCGCACAGAGACAACATAGTATTCGTAGACAGAGTGCTGGATCTCAAGTGAGGATGATCTAAGTTCAAATTCCACCTTTGACGCTAACCATGTAACCACGGACAAATAGTTTAACCTCTCAGGTCCTGAGGCAACTAAGATTATAAATTGACTCCTTGCATCAATAGGCAAAGTTAACATATTGGGGTTCCCGTGAAATTAGACAGTTACCTGAGACACTGAGAGATTGGATAGACAGAAATATCTATGTATGTATCTATGTGTCATGTAGATCGTGTATATGCATATGTGTATCACATGTGTATGTAATGTATGTGTTTATTGTTATTATTATTACATTCTACCTCCACGGCAGCTCTCATACCTCCTCTGCCCTCAAAGTTAATCTCCTACCTAGTTCAGCCCCCCATCACCTCTCACACAGCCTACTGCAATAGCCTCCTAGTTGGTCTTCCTAATTATTAAAATTTGGCATGAATTTTTACGTCAATGCTCTTTCCAGAAATGAAATTTGTTTCTGTAACAGGAATATTGGAGTTAAATAAAATTTTATCAAGTGTAATGATTTTTAAGCAATAATGAAATGGACACAACTTAGAATCCTATAACTTTAGACCTAGGAAAAATTTTGTTGTTGTTTAGTTGTTTCAATTATGCCCAACTCTTTGTGACCCCATTTGGGCTTTTTTGGGCAGAGATGCTGGAGTGGTTTGCCATTTCTTTCTCCAGTTCATTTTACAGAGGAGGAAACTGAGGTAAATGGTGTTAAGTGACTTGTCCCGGGTCACACAGCTAGTAAGTATCTGAAGCCAGAACTGAACTCAGTAATACCAGGTCTGCCCCTCTACCCACTGTGTCACCTACCTGCCCCAGGGAGATCATTTAGGAGGCTCTCAAAATCACATATGTGAGAAGGAATGAGGGCAGGAACTAAGGTGGGGACTCTGAGGGAAAAAAGGAAGGTAGAGATAAGAAAAATAGTAGAGAGGCCACTATACAATCGGCAAGACAAGGCCTCCTACCTCATCTAGGCATCCCCTCTATAGTATCCTTGACAAGGTGTTGGCACTGCCTCTGCTGAAACACTTCCAATAATCTATAAATCCCTATTACTGGGGTACTCCATTCCACTTTTAGACAAATTATTTTATATGTTGAGGAAAACTCTGCCTGCTTACAATATCCACCCATTGTTCCTCTCACTATCTTCTGAGGCTGAGCACAAATAGACTAAATCTAATCTCACTTCCACTTGTTAATCCTTTAAATAGTTGAAGGCAGTTATCAGATTTATAGACTCCTCCTCAGATTCAACAACCATAGGGCCTTCCACTGTGTAATGAGATTTCCTGTTCCCCTTCATCTTATTGGCCTTGTTGAGTCATACTACAGTTTGATAATGTCCCTTTTAAAATGTGAAACCAGGAATTTAATATTGTCCCCATGTGGTATGGCCAGCTCAGTAATGCTTAATGTACAATCAGAATAAGGATCTTGCTCTGAATACTATACCCTGATTAATGAAATCTCAGATTGAGTTAGGTTTGGTTTGGTTTTTGGCAGCTGCATCATACTACTGAATTATAACAAGTATTCAGTCAATTAAAACCTTAGGATCTTTTATTAAAAAACTACTAAGTCATATCTCCTTTATCTTTGCTTTGGACAGTTGATTTTCTAAAAATATAGGCTTTTGTATTAGGGATTAGAAGAACATCAGAAAAAGGATAGGATCAGATTTGATTGCTTGGATTGCATAGGAAAATGAGAATAGCAGACAGAAAAGGAAGAACTATGAAAACTCATTTCTGTTTTCTTTGCCAAGGAATTTGACTGGGAAGGAGAAGGCTCAGATATCATAGTGTGGATTCCTATTGAGTTTGAAATCCATATCGTTATATGCTTAGGTAGACTTTAAATTAGTTGAATGATTGGATCCACAGAATTCATTAATAAGCTTCTGTCGAGAAAATGACATCGATAAGCTGGAGAATGCTCAAAGGAAGGCAATTGGAATGGTGAAGAGTCTCAAATTCATGTCATATGAGAAGGGATGAATCAATGAATATGAAGCAAGGAATTAAAACAAAATGGAAGTTCAAATTCCACCCCAAGAGTTCCAGGGGACTTGAGTTCAAATTCTTGTACTGCTATTTACTATAAGTGATACTTAAAATCTCAGTCACTCAGCTTCTTCATCTGGAAAATGAAGAGGTCAGGCTACATGCTCTCCAATGTCCCTTCAAACACTAGAGAAGAAGCCAGGTGCAACAACGGATAGAATACTGGACCTGGAGTCAAAAAGACCCAAGTTCAAATCTGAAGCATCAGACACTAGTTGCATGACTCTGGGCAAGTCTCTTAACCCATATGGCTAAAGTTTCCTCAACTATAAAAGAGGGATGAAAACAGTACCCACCTCACAGGGTTGTTCTGAGGATCAAACAACATAATATTTATAAAGTGTTTAGCATAGTGCTTGGCACATAGTAGGTACTATATAAATGCTTCTTCCCTTCCCCCTACCCTAAGCCCCATGATCCTATGAATCCTAAGAGGAAGGGCAGATTTCTCTTTCACCTAATCAGTTCTTACTCTGAGGCAAAAATAGAGAAAATAAGGATAAAGAGACAGAGAAGGGGAACACTGTATTCTACCATTATAATGAGTCAGTGTTTAGAATTTGAATTTTTTTCCCTCAGACAATTAATGCAATGATTTCTTCCACCCATCTCCTGAGCAGTTATTAGATTCTCTGACAAATTTCATTAAGAATTCTCAGTAACTCAGCTATCTTTTCCCAAAACCACAGTCTCTACTAACAAAGTTAGCAAAAACCAAAAAACTCAACATTCCTCACCTGAACACACAACAAAAAGTCAGACGAAATCAGAAAGGACCAGGAGGCACAAGTTCTTCACCTGGACCATCATGCGCAGCAGCAGATCACTAAGCTAATTTTAAAGTGCACTTGGGTCACCAAGGAGTCTGCAATTACCCTGCAATAATCCAGACGCATTCCAGTGTCAAATGGGTTCCCTAAAGCCTGGAAGTCATCATTGACTTCAAATGTGCAACCTCTGGGAGACTCTCCTAAAATTCTACTCATACTGAAATTTAATTTTATAGATTGCGGTACTTGGAGCCCAGAGATCTGACTCTTTTACCAATAATTACTAACTGTGTGACTCTAGGAGAGTCATTTAGCCTCTGTGAGACTCATATGACAATAAATTAAAAATAGGTTGTGATTTGGGAGGCCATATCAACTCACAATAACTTTATCTTATATACATCAATGCCTTTTTAAAAAAGGAACTTGCAGCTACATTTAAGCATATTTAGGCACGTTGGAATTTGTTAGGGAAAAGGTTTTAAACAGGTGGATTTTTAAGGCTAAAACCATAACTTCAGTACATTACACAATACCTCACACATAGTAGGTATTGAATAAATGTTTGTCAAATTGAATTCTTCCATTCCTCCATTATCAACCTGAAAGGCTAGTCCTAAATAAAAATGCCTCCCTACTGACCTTCCTCCTTCTTTAGAAACCCCATTGCTTTCAAGAGTGCTTTCTTTGTAGAGATATCAAAGATGACCAAGAGTGAAGCCCCATCTGCCTGTTTCTCTCCTAACATCAAAGAAAACTATGCTTGTGGTACAATTGAAATAGATAACAAGCTTTCTCTTATCAGTAAACAAACATTTTCAAGTAAATTAGGTAATTGGAAAAAACTGTATGTATAACACTCATGCTTCTCATTTCAAAGGTAAAGCTTAGATGTGACGTTTTTATGAAGCAGCCAGTGTGGAAGATGGAGAGCTGGCCTTGGAATCAGGAAGACTTAGAGCCAAGTCCTGCTTCTGACATCCATTAGTTATGTCACCCTGTTTTAATCACGCAGTGCCCTAAGCAATTCTTCAAAAGCCTAAGCCGTGAGTGAAATGAAATTCCTCACCTGGAGTTCTTTACACTGATGAAATCACAGGTCCAGATTGATAAACAATGACATTAATATTAATAATAAGGGAGCTAGGTGGTACAGTGGATAGAGTATCAGGACTAGAGTCAGGTCAGATCTAAGGTTAAATCTGGCCTCAGACATTTGCTGTGTGACCCCGATCAATGATAAATGGTATTAGTGGTGGCAGAGACAATGTGGCTCTCCGCAACAATACTACTCCTCAATTCAGGTGGTCCCTCACGTCTAGAATTCCCTCTCTCTTCACCTTTGCCTTTCAGAATCCCCCCTTTTCATGAGGCATTCGGGGTTAAGTGACTTACCCAGGATTATACAGTTAGTAAGTGTCTGAGGCCAGCTTTGAACACAGGTCTTCCCGACTCCAGGGCTGTACCACCTAGCTGCCCCACCCATGATCTTTCTTGATCCCCAAAGTTTCTATTGCTCTCTACTTCTTGAAATAACTTGGTATATAGAGCATTTTGCATCAGTATAACAGGGATTATAACCTAGTGAGCCATGAGTCTTACCTATAAAATGACGAGGTTAGAGTTGGGAAATCAGAAGTGACTAGGAGAGGGAGAAATGAGATGATTCTTATAGAACTCACAAGCTTAAAAAAAAATGAGATAGGGCTCTCTCTACTGTTCAACGGAGGGTATAACTATTAATGTGAGCAGGACACTTCCCAGTGCCTGGTTCTATCAAAAGAACAGAAAAGATCAGGTTATTGGCTGGAAGCATTATCTGATGTTTAACAATATTTATCCATGTATATTTATGTCCCTACCACCATCCCCAGTAGAATGCAAACTACTTGAAGGCAAGAATGTGGTTTCATCTTATCCCCAGCACCAAACACAATGCCTGAGTCACACTATGAACTTAATATGTGTTTATTAAATTGAATCAGGCAATGCAAATACAAGTAAAATACATAATTCAAGGATATATTGTGCTGTGTTTTAACAGGCAAACTCCATCCATCAGTAGAGGACAGCTAACCTATAAATGTACAGTAGTCAATGAGTCAGCAAGCCCTTAATAAGGACTTACTATGGGCTAAAAACTGGAAATACAAACACAAGTAGAAAGTCAGTTCCTGCCCCCAGTGAGCTTACATTTTAATGAAGGAAGAAAACGATCTATCAATCAACATTTATTAAGTGACTAGCATGTTCTACACACTGTGTTAAGTGCTGTGTCTACAAAAAGAGGCAAAAGACAGTGCCTGTGTGCAAGGAGCTTACAATCTAATGAGGGAAGACAACAAACAAGGGAAGCTGAAAAGGGAAGTCCACATGAGGGGGAAGTTGAGAGTGTAGTCTGGAAAGGAATAAGAACATTAATAAATAATACTAATAACAAGCTGTTAGCATAAACTTAATGGAATTTGAGGGAACAAAACTCTAAAATATTCAGTGATGACAGCCAATAAATCACGTCCAATGTCCAGCTACTGGGTCAAACTTATAATGTGGAAGATTCTTCTCCAGCTGTTCTGTTTGGTAGAAACATCAAAAAAGTAACATGCAAAAAAATCCCCAAACAGGTACATGCTCTGGCAGAAGAATGAGAACACATATGTAAAGCTGTTTGTGTAGGTGCCTATCATAGAATCATGAAAGGAGGAAATAGCTCTAGGCTAAGCCTCTCCTCTCACTTTACACGTTGGAATTTTTTTAAGGTGTCAATCGAGGTTAAGGGACTTGTGGAGGGTCATTTAGCTGGTAAGGGTCTGAGTCTGAATTTGAACTCAGGTCCTCCTGGCTCCAAGGCCAGTGCTCTATCCACTGTGCCACCTAGCTGCCCCTACACGTAGGAAATTTATAAGCCACATAAATTATTTTTAGCCTATTTACAATGTCAGAGAGCCTTCCTGGAACATGTAAGAGGCTCATTTCTCTAAGGACTTTCTATTCACTTGACTGACTGTGATGCATGAAGGAGTGTAAATGAACCATCCTCCCATCTGTTCATACTGAGGGCAGAAGATGATTGCTATACCTCTAAGCAGATGTTCTGTCACTTGTTCACTTGTGTATGGCACCAGCCCTGGAAATACAAAGACAAAAAGGAAACGGAGTCCAGCTCTCAGGGAGCTTCTATTCTCCTATAGGGAAACAACATGTTCACAGACAAGGAAACATAAACTATATTTGAAATAAATATATACTATTATCAGGGAAGGAGGGCACTAATAACTTAAAAGATCTGTGTGGTGCTTGAACGAAGCCTTGAAGGGCATTAGGGAGTTTAAGAGATAAAGGTGATAGCTTGTAAACAAGAAGGAAGGGAGGAAGGATGGAGGGAGAGAGAGAAGGAGGAAAGGAGGGAGGGGGAAGGGAAGGAAGGAAGGGAGGAAGGAAGGAAGGAAGGAAGGAAGGAAGGAAGGAAGGAAGGAAGGAAGGAAGGAAGGAA
>CM053622.1:692738003-692812806 GCA_028646595.1 Phalanger gymnotis | reverse complement strand
TCCCAATTTTTCCTCTACTTCTCTAACTTGCTTTTCTAAATCCTTTTTGAGTTCTTCCATGGCCTGAGACCAGTTCATGTTTTTCCTGGAGGTTTTTGTTGTAGGCTCTATGACTTTAACTTCTTCTGACTGTATGTTTTGGTCTTCTTTGTCACCAAAGAAGGACTCCAGAGTCTGAGACTGAATCTGGGTGTGTTTTCGATGCCTGGCCATGTTCCCAGATGACTTACTTGACCCTTGAGTTTTTCAGTGGGGTATGACTGCTTGTAGACTAAAGGGTTCTATGTTCCACGCTTGGGTGGATGCGCTGCCTCACCAGCACTCCTCCTTCCCCAAGAACCCCCTACCTGGACTGGGCTTAAATCTTCAGCAGGCTCTTCACTCCTGCTCTGATCAGCCACTTAATTCCTCAAAACCAGGTGGGCCTGGGGCCAGAAGCAACTGCAGGTATAGTCCTAAAGCTGCCCCACCTCTGCTGCCCCGGGGCGGTGGCCAAACGGCAAACTCAGTCCCTGCAGCTTTTCCCACTAACCTTCTCTGTTGCCTTTGCTGTTTGTGGGTTGAGAGGTCTGGTAGATGCTACAGCTCAGTAATTCAGGAACCTAGGGCACACTCCACTTGGCTCCTGGTCTGGTCAGTCCGCTGCCCAAGCTGGGCTCTGCTTGGCTCAGCTCTGCTCCCCTCAGCTGGGAGCTGGGAGCTCCATGCAGGACAGACCTTACCCAGAGACCATCTAGGCTGTCCTGGGCTGGAGCCCTGCTTCCCTCTGCCACTTTGTGGGTTCTGCAGTTCTAGAATTGGTTCAGAGCCATTTTTTTATAGGTTTTTGGAGGGACTTGTTGGGGAGCTCACGCCAGTCCCTGCTTTCCAGCTGCCATCTTGGCTCCATCCCCCCAGACAGTGTTTAAATCTAAAGACATTTCATGTATTTTTTCCTTAATTTCATTGAGAAAGATTTTAATTTTAAAAATTATTTTTATGTCCAAATTGCATAGACATTTGGACATAGGTGTTTTCATTTTAGTGTAATTATATTACAACTGAAAATGCAAGAAAGGAACTTTGTTTTATATTTGTGTTAGTTATCTAAAGACTCTCATATAGTCCAGAACAGCTGGCAAAGAATTTTACTTCGACTTTGATGTGTCTTTTCTCTGTTTACATGTTAAAATTCAGTCATTACTGTACAGTCAACAAGCAATATAATTGGGTTTAGTTCAAAGACAACTGGAATCAAAATCAGAACACCTGGTTTCAAGCCCTTCCTTCATTTACCAATTGTATGACCTTGGTAAAGCCTCAATTTCCTCATTCATAAAATGGAGATTATAATACGTGTATGAACCGACTCATACAGCTGTTGTGAAGAAAATGCCACTGGCCACTTTGTAAATTGTAGTTCTTTGGCATTTTAATGGACCCCTGATTCAAATTTATAAGACAGTGTGATCCCCATTTTACATGAGAAAACAGATTTTGCCATGGACACAACAGTATCAAACAATGGAGTTTGCTGTGGACTTCAAACTAGATACTTTCTCTAACAGAACATATCACAACCCATCCACACTTTCTCCTGTCTACTTCTTGCCTTGTCTCATGAATCTTCCATAAATAATCCACCCAATACTCTGGCAGCTTTCTACTAACTTCTGTAACATTTCATAGGTTGCATTGAAGCTGCCCCATTTATTATTCTTCTCTCAATCAAGAAATCTTGTATTATCTTAATATAATCATAGGGGACACCTTGTCAGAGGAGAGCCCTTAATTATGTGGTTTGCTTTCTTGTCAATTGTTTAATAGTAAAATACAACAAAGATATGTTCCTTTCTTTACACCATCTGGTCAACTGGGTAACTGTGAAGGTGAAATCTACTGTAGAAAATTATTTGTAAAAACCTACTGGTTAGTATATCAGAACCAGTTACAGAATCTCTGCTGTGTTCCTATGGGGACTACATCAGTCATACGTGCTACACATGCTCACAAGTGCTATTGCACTCTAATACACACTTTTTTGTATATTATACCATTGTGAAAGTTGTGAATACAATAATACATTGGTCACACTGCTTTAGATTGTTCTCTTATGAGCATCTCTGAAAAACATAAGGTTCAAACACTCATTTAGAGTATCTGCATTATCTATTATTTTCTCTGAGTATAGTAGCAAAAAAACCAAAAAACAAAACCAACAACACCACCGGGTGGGTCAAGTGCAGAAAATAAATACCCAAAGAATTTTCATTTTCTCTGAAGACTTCTTACTTCCAAGTCCTTATTAATTTTTTTTCATTTTTCACAGTTCAGAGGTGGGAGGATATTGTCATATACTTTGTCTCTTTCTACTGCTGTCTTTAGATGAGTACCCAGAATGATATCATACCTACAATAGCTTTGTATTAAGTTTCTTAATCAAACATGTTCACTCCTACATCCTCAAAAAAGCAAAGAATTTCAAGCTTTCATCATTGTAATTATCGGTAAGTATTAAATTCTTACTGTGGTCCAGATATGGCATTATGCACAGGAGATACAAAGAAATGCAAAAACATGATCCCTGCCCTCCAGGAGCTTACATTCTAATAGGGAAGAAACCTTATAAATAATCGTGCACCTAGAAAATATATACAAGTGTAAATAGGAGATAATTTCAGAAGGAAGATGCTAGCCATTAGGAAGGACTGGGAAGGACATCTTACAGAAGATGGGATTTGAGCTAAATGTTAAATTTAACAGTATGGAATTGGTAGGATGTTTTAAATAGTAAATAATTCTCCATATGAACATCAAATACTTTGGATCTATTTCATATATTCTCAGTATATAGATAAACATAAATGTGGAACAGTGACAAGGACTTGGTGATAATCAACAGAAAACTATAGTACTGTGCTTTTAAGCAGTTTGTTCAATGATACTCAAACTGACAATACGCAGCTGAAACTTTTGGGCACAAAAATGTATCTATGGATGCCAAGAAGCCAAGGTGAGAAGACAAAGGATTCTAGACATGAGGGACAGCCAGTGAAAAGGCTCAGATGGGAGATGGAGTGTTGTCTACAAGGAACTACATGAAAGCCAGTAAGAAAGACTGACAAGGAAGGAAGGGTGTGGAGAGCTTAAAAAACCTAACAGAAATTTTAATTTGATCCTTAGGGTAATTGGGTACCAGGACTTCGAAATAGGAGGCATCAGGAGATTTGAGGTCTTCCCTTGTTGATCTGTCATCTAGGCATATGAAGAATCTGGCTCAGATTATTAAAGTATCTATGTCTTCCTTGCCCTCTGGCTCTACACCTGACTTCCTGGACATTCTCTATGATACACTTGGGTGCTTTCCCTCTCTCCCTCTGTTTTAGAGCTTCTTTTTATGGGTTGTCTTTCCTCATTAGAAAATAATTACCTTGAGGGCAAGAAATCAGCTAGAGTTGGAGGCACACTGGGGGTGCCTTCTCCAGGCATCCATGCTGGGATGCCTGGCAGCACCACTCCATCTGCAATCCTGGCTCCAATGCTGCCATGGCTCATCAATGTTGAAGTCATCTCCAGTACCTGAAATGGAGGATGACAAAACAGAACAGAAACAAACACCCCCAGGCCTATTTCTTAGACCTGTGGTAAAAGAGAGGGAGTAGAGGAAGAAGAATCCTTGCCCTCCCATTGGTTAAGTTCATGGCATCCTTGCTATGAGTGAGCTAGGATCTTCATCATCTCAACACAGAAGAGAAGAGCTGTCAAAAAGAGAGTAGCAGAAAGAGTGGTGGGGGAAAAAGTATGAGCACCTCAGGCTTGTCAGTCTTAAAGACACAGGCAGCCAACCAAAGGAAGCTCCCTCTACCCACAAGGTAGTGACACAGAGGTTTCCATGGTAAGCAATCAAGACATGGTTAAAAGCATTTCACAAGGGTGCCTCCATGTGACCTGAACTTGGCATGCCCCAGACAAGACACATGAACTGAGGGCTACATACTGAAGTACAAGAAGACCCATTGGGCAAAGTCTTTCATGATATTCTGTGGATAAACTAGAGAAATATGGATTAGACAAAATAAAGCTGGGAGGGGATAATTAATACTGGATGATGGGGCAAGGAATTTGAAAAGTTTGAAAAGCTGGAGTGTTGAACCTAATCAAAAGAGATAAAATTGTATAGGGATAAATATAAAGTCTTACACTTGTGTTTTAAAAATCAACTTCATAAGTACATACTGAGTAAGGGATGGCTACAGTCCAATCTGTCTGAAAAAAAAGAGAAATAGGGTTTTAATTAACTGCAAAGTCAACATGAGTCAACGGCATGATATGTCAACTAGAAATCCTAATGTGATCCTGCTGTAAGCTGCTTTAAGATAAAGGGTCCAGAAAAGGGAGAAGATTATCCCACTGAATCTGCCTTGGGCAGTCCACATCTGGAGTGTTGTACTCAGTCCCCAACACCATATTTTAGAATATATAGCCGGGATTGATAACCTGGAGAATATAGAATGTAGAGTGAGCACAGTATTGAAGGGCCTCAATATTATACCATGCGAGGCACTTAATTTAAGCCTAGGAATACCTACACAACATGTGAAAAGCGTCTTAAATATTATGGAAGGTATTATATGAATTCCAAAGGTAGACACAGGAGTAATGACCAGAAATTGCAAAGATTAAAAATTAGGCTTGATATAAGGTGAAACTTCCTAACTAGAGTTGTCCAAATGAGAAATGAATAGCCATGGGAGGCAGTGAGTTCCCCCTCACTGAAGGTCTTTCAAGAAAAATCTAGATAACCACTTTTTAGAGGAAATTCTTCTTTGGATTAGATTGTTTCTAAGAACCCCTACAACTATGAGATTGAGTCGATTGTGAGATTCTGTAATTGCTTCAGAAAACAGTTTAAGACTTGAAACATGCAACATTAGTCAAGCAAATCTGTACTGGAAATAAGCTTTGAGTTAAAGGTAAGGATGAAAGAGATGTAAGCTCTATTTGCTTCACTACAAAAAAGCAAGGTATCATTACATAAGTCCTAAAATACCAAGAATAAAAATAGTTTCTATTTACAGATCACTTGAAGGGTTAGAGTCAACCTTGTACATTGAAAAGAATGTTGACTCTGGTGTCAGAGGATCTGGTTTCAAATCCAGCCTCTGAATTGACCTTCATTAGCCTCAGGTTTCTAACCTGCAAATTGGGAGCAGGGGACTAGATAGCCTCTGGGGTCTCTTACTAAACTCTAGAGCTTAGGATCCTATGAAGTGGCTCTCTAATAGTAATTGCACAAGGTGGGTAGTGCAACTGTGACTGAAGTCATACAGCTAGTTAGTGTTGGAACTAGTCAAGTCAACAATCATTTATTAAGTGCCTACTACAGGTACTGGAACTGGTGCAGGTATAGGTACTGTATCCCCAGGTGCTGAGGATACAAAGAAAAATAGTCCCTGGCCTCAAGAAGCTCATAATCTAATGGGTGGGGTAGAATGTAGCAGTAGCATGTAAACACTGCATAAACAAGATATATACAAGATAAATGGGAGAGAATCTCAAAAGAAAGGAATTAACATTAAGGAGGACTACGATTTCATCTCACATCTTGTAACTCAGAATTATAGAATCTCAGAGTTAGAAAGGGCTGAAGAGGTCATCTAATTCAAATTGATTGAAAAAAAATATACTTCTACAACAGCAATTCTCAAACTCTTTGTCTCAGAAAGCTTCAAATCTTAAAAATGATTGAGGACCTCCCTCTAAAAAAATAAGAACTTTTACTGATGTGGGTTATATCTACTGATATTTACCATATTAGAAATTTAATGTCATTATTACTATTATGAAAATAGTTTTGACTTCACAGACTCCCTAAAAATGTCTCAGGAATCCCCAGGTATCCCTAGACAATACTTTGAGAACCACTGTGTTTCAGCATAACCAATAAGTGGTTAATATCTCTACAACATAACTAGTAGTCATCTCTCTATCCCACTCTACCCCCATTTGAAGAATTCAAAGGTGGCTTATTCCACTTGGGACAGTAAGTTTTTCCAAGGATCTATGCCTTTTTCACTGTATTATGTTGCCTTCTAATTATAGTTCCTTGTTTCTTTGTGCCATGTACTACAAAGTATACCTTTTTCTCAATCACAAGGAATAAAAACCCAGGAAATTTCTGCTCCAGTTTCCATGATATTTTTTCTATTTGCCCACAAACAGTATGTAATTTTTAGTTCTCTCATTGGGGAGAAAATTTTTTAGTTTCCTTAAAAGGGGAAAAAATAAAATGAAAAAAAGTTTTATTAGCTCTGGAAACTTGTGCCCTTTTTGGGTCACTTAGATGTAACATAACTGCTGGGATGACCCCCAAAGGCAAAAGAATGGTGCTTTTTATTCTCTAATAAAATCTTGGAGAGATGGAAATGTTCAGTTGTAAGCTTGTCATCTCCCAGATGACAATGAAACAGCCTTAAAGGAGGTTTGCCTTCCAACAGACACCATTATCTAAGCAGAAATCATGATGTCATTAAAATCTTACTTAATATTGTGTTGCTTTTAAACAAAAAAAAAAACCCTATCAATAAACAAGCACCTAAATCCATGTAGAAAATGTAGAAATCCATGTAGAAAAAGTAGAAAATAAAATAAGTGCAAACATTAGAAAATTAAATTCCCAAGAGAGGTGAGTTAAGGGCTTGTCAAAAAAATTGTTACAAGGTCACCATGGGGTGTGTGTTGGAGGGGAGACAGTGGAAATGGCAAGATAGTAGTTATTCTGAAAAGATCTCAGGATTTATTGTTTTGCCTTTTGACTTTGCTTCACAGCACCCCATAGATTGCCTTGGATCTCTTAGGTGCTTAAGGAATGCTTTTTGAATTAATGCAGGTAGAATCTTTATGACCTCTGAAAGGCGATGACATTTCTTTCCAATGCTATCCATTCCAACCCCCGTCCCAGTGTGTCATTCCAAATAGTAACACCAGTGATTCTTGTCCTGGTATTATTTAATCAATTAGGTTTTATAAAGGGATATTTAGTGAGAAGATATAACAAGAACATTCATATAAAAACATTTACAATCCCAATATCCAGCACCATTCTTTTCCCTTGGCCATCTTGATCCTTAGGGAGAGTGAGAGTTAAAGCAGTTACTGTAAGGCGTTCACTCCCACTGTTCTTTTCCAGTTATTCTGTGACTGATGGATAAGGTGCTGGTTTTTGGCTGTCTTCAATCAACTGCAAAACTAGGTCAAGTGTGTCACTTGGGGTTTTGCTCATTCTCAGACTTGTTTGCACACAAACTCTAGCATGGATTCCCATCACTATACTGCTGCTGGCTTGCTCTCTCAGGCTTTTGAAGCTCAAAAGGTTGCCCTCTAGTTCATTGAATCACCAATACTCCTTCACCCAAGATGAAAGAATAAACATAATAGGCAGAGAAGCAACTGTAGGAACATGTGCTCATGGCTTCATATTAACACAGAAGGGAAGATAGGCAGATGGTGCTAGTTTTCTCTCTTTTCTATCCAATTACTTATAGAAGTCTTTACCTGCTTACTAGAATTCAGCCAGGTAAGAAAGAGATAGGGAAGCTCGCTTTGGTCAGTCAATTACTTTTGAATGTTCACACAATTCTGGCTCAGCCACCAATCAAAAATCCATTTATCTACTACATGATTAAGGTACTATCAACAGAATGCCTGTACATGATCTGCAATCAGGGAACAGAGACTTTCTGTTGTGCATTCCCAGAAGCAGGCTTACTTGGCTTCCATATAGGTATTCAGTACATCTCTTCCATACATGCTCACAGGATAGGATTCCTAGTGGTTAGTCTCCTAATAATACACGCATGCATGAACTACCAACACAGTGAATTAACAGTGTAATGTGGAAGCCTAAAAAAAAAGGCAATGCTTTGACTAGGTTGTAGTAAGAGAGACATAGCACCCCTGTCCAGGGCTATTTCTCAGCTTCCACTGGAAGTGGTGGTCCAGGTTCCCAGAAGGAGGCTGACTACTGCCTGTAGAATTAACCCTGAGATGGCCAAAGTTAGCTTTTGTACTCAATATTGTTTGTGAGCCCTCACTAGTGTGATCCACAATGATTATAAATTAGTCAGTCAGGATTAATTCGCTTTTAGAAATAAGTGTTTATTAAAGTAGTCTAATGGAATAGTTGGTACAAAACATCACACACATTCGTACACATGTACACATACACGCCGAGGAAAACAAAAGTCTGGGAGGCATTCTCCAACAATTACATACAGATTCCATGGGAAAGTGGACTCAAACTTAGAGAGTTCATGTGGCTAAAGGGTAAACTCACAACTCTTGATTTCCTGAAATCCTTTCTTCCCTTTGTAGAATCTTCATGGTGTTCTTCGCGGCTCTCTGCTGAGCTCAGAGTGTTGGTACCTTCATAGAGCTTTTCCTCACTGTGTCAGCTTGGTTCTTATCACCTGATGCAGATGATGCCATCACTCGCTACTATTCTGGAGACTACCTGTGCTGATGGGAAGTCCAAATCTTCTGACTTATCAAAGTTTACAAGGCCATTCTCTGGTGAAAAGGAGGAGAAAGGAGAAATGTTCTCCTTTCCTCTCCCAAGCAATTCCCTCTCAGAGGCTTGGCTGAAGCCAGGATTAAGAAGCTAACAGCTCCTCTGCACTCTGCCCTGGCCAGACCACATGTACTGGAATACTACGTAAAATGTTGTCTACCACATTTCAGGAATGACAGTGAGTAGCTAACAAATGTCCAAGGGAATCTAAAAGCAAGTGAATAGATCATGATGTATAAAGATTGATTAAAGGAACTAAGGATGTTTAGCCTGAAGGAGAGAAGATGTGGGGGAAACACAAGAATTGCCTTCAAGCATTTGAAGGGCTGTCAATGGAAGACAATTAGCTTTATTCATCCTATGCAAACAGAGTAGAGTAAGAATTAATGGGTGGAAGCTGCTGAGAAAAAAATCTTATGCTTGATGCAAAGGAAACATTTCCTAACAATTAGATCTACCCAAAAGAGTGAGGCACTGCCACAGGTCTTTAAAGACAAGCTATTAGTTATGCTATAGAAAAGATCTTGTTTACCTCTGGTTTAAACTGAATGACCTTTGACATCCTCAAACATTCTGTGATTCTGCGATCTCTATCATGTATTCCAGCTCTAAGATTCTACAATCTTAATTCCAGAAGGACAAGGAAATTTTCCTAACAGTACAGCTGCCTGATCAGTCCACACTTTCTAAGCATTCATTGAACAACTAATACTAGCTAGCCATTGTACTGGGCAACAGGCATACAAGGTGAAAAATGCACAATTCCTGCCCTTGAGGAATCTATGGGTCTCCTGAAGAGGAAGTGAGCTGTCCATCATTAGAGCTATTAATGCAGAGACCTAGACAACTTGCCAGGAATGTTGTAGAGAACATTCCTATTCAGACAGGAGTTGGATGATGCCTGAGGTCCTTTCCAACCCTTAGATTTATGATTCTAGGATGCTGATCACAAAATTTGGTAACATTACACATCTTCTATGGGGAATTAATCAATCCATATTCATGGAACTCCTACTGTGCCTGCAGTACTATACTAAAGATGATGAGAGTTGAAAGAAGAAATGAAAGAAACAATTCACTTAGAGAACAAAGATAATTCGTAACCTTAATGAAAAAAGATCATTCGACATTCATGAAAATAATGATAAGAAAATTCAAGATACTAAAGAACCAACTGACTTGTAAGAAGGCAGACATGGGTGTGAGACCGAGAAGAGAATAGTCTTAGAGAGTTGTCTGGAAAAATTGAAAGGTTATAATACTTTCCCAGTGTCACACATAGTCACATATAGTTTCCACATAGCATGTGTCAGAGTTTGTAAAACCCAGGTCTTTCTGACTTTAGAACTAAATCTGTACTCACTGTGCCATGCTCTCTATTCATCAGGTAATTAAGAAGGACAATTTGGGAAGGAGGCTAGAGGGAGGAAGAAAGAATATATGATAAATTAACTAACAAGTACTTATTAAGCAGTTACTTTGAGCAAACCACAGCATTCCTGGTAAGTCGTCCAGGCCTCTGCATACCCTCAAAGAGTTTACATTCTGTGGGGGTCGGGGGGAGAAGAATGTCACATGGATAGATAGGTGGATAAATAATGGAAAGATAGAGAGATACATAGATGGGTAGACAGATTAGATGGACAGAGACAGACAGGCAAAATAAGTACAAGATTGTTGGGAGGGGGGAGGCAAGAAGATGAAAAGGTGGAAAATGACAGCTACTGTTGGAGATTCAGCTTTTCCAGCTTGAAATCAGGGTATTCTAACATCTAAATGTCACACTCACCCAAGTGTCTCCTACCCAGCTCCTACCCTGAGCTCATTTGTTTTAGGAATGTTCTAAATGGGAACCTCCTTGAGATATTTTTGGTGCTTGTGTGACTCATTTTCTTCATTTCCTTCCTAAATGAAAAATCTCAGAGAAGTGGCTGGAGGGCTGAACAGAAGATAAATGACCATACTTATAATTTACTTTGTGAACACAACCTACCAATGCTCTTATTTATGGCCAGAAGGACACTGTGGTGACACACTGCTTTGGGGAAACAACAGATTAAATAAAATCAAAACTGTGATTTATGCTTCCACCTCACATTCAATAGTAAGTAGTCCCTTTTAAGAACATATCTGATTCACTGCCAGCAAAACCAATTGAAAGTGAATGCAACAAATCAACTTGTCAATTATCTTGGCAGAGGTTTTTCACTACCTAAGTAAAGCAATTTAAAGACTCCTCCTTGTTCCTGCTGTGGAGGTCAACGAGCATCAGCACACATCTTCACATGTTTATATTTTCAAGGACAGCTTGAACTTTGGCAAAGACCAAGCTTTTGGGTTAGGCTGTGTTTTTAGGTGTTGACTGTAATATACAGTGGGAAGCTGGCCAAGTTGTTGCTAAAGTACATTTCAGATGGCGATTCAACAACTTGGTTCTGAAACTCAAACTCAGAAAGTCTAAATCGATCTTTGGCAGTTTCTCTCTACCTCATGTCCCCTTCATTTGGCATGTTCTGCAGGACATTGAGGTACCCAGGGGCCCCTAACATGACCTCTAACCTTGAGAAAGTGTCTTGTGCTCTGAACCCATGCTTCTACCCTGCCCTCTATCAAAACCCACTCATAGCTGCCATGTTACAATGGAACTCATTGCTTAATTCAGTTGATGATGATGAGATGATGGACTTGGGTTTGCACTGGGTTTGTGTTCACGAAGTCAAAGAATTTGAGGTGGAAGGTACCTCAGCAGCCTCTGTATCTCCAATCATTCTGGAAGAGGCATTTTCTTTAAAATATCCTTGATGAATCAAAATCCAGCCTTTCTTTGAAGTTCTAGTGACACATTCCATTCAACTTGTGAACAACTCTAAGGATAAAACAGATTTTCCTAACATCAAAATTTATCTCTATTAATTTGTTCCTTGTTCCCCTGGCTGGAGTTTAGATGAACAAAACTAAAATTCCTCTTCCACATGCCAATCCTTCAAACACTGATGAGCCCCTTAAGTCTTACCTTCTTCGGGCTTTATGAACATCAGCATTTCCTTCATCTGATTCTCGTGCACCATGGTGTCCAGACCCCATCACCTTAAGGATGATCCCCTTTATATACTCCAATATTTTAGCCTGGTCTGAGCAGGGCAGAATAGAACAATTACCTCCATTGTCCTGGATAAAATTGCAAACTGTACATACCGGCATAAAACAATATCCAAATCAAAACTAATAAGAGGAACATAGGTGAAACCTCTGAGATTTCATCTCCTGACATGAAAATTGACAAAGATGATTTTTTTAAGAGGTAAGAACAATCAATGTTAGAGGACTAGTAGGAAGATAGCCACAGTATTATTCACTGGAAGCTGTTATCAGCATGGCTCTAACACCACCACCCTCTTAGTCCAATTTCAACATTGAGACAGAGTGAGGTACCTGCAAGTCACTGAACAGTTAACAAAAAAGATTTACTTTGCCCTAACACAGTAAGAATATGTAACAGGGATACAGTGACCCTTAACTTTTCTGGAAGCTTCGCCCTCCCCCTCCTTGTCTCCATCTAGAAACAGATCTGATCAGTAAGTCATTATAGGTATGTCAATTCACACGGTCTCAGGCACCCAGCAAGTCTGAGAGACCCCAACCACAGATGCCTGGAAACTTTTATGCCCCAAGATGAGAAAGCAGCATCAGAAAAATTCTGGTCCTATCACAGAAACAGCTAGGTAGCACAGTGGATAGAACGCTGGACCTGGAGTCCGGAAAACCTGAGTTGAAATCCAGTCTCAAATACTTTCTAGCTATATGACTCTAAGCAAGTCATTAACCTCTGCTGGCCTCAGTTTCATCATTTGTGAAACAGAAGCATAAATAGCACCTACCTGCCAGGATTGGTGTGGGGATCAGAAGAGAAAATATTTGCAAAATGTTTTCCAAACTTTCAAGTGCTACATAAATGCTGGTTATTATTATTATACATTTGCAAAAATATAAATTGGCCTAGCCATTCTGGATATAGACTGGGAATTATTTAAGAAAGATGAATAAACTACACTCTTTGACCTAGTGACCCCATTACTTGGCTTATTACTCCACAGAGATTGAATATAGAAATGTGAGTCTGATACATGCCAAAATAGACACAGTAACACTTCATTTTTGTGGTAGTAAAAATTGGAAACAAATTGGGTGTTGACCCACTGCTTATGGACAAACTTACTGTGAAATATGAATATGATTGAATATTATTATACGGTAAATTATACATATAAGCAATTCAGAGAAATATGGGAAGATTTGTGTGAATTGATACAGCAAAGTTTAATGAAAAAAGCCCTGTCTTAGTATACTTACTGCCATTGTGACCTTGGACAAATCATTTCACTTTCCTTTTGCCCTTGAGTTCCTTGGTCACCTGTGCTGTTATCGTTCATGCCATGCTAAACTCCAACCCCAAGTCAGCACCACTCTTCACCATCTCCACTCAATGCCACACTGTTGAGTGATGATGGAGATGCATCTGCTTCAAGTTAGAGGTGCCAACTTCTATAAGCTCTTCAAAGGAAATGTAGGGCAGCTAGGGTGGCAGAGTAGACTTGGAGACAGGAAATCTTAAGTCCAAATTCTGACTCAGCCACTTCCTAGCTGTGTGAACTGTTTGCCTCAGGTCCCTGATCTGTAGAAAGGGGATAATAATAGCACCTTCCTCCCAGGGTTGTTGTGAGAATCAATGAAATAACCTACATTAAGCTAACCTTAAAGTGTTATATAAATCCTAGCTATTATTATGAATCCAGGAAGTTAACGAACAGCAAGTCAGACAATATGATGGAACTGACAGAGATCCAGTCAGTGTCAAGAAATTCTGTCACATACTGGAATGTGATCCTCAGTAAACAACTTGACCTTTTGTCTTGCCTGGAATCTGGTAACCTGGCCAGTTCCAAACCATGCTGGTTCACACATACAGGTCCCTCATTTCGAGCTCTCTTTTATTTATTGTCCTTCCCCATTGGATTCTAAACTCCTCGAATGTAAAAACTGTCTCATGTTTGTGTTTGTATCCTTAGAATTTAGCATGGTGCATGGCACATAGCAAGGCCTTAATAAATGCTTCTTCATTCTTTCTCAGTTCCCCCAGATGATGCCCTAAAATTATGATTTGTAGATCTGTGTTTGCAAACAGAGTTTCCTGGTTGGGAGTTCCTCATACCCCTGAAATCACAAGTTTGGAATACAACAAATAGCAAAGCTCTTCTGGAAAAATCCCCATCTCCAACCTATGCATGTCCTTTGAAAGGATGACAGGAAATGCATTGACCAAAGAATTATAAGAGAGCCAGGTCCCAGTGGCAATCATGGCTGGAAATGATTTCAGAGACCTGGAAAAAGGCCAAATTTCTTTCCTTTTATATTGACTAATTCAGCAAGAGCCAAATATTTTCCAAGTGAGACTTGCCCTTCTTCAGTAATCCATGGGCTCAGACTCACAGATGGGCTCTGCGATACCACCTCCATGTCAAACTGCATTCATTCCTTAGGCGTCTGTTTGGAAACTAGAAGAATAAACATGGTAGTAAATGTGTTTGAGGGTCTATGATTCATCTTTATTGTTGGAAGTGTGTGAGCATTTTACATAGAACAGGGATCTCTGGAGAGGAAGGACTATTGAATACTCATTTTTCCTCTTTGAATGGAGGGGCCCAATACATGTGCATTCTTTGGAAGCTTCAGAGCCAACAAGAATTAAAGCCTTCCTCTCACCCTTGTGAAGATAGTGGTGTCAATAAGTTGGATTTTCCTGTCACAAGGCATAGTATGGGAGGAAATGGCACCAAATTCAGTATTTTAAGGACCCTGTACTTTAAACCAGTAATCCTTCAGTTTTGGGGATCATAGAGTTAGAGGTGGAAGGGTTCTGAGAGTTCATCTTGTTTAAACCTGTCATTTTATAACTGATTGTTATCTGGCCAATGAGGGCCCAATCTTTGGAGCATGCTCAATATTCCCTACCTACTTTTAATCTAATTTGGGGGGAGATTTAGTGCTACCACGAAAAACTAAGGGGCTGGTAGTGATGAAGAGGAGTTTGTTGGTTCCCTTTGGAGCTGGAAGGACAAAGCCCAAATTGAATTTGCATACAAAAGCATTAAAGCACCTGGTGCTTTTTGTACTTTCCTTTTCCTTGGTAGCTTTCAAATGAAGAAGGACTACTGTAAACCTCTGGGCAGGCGGAGAAGCAACAGCTTCAGCCACCTTCTCACCCCAATCAGTAATCATATATCCCTGAATACATGTTGCTTGCTTCTTTGGGGTTTTATTCATTCCTGATCTTAGGTGAAAGAATATCCAGATAAGGAATGGACAAGAGTATAGCCTTGTAAGCTTCAAAAGTTTGTCTGTGCCATAAATACTCCCTTCAGCAAGCAGGGTTGGCAGCAGAAACCAGTGGAGACAGTCTTAGTAATATCTGAGTTAGTCCATTGGCTTTGACCCATTATATTGACTCAGCAGAAAAACACCATATCCTGCAAGGAGTTAGCCCAAATGAGCAAGAAAGTGACTTGTCCACTTGCTACATTACACTCAGAAGCAAATTTAAAAGAACTTTCAGGACTAAAAAAAAACCAATCATTTGTTGTTGTTCAGTCATTTTCAATTGTTACTGATTCTTTGCAACCCCATTTGGGGTTTTCTTGGCTAAGATACTGCAGTGGTTTGCCATTTTCTTCTCCAGCTCATTTTGCAGGTGAAGAAACCCTAAATCGGGTTAAATGAGTTGCCTAGAGTCACACAGCTAGTCTAGGCTGGATTTGAACTCAGGTCTTCCTGACTCCAGGTCCAGCACTCTATCCACTGTGCCGCTTAGCTGCCCTTAGAGGTACCCATAGCCCACACATATTCCTTAACTGATTTGTTCTTTATGTATTAACACATTCTTTCCAGTGACTCTGTGTGCAGGGGCGTAGATCATTCTGAACCTGGGGAGACCTCAGTAAATATTCTTTTAAAAACCTAATTGATATCAACTGGGAAATCAATACTGAGAGAGGGAGCACAATGGATAGGCAATAGTATTTAAAAACCAAAATTCCTCACCACTGTTCCTGGGACCTTGAGGGAAGGAGTAGCCAGCTGCCTTCTGGGAATCCAATTTACTAGTCCAGTGAGGATGGGGAGACTGGATCTAGCAGGAATGCTAAATATGGATAATTCACTAAGGCCTTGAGAGGTCAAAAGCCCTGTCTGCTGATTTGTATTATCTGCTTTGTTTATATAATTTCTGTTTGTAATTTCTGTTTGTATTTGCTCTGAAGTTCAGGGTGCTGACTTTTTTCCTCTGAACTAAGTGAATGATATATGTAGGTTTAATTAAAGTGACATTGTAAACCCCTTAAAGTTGCTTTCTTTAGAAAAGCAGATTAAAAAATTTGTGCTAGCAGCCCTCCTGTGTGCTGGTGTTATTGGTCTTACACCTCCACAGCAGCTGCAAGCAACATTGTTGTTACAAAATGGTGTAGTTTGACAGGATCTGCAAACTAAAAGGAAAGTATGGGGGCTGGGATAATCGTTTCCCAAATGTGGTAGCTATGATTCTGTGAAGCCATGGAGCAAGAGCGGGAAGAGCCCTCCAAGAGTGCAGAGACCTTCTGAGAGTGCAGGGGAGCCTCCTGAGAGCACAAAGGGGACCTTCTAAGAGCACGGGGGAGACTTTCAGAGCTCAGAGGAGTGAGAACTGCCTACCTGCCAACCTTGGTGAGGTGAGAGGGGGAATAGAGAGCTGCCTGTGTGTGAACCCAGGCAAGAGGTGGAAGTGGTCAGCCCACAGAGAAGGAACACACAGCCCACAGAGAAGGAAGGTTTGGAAATCAACCATGAGTCAAGATAAAAGAGGACTTTACTTGGACACTCTGTATTGACTGAGGAGATTGTAACTTGCTATGACCTAGGGATGAATAGTGTTTGTATTTTCTGCCACCCCTTAAGGATGATATGTTGTGCTAGCGAAGACCCTGGCCTGGGACCCCCTGCTTGTGTAAACAAGATGTTTTGCTTAAAGATGTTGCTATGAATGTGATGGTTTAGTTTATCGAACAATGATATATGCTGAGAAATGCTATAAAATATAATGAATGATATGTTTTATTTAAGACTATGTGGCCACCTTACTTATAAGTTATGATGTGATGGGATCACAAAGTGTAGTGCCTCTATTTGTTCCAGGATCCATGGCCATTTAGATTGTAAGGCCAAGGATCTTGGAGGGGTGGAATGTAATGGCAAGCAAAGTGGGACTTTTTGCTGTTTTTTCTTTTAGAGTGCTTCTCAGAACTAAGGCAATCAAATGCCTTTGATTGAGTCTTACCTTTGTTGAATCAAGAGTCTTTGATTGAATCAAGAGTCCTTGAAGACCTACTTAAGTCACAAGAAAGCCTAAGTCACATGAGCTTGAGTCACATAGTTGTGATGCCCTCTGACTTTGAAGAAGTGTATATATATTCAGACGTTAGCATTTTGCTTGGGGACTCATCCATTGGAAGAGGGTCCATGTGATTTGGCCAGACAAGACTCTGGGTAGCTGTTAGGGAGCCCTGCCAGCTTTGAAAACCCAGATGTTAGTGCTTCTCTCTCTCTCTCTCTCTCTCTCTCTCTCTCTCTCTCTCTCTCTCTCTCTCTTAACTAAATATGTATTGCTATAGTCAGACAATTAGAAGCCTGTCTGTTGATTTGTGTTATTTTCTCTGTAATTTCTGTTTGTGTTTTCTCTGAAGTTCAGGGTGCTGACTTTTTCCTGTGATCGAAGTGAATATATGTATGTTTAGTTAACATAAGATTATTAACCCCTCAAAGTTGCTTTCCTTTAAAAAAGCAGATCAAAGAACCTGTGCTAGCAGCCCTCCTGTGTACTGGTGTTATTGACCTTACACCTCCACAGTAGCTGCTAGCAGCATTGTTGCTACAATGTTAAGTGACTTGCCCAAGGCCATATATCTAATAAATATCAGAGACCATGTCTGAACCCAGTTCTTCCTGATTCCACACCCAGCATCCTATCTATTAGGCCATAGTGTTTCATACATGGAACAAATAGGTAGTAACTGAAGAAGGCTGAAAGTGAGGATCCAAGTTCTTTTGATATGGTACAATGAATTTGGTATGCCAATTAAAAAAAAGAACCCTGCCCAAAGAACTACTAGAAGTTTGAAACTTTAGAGGCTAGAAACTTTAGAGGCTGTGTTGAAATGTGATGAAACACTTTAAATCTGCTTAATGAACTATTTGAATCAACTTATATTTTAAGGTTGATTAATGCCAGACTTCAATAGAATAGTATCAAAGATGAGAAAAATTTGGAAAAGATCATAGAAATTCTGTTTTCCATTGTTTCAGTAAACAGAAATTCACCTACTTCTCTTTGCACATGTCAGGTTTTACCCAGGTAAGCACTTTGAATATACATAAATACATACATAAATACATTCATACAGAGAGAGAGAGAGAGAGAGAGAGAGAAAGAGGGAGGGAGAGAGAGAGAGAGAGAGAGAGAGAGAGAGAGAGAGAGAGAGAGAGAGAGAGAGAGAGATTGGTAAAAACCACTTTTTCCATTTTGGAAATTGTTAAAACCAATTTTTTAAACTTAATTTGAATAGACCTGTGAGGAAATAAAGAAAATGTAGACCACAGTAATATGTATTGTCTGAACCACTCCTCAGCATGGTATAAACCCTGCCTCTGCCACTCAGCTGTTTGACTATGGCCAAATTATGTAACCTCTCTGAGCTTCAGTTTATTCATCTATAAAATGGAGATAATATCAATCCATCAAATGTTAATAAGCCCCACTTGTAGCCCATGGGTATAGTTAGCTGCCTGTGTTCTCCTCACTTTTACCTTTCACTATCATTAGGAGACTAATCTGTCTCTATCTCCTGGTCTGGGTGGGACCTAGTACTTTAATTGAGCTTTGAAGGAAGCTTTTAGGGATTTTAGGAGGAGGAAGTGCATTCTAGGCACAAGGTCAAAGGTGCAGAGATAGGGAATGGAGTGTCTTGTGTGTGGAATAGGATGAAGGCTATTTGACTGAACCATAAAATGTGTGCAGGGGAGTAATGTACAATACAACTAGAAATGAAGATTGTATCTAGATTTTGAAGAGCTTTAAATGCTAGACCAAGAAGTTTGTATTTGTTCTTAGAGAGTAAGGCAAGTAATCTAAGAATAAGGTAGTATAACACAGTGTTCTGGACTTGAATTCAGAGGACCTAGGTCTGATTCTCAGTTCTTTCACTTACTATCTTTCTGACAATGCTTCAGTCATTTAACTTCTCTGGATTTCAGTTCCCCATCTGTAAAATGAGGTAGTTGGACTAGGTGGCCTCTGACATCCTTTACAAGTTCTATATCTATGATCCTATAGTCCTATGATAACAGAAGGCATTCTAGTTATTGAGCAAGGGAATGATAAGTCAGATTTCTGCGTTAGAAAAAAAATCACTTTAGCAGCTGTGAGGAGGATGGTTTGGAAAGGTGAAAGATTTGAGGTATAGAGTGGAGTGGAATAAGCATTTATTAAGTGCCTACTGTGTTCCAAGCATTGTGCTAAGCACTTTATATTATCTTATTTCATCCTCACAACAACCCTGGGAGGTAGGTACTATTATTCCCATTTTACAGCTGAGGAAACTGAGGAAGACAAAGATAAGTGGTATGCTCAGGTCACATATATATCTAGTAGGTGTCTGAGGTTGGATTTGAACTAGGGTCTTTCTGACTCTCTACCCACTATGACACCTAGGGAATCCATTTAGGAGACTAATATCATAGACCAAGCATGAGGTGATAAGGGACTGAAATAGGGTAGTTATGGTATGAACAAAAAGAAGGGATAGATGTGAGAGACATTGTAGTAAAAATTGATAGTTGACAATTGATTGTAAATTTGGTATATGGGAGAGTAAGGTGTTGACAACAACTCTGAGGTTGTGAACCTGAATTTCTGGAAGGATGGTGGTGTCCACGGCAGAAATAGAGATGTTCAAAAGAAGGGAGGGTTGGGGAGAGGGCAAGATTATGAGTTCTTTTGTGTGTGTGCGTGTGTGTGTGTGTGCGTGTGCGTGTGTGTGTGCTTTTAACAAAAATTGTTTTAAAACTTAAATACACAATAAGAAAAGAAAAAGAAACATTATAAACTTAAATACAAAATGAGAAAAGAAGAAAAAGCATTGCCATGTGCACAGTAAAACATGAGAGGATTCAAAATATACATCAATGCATTTCCATTTCAAGAAAGACTACATAATAAATACATAAATACTGCATGGGTTCCAAGCTATCCATCTTTTCTTTGCTTCCTTGTAAGTTTTCTTTTGTTCTCTTCTGTGCACATTTTACTTTGTTCTTTTTCCCCTCTTCTTCACCCCCCCCTCCAATAAGGCTACAATTAAGCATGGGTATACACACACATATACACATATACACATGCATGCACATATACACACATACACATATATACACATACATACAAACATATATAAATACACATATACATACCTACACTTACATGAACATACACCTACTTAAACACATACATATACATACATGTATATATACACAGAAATCTACATATACACATACATATACACATATAACCTAATATATATAGACTGACTTACACATACATATACCTAGATATCTATAATCATACTCATATATATATAGATATATACATCTATATGTAAGACCAAACTATACTTGTTTGTCCTCCGTTTCTCGGAGGGTGGATAACATCTTCCTCCATAGGTCCAAGTCTTTCCATATTTTTCTAAGTCCACCAACTCATCATTTCCTAAACCACAGCAATATTCAAACCTTATACTGTCTAGTTATTTTCAATAGTCTACTCTGAAGCAATATAGGTTAATATGGCTGACATACAGTGTAGTTTCCCTATTTTTCTCTTTTCATTAAAATTGTTTTAGCTTTAACTTTGTCTGAGATCATGATTACTACCCTGCCTTTTTTCCCTAATAAATTCTACTCCTGATCTTTGTTTTGTTTGTGTGTATCTCATATTTCCTATCTCTCCTGACTCCTCTACTTTACTACTACCTGCTACCTTGCTTTCCTATTATTTAACCTACACCTCCAAGATCCCTCCCTTATCCTCTCCCCTACCCTAAAATCCCTCTCTTATCCTCTCCCCACTCCCTACCACCGTAGCCTTTTATTTCTTTCTGAGTTTAGAAGACTTTTATACATATATATATACATACACAAATACATACATATACATCTATATATACACACACACATATATGCATTGTTCTCTCTTTAAACCATTCCCGATGAGTGTAGGGTTCCAGAACTACCAACTCTCCTCCCCCATCTAATTCCTCTGTGTCACTTCTTCCTCTCACACCTCACTGATATTAGATAACTACTCTTTTTACCTTTTGTATCACCTCATACTAAGTTCTACCCCAATATTTCTTTCTAATTACCCAATTACTAATAATATTCTTAGACATACAATTTACATTTCTTTGTATAAAAAGTAAACAGTCTGTCCTTATTGAGTTCCTTGTAATTAGTCTTTGATGTTTATCTTATTTTTCTCTTGAATTTTGTATTGATTTCAGATCTTTTTGCAACAAAATCCTGAAAATATGGCAATTCATTAAATGTCCTTTTTTCCATTCAGATATTGTCAGCTTCATCGGGCATGGTATTTTTAGTCACAGCCCAAGTTCTTTTGCTCTTTGATATATAATGTTCTAAGACCTGTGGTCTTTTAGTGTAGCCACTGTTAGGTCTTGTGTAATGCTAATTGTGGCTCTGCAGTATTTGAATTTTTTTTCTTGTTGATCATAATATTTTCTTCTTGAGCTAGGGATTTCAGAATCTAGCTATGATATTTCTGTAGGTTTTCCTCATAGGATCTCTTTCACATGGTCAGCATTTCTATTTCTACTTTCCTCTCTTGTTCTAACACTTTGGGACAATTTTCTTTAATTATTTCTTGTATTCTTTCTTTCATCATAGATTCCAGGTAGTCCTATTATTCTTATGTTTTCTCTTCTTGATTTGTTCTCAAGATCAGTTGTTTTTCATATGAGATGTTTTACTTTTTCTTCTATTTTTTCATTCTTTATATTTTGTTTTGTTATTTCTTGATCTCATAACTTTGCTGGCTTCTCCTTGCCCAATTCTAATTTTCAAGGAGTCATTTTCTTCCTTAAGATTCTGGATCTCCTTTTCTAGTTGGTTGACTTCATAATCTTTTTGTTTTTATTGGCTTGTTCTTATTTTTTTAAATTTTTCTTCAATCTCTCTCATTTGATTTTTAAAGTCTTTTTTAAGTTCTATAAATTCTTTTGGGGCAGGTGACCATTTGACATTACTCTTTGGGGTAGGAGAGGCTTTTTTTTTACTTTAATATCCTCCTTTGAAGACAAACCCCAGTATTCTCTTTTCCCATAGAAACTTTCTGTGTTTGGGTTCTTTTTACTTTGCCTGCTCATTCTTTAAAAATTTGTGGCAGCTTGTTATTGTAATCAACTCTACTCCTGTGGTATGGGGGATGATGTCTCTGGCCTCAGATCCTCCTTCAGTTCTCCTCTCTGGCCTGGAACCAAAACCAAGAACTCCATCCTCCTGTAAGTGCCCACAGCCAATGGTGTCCTTCCGCACTGCTTCTGCACTCAACAGGCTTGTTGTGTGCTGGTTCCTTCTGATCCAGTGCTGCATCTCAGCAGCATACTGTGGCCTAGTATTCCTTATCAGCAGTGGTTCCCTCCATCTTCCCCTGCTCAGACACCCAAATCTCTACATTGCCTGGAAGGTGAAAATTCCAGTGGCTGAGACTGAGACTACCTCCAAACCCAGCTGGCCCCAGGGCTTGTTGCTTTCTGTTTCAGAGGAATTAACCTGGAGGAGATTACATTTCACATGAACCAAACCTCAGATCTCCAGTTGTCCCAGGAGGACCACTGTTCTGCCCCAATTCTTGTCTATTTTACCACTCTCCATTAACCCTGGGGTACTATTTTGTCTTATTTGTGGAGGAAGTCTGGAGAGCTTGGAATTTTCTGACTTACTCCATCATCTTCCCAGAATCCTGTAGATTATGAGTTCTAGAGAGAGAATGCATCATGGAAAGATATTAAGTTGTTGAAAGATAATAATGTCTTCAATAACTCTCTTACAGGATTGTAAAAGACAAATGAAGTCATGTATATGAAACACTGGGCAATTTGCCTATTTACAAATCAGCCCTAGAGATTGGCAGGGGTTCTGCAAAGACAAGCCACCATAACCACTTAGAACTAATTGGCAATTTAGTTGGACTCCTTGATAATCAGATAGAGATTATAGACACAGTCTAAATGAATCCACCTGCCCATATGTGAAGACTGCCTGACCCAGACAATAATTCAGGAACAGCTATTTCAAGTGAAGATTGTGTACTATACAGTTATGCTGCTATTTTGTATGATATTTTGAAGACTTACTGAATTATTAGTGCTTTAATTTTGCTTGCTGTTGTGTATATTGATTTATATTGTGTAAGTATTCACTTACTTCTACGGCATGTGCATGGATTATTTTTTGCTACTTTAGACCTAAGGTAATTGAAGCGTCCCCTATGAAGGGATGCATTGCATTGTTCTATGTCAATCCTATGTATTATTTATCTACCTCACCCTGAGGCATCAGCTTTAATCCTTCCTTATTCCTTCTTTTACCCCACCCCAACATAACTATTTTTTTTATAATTTTCTCAATTAACCAGCATTTTTTCTCCCTCCTTCCTCCACTCCCATTGAAACAAAATAAAAACAAAACCTTTTTAACAAATATGCACAGTCAGGAAAAACAAAATTTCACAAGTGGTTCTGTCCAAAACTGACACATATTTCATTCTGCATCATGTCCATCACCTGTCAGGAATTAGTAGCATGCTTCATCACTGGTTCCCTGGAATTATTGGTTAATCATTGTTGCATAGATTATTGATGTATGTCTTTTGTGAATATCAACCTAGGGTGATTACCTGGGATACTAGGTTAATCCTCCTTTTGCTTATATTTATTTTGATCTGTGTTATTCAATTCCAGATGTCAAATATACCACAGCAGATTTTGCAAGGGACTAAAAAACTTCAAACCCCAGAGAAGAATGTAACCAGATGTATTGCTAATGCATTTTTGCTTAATTTGAAGATTTTCCCCTCCACTAATAGGCCCATGTGACCTGCTTAAGTCACATGGAAGCCAAAGTCACATGTGGAGGGAGGAGCTTGCTGAATGGGTGGATCACGAAGGTTACAGCAGAGCTGAGAGGAACTGAGATCAGAGCAGTTAGAGTTGAGGGGGAGAGAGGAAGCAAGCTAACTGTGCTGTGAATGTTTGTTTGTGGGAAGGCCTGAGCAAGGGGAAGGCTTTGGGATGGAGTTGCTCCCTGCTATGATAATGTGTATTAACTTCTTTGTTGCTGTGATGGATTTGGTTTACTGGTGTTGGGATTTGGCTTTCTGGTGTCTGAACAAATTCTTGGGTTCTGTCTTCTATATGGAGAGTCTGTTATATATTGCAATTCAGAACTACACCAACATATTCATAGTTGCCATCGGCACTGTGAATATTGCCTTAGAAATACACCAGAGTACTAGAGGGGCATGTAATATGAAAGTTTGGCATTCCCCTGGTGGAATAAAACCTCTTGAATTTCCCATCATTAACCTAAGCATTAGGACTACTTATTGAAAGAGGAAGCATCCAGAGCCTAGCTATGGGGCTTATAGTCCTTGAGAGATGGTATTCTTCTGACTTGTGGAGGCAGAGAAAGAGAGAAATAGAGAAGGGGGTGCAGAAAAGAGAGAGAGAGAGAGAGAGAGAGAGAGAATGAGAGAGAGAGAGAGAGAGAATGAGAGAGAGAGAGAGAGAGAAAGAGAGAGAGAGCAGAGTGAAAGACATAGGAGGGAGAGGAGAGGGAGAGGGAAAGAGAGAGGGAGAAAGAGAGGGAAAAGAGGAAGGTGGGGAAAGGGAGAAGGAGAGGATAGCAGAAGAGGAAGAGTGAGTGAGACTTCTAAGATTGTGTGCTCTGTATTGGGGTGGCGAGTGGAGGAGGAAACCAACAGACAAAAGGGGGTGCAATTTGTTAATAGCAGCAAGTGGAATCTGATTGATAACAAGTGCTCTGAAATGATGATAACATAGGACATGCTCATTTGGCTAGTGTCCTTTGCTCACTGTTCCGCTTATTAAAAGTACTCTGATGGAGGTGGCTGAAAATAGACTAAAGCTGCTAGGGGCGACATCTCTTCTAGCAACTGAGGAAAGACTGTGCAAGGCATAACTGCTATTAACTCTCAAACCCCAAGTCCTTCACCTCGATGTCTGCTGTTAGCAGAAGGTCCAATACGATTTTTGTCAACAGGCCATTAAATTAAATATTTCCTATTTTGGCTTAATGTAAAAACTATAATCATAACTGCATTGTGAAGCATGTCTGTACATCAGATGTTTGCAGAGGGAGGGTAAATGGAGAATGACAGTGACTAGTTAGAATCTATAGAACTAACTTCTCACACTCAGAGAAAAGACCAAGAAGCCTCAGGCAAAACTGAGCCTTATAGCAGTTTCTAGGAGGGGTAAAGAGGAGAGGAATCAACTCTACCAAAGCTAGTTGCTTCAGTGCAACAGCAAGCTCTTTAGCATACCCAGGATTGCTGCTAGCACAAGTTCTTGGATCATCTTTACTAGGAAAGGTAGCTGTCTAAGGGCTCAACAATCTTTAATTGCATTCACCAGTTCAGAGGAAAAGTCAGCACCCTAAACTTCGAAGAAAATACAAAGAGAAAAATAAGAAACCAACAGACAGCTCTACTGCCTGAATCAAAGCAATATTGCTATACACTTTACATACACCACTGGATCGAGAGAGCCTGTACTTCTGGGCAGCCTGGGAGTTCTGAATATAAAGCCAAAATCCTTCTCATAAGTTAGCCCCCCCCAAGGCAAAAGCTCACCTCTCAGAATATATGCCATTTTGGCTAATATGCTCAGAGCCAGAAGGCATCACAATTCTCATGACTCAGTGCCTAATTAGCTTAGTACCAAAAGATGTGGAAGCCTTCCTACAAGCAAGCTTCCCTTAAGCAAGTTTCCCTTAATGGGCTCCACTTCAGGCCTTAATGGGAGGGGAAGATCTTATAGCCCATTAACCTTACATTCAGGTACCTTTCTTACCTTTGTTTTTTTTTTTTCATACAGATTAAAGAAATCCTTTCTCCCAAGAGATGTAACTGAGGGTGTTGACTAAAGGGAAAGATTGGTACAGACCCACCAGCATGCTACTGCAAGTGAAATGATAAGGGCCTGCACCAAAGTGGTGGTGGTGTCAGAGAAAAGAAGGAGGTATATAGGAAATATGTAAAGTGAGATGTTGCAAAGGTCAAATCATCAGGCCTTGGCAAAAGATTGTATATGGGAGGGCAGAGATAGTGAGGAATCCAGGATGACTCCTAGGAGGAATGGTAGGATGGTATTGCCTTCTACTGTAAAAGAGAAGTAAGGAGGTCTGGAGGGTTTCAGCAGAAAGATAATGAGTTCCATTTTGGACATATTGAGTTTGAGATGTTTATTGGACAAGTGCGAGATGTCTGAAATGCATCTGGAGATACATGATTGGATATCAGCAGAGTTTGGGACATGATACAATTTGATAATCATCAGCACAGAGATGATAATTAAATCCATGGGATCTTATGAGATCAGCAAGTGAAGGAGTATAGATGGAAAAGAGAAAAGGTTACAAGACAAAACCCTGAGCGATGCCTGTGACTAGAGGAGATCCAGCAAAGTGGTCAGAGAAGGAGCGATCAGACAGGCAAGGGAGAACGCAGGAGAGAATAGCATCTTGACCATCTAGAGAGAAAGGAGTTTCAAAGAGGAGACAGTGAGCGATAGTGTCAAAGACTGAAGAGAAGTCAAGGATAATAAGGATTAAGAAAAAGGCTCTGGAATTTGGCAACTAAGAGATTATTAATAACTCTGGAGAGAGCAGTTTCAGCAGACTGATGAAGTTGGAAGCCATACTGTAAGAGAGAAGCCACATTGTAAGAACAGAGTGAGAGGAGAGAAAGGAGAGGCACTTTTGAAGGATTTTTACTACAAAGGGCAGAAAAAATTTAGTGGAGATGTTAGAATCAATAATACAATAATAATTACTAGCATTTATACAGTACTTTAAGGTTGGCAAAGCAATCTACAATTTTTTCCTCATTTTGTCCTCATAACAATTCTGAGAGATAGGTGTTATCCCATGCACCTCAAAGATAAGGAAACTGAGGCAGAGTATTAAGTGACTTGCCCAGGGTCATATAGCTAGTATGTATCCTACACCAAATTTGGACCTAGATCTTACTACCCACTGTACCACCAAGCTGCCTTATTACAAAACTGTTGAAAGAAAAAAGTAATGAAGAATTGGGGGACTATGGAACAGTCTCTGATGGAATTAGAGCAGAGGATCCACCAAGTATGTATTTTGTGAATTATCAGACTCATTTAACCATTCAACAATTCCTGACAAAATCCAGTATTTGGAAATTGTTCTTCTTAAAGAAAGCCTGCTGAGGACTTATTTTTTAAAAAATGTAGTTTTAATGTATAAAAGGGGGCAACTCATCACAGCAGTTGAGGAGCATACTTAAGACTTGTACTTAAACCCTCATATACAGGGAAAATGAGGCAAGCCTCCATGAGAAATAGATGCATTATTTGTAGGTGAGACAGAATCCATATTTTCATTCGTGATGCTAGGAATCAAAGCCTTACCTATGTATATAGAGCTAGATCGCTTAAACCATCTAGAAGAGCACAACTTATGCTGAATGTCAGGGCTAGCCCCTCTGCACCACACAGAAAAACATCAGTGAAGGTAAGGGTTAAGACTACAGTTAGTCATGTCATAAAAGAATTTCATTATCGGCCTAACTTGGGAATTTTCTCAGGAGAGGACCCACATATGAATTTTGGAAGAACAGCCATGGGAAACCTGGACAACATGAGTGTCAGTAGGTTTACGGAACTGGAGCGATTCTGACACAGAAAGGAGGAACAGGTTAATGGCAAGACTCAAGACAAAATGGAAACAAAGCGGGTGCCAATCAAATTGGGAAGGGCTGAACAAAGTATGGCATATGAATGGGGATGCTGCAGTACCAAAAGAATCCATGAACGGGAGTAAAGGGAAAAATGATGTGGAGTAAAGTGAGCAGAGCCAGGAGAATGATTTATACCGTAACTACAACATTGCAAGGAAAAACAAGCAGAAGACTTAAGGATCATGATCATACAACGACTAATCACAAATTCTTAAGATTTTTATGAATCATACTTCCCACCTCTTGGCAGAGAGATGACTAGAGGGGAAGAATGAGCTTCAATGAGAAATCCTGGTGTTCATGACACACATAAGTTAAATCTACGCCTATTTGTGGAGAGATTGGGTAACTTGTCTATTTACAAAATAGCTTCAGAGAATGGAAGGGGCCCCAGTGAAAGCCAGAGCAACCACTGATTGATCATCAGTGAATTAAATGGACTCCCAATTGAGCAAGTGGAGACTAAGGACACTTTCCTCAGAGGACCCTAAGCAAAAGAAAGCACCTACTAGTTGGGCAAAGACTCTCTGAACCAGTCAATAGCTCAGATGTAGACCTTTCAAGTGAAGAACACTACTGTCTGACAACCAGCTTGAATGAAGGCAGAGAAGGCGGATCCCAGAGGCAGCAACTTTCCTACCCGGAATATCTGTACCTAGTTTACAGACACACTCCATGGAGCATAGTAATATTTAGCCAGCCTGGGCTTTCCACAAATAGAGGTTTGGGAATTCAGGACTAGAGTTTTGATGAGGACTGTGTTTAGTCCATACTATCAACTAGCTCAGATATAAGGGCAGAGGAGGGCTAGGGTCTACACGACCAATCATAAAACTAACTTATTTTTTACAATTTATTTTTAATTTATGGAATAAAACGAGCATTTCCATAATATAATAAAAAGTTGATTGTACCTAAAACTTCAAATCTATTATCTATATTATTATCAAATATTATTATCTATATTATTATCAAATCTATAATTATCTATTATGTACGACTTGCCATTCCTTTTAAATACATAAGGTTATCTTCTAATTTTTTTTCTTCCCTCCCCCCAGTCCCACCCTAGAGATAGCTATCATCAGGCAGAAATAGGTGTGTGTGTATGTATGTATACATATACATATATATGTGTGTGTGTGTAAAATTATTCTATAAATACGTCTACTTATCAAGTCTTTCTCTGGATGCAGATTTAGTGTCTTTCTGCATATTTCCTTTATTTTTAATTTGTGTATCATAGTTAAAATAACTTAGTCACTCAAAGTTGCTCTTGAAACAATATTGCTATTATTGTATACAATAACTAATTTATGATGGTCCAGGTGACACTGGTAAAATCATAGCACAGGTAGCCAGATGACAATGCTAATGTTTACCCCTATAATGTGTGCCTTGCATGTAATTGAATGTTTACTTATGCATGTGTTAATTATTTCATGCTTTGATATGTTCAGTCAATAAACATTTCAGAGCTTACTTAATAAATCCTTGATAAGTACTTAATAATTAAGCCAGGGACTGTACTAAATGTTGTGTTTACAATGAAGGATAAAAGATAGTCTTTGTTCTCAAGGAGCTCTTAGTGTAATGGGAGAGACAACATGTAAACAACTATGTACGAACAAGCTATAAACAAGACACATTATGGATCCCATCTATAGGAAGTCTATTTTCATTATCCTAGCTGTTAATATTCTGCCCTCAGAAATTACTTTTGATGCAAATGTAGTTCGTATTTAATTTTCTAAGTACCAGTTACCATTACTAGAAGTGCAGATGACTCCTTGGAAGCAAGGACTTTCATTTTTGTCTTTGTATTCCTAGGTTTTAGCTCACAGAACGCTTGTTGAAATGAATCAATTTAAGTTGCCAATAAATGCCCCTGCCTTACATCAAAACTCTGTTTAAAACTTACCTTATCTGTGAAATCCAGCTAGACTAAACACACTGGACTCATCACTGCTACTTCTTCTTCCCCCAATATAACTAATAACTCCCTTTGTATCTAAGTATAATGAAGAAATAATATCTAATTAATAGTTATGACTACGTAGCAATAGAATCATGTTATTCATGTTTTCTTTCATTGACATGGACCAAAGATCCTTGTTTAAGTAAGGATGTCAGGGTAGTTTCTTAAGTGTCTTTCTGCTTTGAGAAGTTGAAATTTTTTAAAATAAAAAATATGCCTTAATCATACAGGAAATGCAGTGATGGCAGTGTGATATCGTGTGGAAAGAAAAAACACTTGATTTAAAGGACCTGGGTTCAAATCCTGAGTCTTCCATCTACAAATTGTCTAACCTTGAGCAAGTCACTACCGTTCCCTAGGTCCATTTCCTCATCTTTAAAATGACGGGTATTCAGGACTCAATGACCTTTAAGGTCCAGCTGACTCATCCTTCCACCAGTCCTAGTCCCCGAGTTCCTCACATTTGCCTCTTTGAGCTCTCTCTCAGGGGGCAAAGCTGTTTCTCAAGTCTCTCCACTGCCCCCCCACCCAGAATGTCATTCTGCTTGCAACCTACTTGTAGCTATAGGAAAAGGAATCTTCCACCTCAATGGTCTTATCTACTGATCCTACTATTAACCTGTAAGAGAGCCTCAACAACTGATAAGGTGTTTTACTGCATTCATTCCACTTAGCAACACAAAACCATTTCTATTGCAGAAAAAAACAAAACAAAACATGAGTGTGGAATTTGAACTGACTACACATGGGTCCCATTTTTCAATACTGTTTGCAAACTGAAAAGTGAATACTTTGGAAAATTTCAAAATGGCTCCTCATCAGTTGCCAGGAGCCCTCCTAGTCTTCAAGTGTTTTATTTTTCTCCCTTAGTCCTCATTTACTTCCCTTTATAAGTTGGGTCATTATTAATATAGGCAGAGGATATCATGTGTCCAAACTATTTTTTTCACACCCAGTGCCAGGAGAAATTGATAAGGTTCTGCTGTGACTTTCCAGTAAGGAGTACATGGACAGGTTCCATCCACATCATTATAAGTCCTTTGTTAAGTCTGTTAAGCTCAGATCATCTTTTTTGAATGCTTCCCAGCTATTCCCCATCTTGTCCAAATATCTCCCAATCTGCCTCTCTCCAAACTCTTCTACCCACAACACAATGCAAAATATAAAGAACAAAGACCAAATTAAAATGTGCATATGTCATTTATTATTAAAGTATTTTTAAATTCATGAAATACAGTGTAAAAGTACAACAAAGGTACTGTGACCATTTAGATTAGAGATAATCAGGTTATTTACATGTGTGTAGGTATATATACAAAGTGCAGATAAATACAGAAACACTACAAAATAAACAAAAAACACATTATGATAACTTACTGGAGTACTTCCCCCCCCCATATACCATATTGCAGTTTGTCATGTTAATTAATGTCTGTAGAGAAATTCCTAGGACTGAAATATTGTATCTAAACATCTACGAGTGATTAAGACTCCAGTACCTCCAAAATAAAAACTGTAAGTAGGATTCTGAATTGGAAACCCTGTCATCTTCCCTGCCAAATCACGCCCTTGCATTTGCAAAGGTTTCACCTCAGAGTTTAAGACCAGTTTTGCAGTAGCCAAGGATTACTGCTGACCCCGAGTATAACATGCAGGAAGTATTATGGCAGTCTGTGGAAGTTGGTGTGGTGCCTTCAATTAGGGAGGAAGCACCATGGAAGATAGCAAAAGTAGATATGTAACTCTTGACACGGGGCCCCAAGCAGGGGAGATCCCACTAATCTGGGGGACTGCAAAAACTATAAGGCAAAACTGAACACTCTTTGTACCTCAAAGGGAAAGCCTTCTGTCAGGAACAAAAGTAAAAATGATTTCTATTATGTAACTGCCCCAAATTAGCCAATGAAGTCAAAAGGAGATGGGAAATGTCTAACTCAGCAACAATATAGATGGCCTTTTAATACTTGCAGTGGCTCACACTATAGAAAGAATAAATTCACTGAAATGAAAACCCTTTTGCAGCAGCTGCTGGGAACAGAAAAACAATCAGATACTTAGAAAATTGCCTCTGTTGTTTGAAACACCTTGGTATAAACACAACCTGCATTTTTCTCTGTAGCCTGGAGATATTAGTCAGAAAACTAACTTCAAAGAGGGGCAAGAAAAATTGGTCATTGTGTTCTAATCGCGCGCGCACGTGTGTGTGTGTGTGTGTGTGTGTGTGTGTGTGTGTGTGTGTGTAAGAAATCTTCCACTTTCAAAGATTTGGCTAAGTTCTTCTGAGCACTTCTGCCTTTCATCCTGAGAAAATACCACCATGTTAATTTTGGCATAATTTGAGAGAGAAGAACATCCAACAACCTTGTATTAAAAATACCCATAGTGGTGTCTTCAAAAGGGCTTGTGTATACCTGAATGTGCACAGGTTCTTGTGAAGCTACTAGCAAAGAAAATCCATTGTTTTCAGTATTAGGACATTTTTGTGGTGATGGGGTCAGGTGTGTAATGGTTAATGTCCATGAGGAATAAGATCATGGGTAATAGGTATCACTGATTTGGGCATTAATGCACATCAATCATTAATTTGCCTGGGCCTTGTTATATGTCTTTCATAAAAAAGTCTGGATTTTTAAAAAAAGATGACTATGAATTCATTTGGGGAGACTTAAGGTTTGAGGAACCATCCATCCAAAAGCCACCTTATGAGTACCACCGATAAAGTTTCAAATATTGTTGGGACACTAAAGTAAACATATACTGTCTAGGGTACTATGGCTTCTGTGCTTATAAAACATAATTAAGTAATCAGATACCTTTGGGGTCCTGCACTCTATAATCATTCTGAGATTATATCCATAGTCAGAGTTCTATGTCTCTGTGTATCAGGCGTGGACACCAAACGCCATGAGCACTACAGGGGGAAGGGCAAAGGAGGGCGGTGTCAGAAGTAAAAGGATGTCTCTGGGTAGGCTCTCAGAGAGAATGCTAGTATTTCTCTAAAACTTAAATATATGAAATTAAATAATAGTCTATGCTATAAGAAAAAACATAGAGTATCTTTATTTCCTCTAGTTTAAGAGGGATTAACGGTGAGTTACCAGGTGAGTATTTTTCTCCCTGGCTTCTGAAAAGGGGTTGGGAGAAAGGATACAAACTGTCAAGAACTCTAATTTGGTTCATGATAACCATTCCACATCTAGGAACACAGAACAGTAAGATGGGGCATACCCAAGGAACAAAAATACTTGCAGCAAACTCACAGAGAAAGCAGTCGGCTATCTTGTGGCTGAAGACACCTCAAGGCCAAGATAAGACAGACTTTGGACATTCTCCTGCCACAAAATATAGTAATATTTTGGACCACTTATTCTATTGTATTACATTTTCAGGGTGTAGTGGCATAAGAAAAAAAAAACAGCTACATAGTTTCCATGGAGACACTTTTCACACAACATAAATAACAGTTACGTAATATAACACATGACAATTTCACACTGATTATTAGGCAACCAATAGTTGTTATGGTCAAACCACAAAGCATTCATGAAAACTGAGATATAATTTTATCATAGTCACATACTGCCTCTGCTTATAAGTGAGATGCATTTCAAATTCTATTAAAAATACTTCCTGGATCACCAATTTTGGCACTGTATTATTATTAGTCCAGATCCATTATTTCATTGGTATAGGGCAGAGGTGTCACACACATGGCCCATAACACTCCTGAGTGCAGCCCAAACAGATTAAAATGTAATTGGGATAGTTTTTTTTTAACAAAATAAAAATACAACAGAACACATCATGTTTTTCTGAGTCAATACGCAGCCCAAAGGGATTATTATGTACATATAACCCTGTTTCTGTTTGAGTTTGACACCATTGTTGTAGGAAACTCCAATTTTATCATTTTAGAGAATTTCAGGGAAAAGTCCCCAAACATGTATATTGGCAGCTATAACACAGAGAGTTGACTGGGACACAGAGGTTAAGTGACACGCCTGTGGTCAGGTGGCCATGTCTCAAGAGGCAGGACCTGATACCGGGTATTCCAGACTTGAAGGTCACTCTATGCCTGGCTGCCTCCATATGACTATTTCTTGTTCTATAATTTTCAGATTTCCCTGATACTTGGAGTCATGCAATTCATGTAGACATGCTATTAAGGCACGTTAGCCTCATTTACAACATGGCTTTGAAAAACAGGTCCAATTTTGTAAGCAATAAAGATGAAGAAAGTACAACTGCTGGGACAAAGCAACAAGTTTGAAATCTCTAAAGTATAGCACATTATGAATAAGCACATTATGTCTATAAAATATTTAGAAAAATGTACAGAGAAAGAACAGCAGCAGACTATGAACCTCTATTAGCAAGAAAGAAAGCTGGCTGCAACCTTTGCCTGGCAGTGTAGTGACCCTCATACAAACCAAGTTCAAAAATGACCCATTAAGCCCTACTCTATTGCAATTATATTATGAATTTGAATGTGATGACATTTAGTTTGTGTTTAAAATTAAACATAGACCGAGACTTCTTGATTGAGCAGCAGACATATTTCAGTTCTGAGTCTCCTATTAAAGGAAAGATGGCCTTTGGGGGAAAAAAAAACAAACTAACCTACTCTAAGAGATTTTCTTGCATTATGGAAAATGTATATTCAAAAAAGATTTTCACAGGCTCCTTTTAAGTGAACCAAAAAAGATAACCCGAGACTAGATTTTGGCAAATGAATAAAAGGGCTATAAAATGTGAATATGACATGTGACTAAAGTGTAGCATAGACATTCAAGAATATTACGAAGACTAAAACTTTTGATCCAGGTCATGATTCTGGCAAGATATTTATTACACAGGGAAATAATTGTAATTGTTATTGAAATTATTATTCTGGAAAATGAACAAAGAATACGTCATGAACACTGCTGTCATCAGAAAGGTGCTATAAGGCAAAACTTGATACAGGGTGGAGAGAGCAACAGTAGGTGTCAGTAACACAGAGTTAAGAGTCCCTGCAAGGGGGCGATGGGCAAATGAACCTATGCGTGTATGGGTGTTCATGTGCCTATTAATTTACAAGGAATATAATACTATTAATGCTGATACTAGTGTTATTAAACAAGATTCAGGATTTTAGTGCAAAGAGGGATTTTTATCATTTTACAAATGAAGTAACAAAGTTCCAAAGGGGTTTAAATTCTTAAGTTCCCCAATGTAAGACAACTCAGAACCAGGATTAGAAGCTAGGTCTTCTGACTCCTGGTCCCATGATGTCTCAGCAATTATTTGTTTTATAAAACACTGCCAGCATTGATTCTTCTAATATTATAAAACCATTCTGTCTGTAGCATTCACCTTTCACCAAACCTACTTGCTTTCCAGCCACAAACATTTTGTCTCTCTCTCTTTTCAATACTAAACCTTTATTCCGTTTTCAATTTTAAATGCATAAGTACTTTGCGGCATGGCTTTTTTGCAACTGAGTATATTTTAACCTGTTTCTCTTAGGAAAGTCATTTTACAACAGACCGAGATCAGCAATTACAATATAGAGTGAGACCCACACAGTCAACACCTTATTATCTCTGCCTGTGGGAAGTATTGATATTGCCAGCAAAACAACATAGCAAATCCACCAAGCTTGGCTGGGGTCATGGCATTGCTGCCTGCATTCATGAGTCAGCTGGATGGAAAAGATCCTTACGATATCTCTCCACAGTGAAGAGAAGAACTCCAAGGACCTACACATAGCTGTCAGCAAGGACAACCATTTCTGCAAGATGAGAGGCAACAGTATGCTTCATAAGGTGCTAGATATCTAATTCTAAACTTGATAAGCCAATAGTTCCCTTTCTAATTTGTATTCATCGACAATTCAATACAATCTCCAAGAAAATAAAGCTCATAAACAGAATGATATAAAGACTATCAAGCCCCAGATATTACTCTGGTTCAAGAGAGATGGAAGAAACTAAGACAACCCAATTTAAACAGTATTTCATTTATATTTAATTTTCAGTTCAGTATAATCTTTAAAATACATAGCTTGCCCATCTGATGTCTTCACAGAAGACCTGTGTCATCAGTAGACGAAAAACTCAGAAAAAATCATGCCAACAGTCACAAGGTATTTTGAAATGTTGTAAATGTATGTGGCATCTAGGTCTGTGTTTTTATATTGGGTGTTCATATATAATTGCCTTATATTGTGTATTCATATATATTTGGTGTTTTATTGGCTTCAGAACTGCTTCTGTGAAAAGCCCCTATCATACCTCAAGCAGGATATAAATAAAATTTTTATAATTATATTTATACAAAGGGGTAAAAATCTAGAAGTAAAGGAGATATCCATTAAAAAAATTTAATGAGTGCCTACTATGTGCAACACACTAAGATAAATAAGACACAGTCCCTGTTCTCAAGGGGCTTTGGGTAGTAAAACAGATAAAACTAAGAAGCTGTTGGGAGAGAATAATCACATTCTGGATGGGTTAAGGTTTAATCAGTGTATAACCTAATTTGGCCTCATTTACATAGATAACACACATTATTGCATATGAATATTATCATCTCCTCAGATAACAAATAAACATAAAGCGATGTATTTCTTTGAAATGCTAAGGACCAGCAAAAACTGACATATAAAGAAAAGTCAACTCAATACCTTTTTTTTTTCCAAAGAGAAAAAAGTATACAATTTAAATTATATTATGACATGTGATTTCTAGATACTTCAGGGAACAGTGAGTAGGGATGAATATATTTGGTCAGGACTCCCAAAAATCTTGTAGCAGTTTCTTGGGTTATAAGTTGCCTGGACTGGATGACCAACTCAGCATTTCTATTTCCAATTCTGCCATTGTTATGCTAAAAAAAAGTACATGGTTTTTCTTGATCAAAAAGCAAGTCATTTAAATGGAGTGCTAGCTTGAAAAGACAGGCCAACGATTTAAATCCATTTTGTTTCAATGACAGCGGAGCTGTACAAACTGCCAATAAGGAACTTGACAAAAATCGGCCATTTTCATTGAGTGGGCTGATCCCTGTATCTGTGTCAGATAAAATCATAGCACTTATTATTATTATTGTTACCATGGATACCATGAAGATACTGCCATCCACTAACTCTAATTAGAGGAAGACAACATAATTTTCTGGAACTAGTCCTGTTTTGCCTTCATAAGTTGCTTTTAACCATCCAGGTTCGACTGATGGGTAGACTGCAAAGCAAAGACAAACACAGTACAATTTATAATCATTCATTATCTGAGAGAAAGCATTTAAATTCTGATTAGGCTTTATGGACATTCTCAAACTGACCATCACGTCATAGGCTCATCAGAGCTGAGAAGGGCCTCAGGGGCATCAGTGAAGAACTACAGGGACTCTCAGCATTGGAAGGCATTTCATTTCACAGCCCATTTAGCTGAACCCAAACCTCATCAAGAATCCCCCTGACATCATGTCCAACAGGTGGTCATCTAACTTCTGCTTGAAGACCTCTAGTAAAGGGAGCCCAACCAGATCTAAGGCAGCTAAGTTCCCTTCTGGAGAGCCTTGGTCTTCATTCCAGTAAGCTGGAACCTGCCTCTTGCTGTGTCCTCTCAGTGTTCTTAGTTCTGGCCTCTGAGGCCAAGAACAAGAAGATGAATCCTCCTTCCCCGTGACAGCCTTTTGAATACTTAAAGAAAGAAATCATGTCTGTTTTCCAGGCTAACCACCTCCAGTTCACTCAATAACTGATCCTTGTGCTGCTTAATCTTGATGCCCTGTAAATACTCTGATCACCCTACTCTGGAGCACAGAACTCAATAAAAAATTCCAGTGGGGGGGGGGTGGGAAGGACAGGGGTGCAATGTCTGACCAGGAAAAAATACAGTGAGACAGTATTATGACTCTCTTAGGCTAAAATTATGTTAGCTTTTTTGGCTACACTATCATATTGTGAACTTTTTTTTACATGAGGCCTTTTCTGATACCACCAGTGGCCAAGTGCCTCCCTTAACCCCACCAATTGCTTTATGTCAATTTTACATATTCACATTATATGTAATCATGTGCGTGCTTGCGCACACGTGCATAGACACACACACTCGCACACATTCACACATTCACACACACACACACACATACACACACACACACACTTTTCCCCGATAAAATATAATCTACTTGAGGGCAGATATTGTTTCAGCTTTGTCTTTGTATCCCCAGCGCCTATCACAGTGCCTAGTATACAGAAGGCACTTAGTAAATGCTTGTTGAATGATCTTGACCTAGTAGTACTTTAAAATTTCCGTATCTCTTTAGCTGCGTGGCTAGCTAGCCATTCTCCACACAGAACTTGTCAAGCTGATTTTTTTAAACCCAAGGTTTTATCAAAATCCATTCATTTGAACAGACTATTGGCTTACTTAACTTTATTTTCCTTCAATGATAGTGAATGAATAAATGGAAAAGCATTTCTTAAGTGCTTAGTATGTGCCGGGCACTGTGCTAAGTACTGCAGATATAACAAACCAAATGAGACCCTCCCTGCTGTCTGTCAAGGAGCTACATACTGATTGGAAGGAATAACACAGAGAAAGGAGTGCAGCTATAAGTGAGATCTAGAAAGATCCAGTAGACCTTAGGGTGCAGGAACAGGTCAGACGGTAATGCCAAGGTGGCTGGAGAATGTAACAGCAAGCCAGACGGGAAGATCTGCTGGCCTTCTATCCGACTGGAAGGATGATAGTTGTTGATTCCCTACTCATTCAAGCAGTATTAATGGCTATATCCTCCTTGCCCCACAGAGGGCTGGAGTAGAGGGGGGAATCAAGGTTCTTTTCCTTGTTAGTAGTGACGGGAGGTCAGTTTCCATCTGGGAGGGGGAGAAAGGAAGGGCAAGTTGGAGGGATGGCTTCCTGAAGCATCTGCCCTACTGGGACCCCCACAGGTGGGCTTTGCATGGCAGGGACGTCAGAGGATGGAAGGGGTAGGTATCATCATTTCTCCTGTGCCTGCTAAGATCCCTGGCACTCCTCGATCCCTTTTAGATTCAGCCCAATGTTCTAATTTCTCAATATCTTTTTTGGATCCTGTCACCTAAATTATTAATTGTCCCTTTTAGCTTTGTGCCATCTGCAAGTTTTATTCATATGCTACTCACCCATACAGAAAAGGCTGAGCTTGGTGTCAGGAAGTCCTGAGTTCAAATCTGTCCTCAAATACTGTGTGACCCAGAGCAAGTCATTTAACCTATGCCTACCTCAGTTTCCTCATCTGTAAAATGTGGAAAATAATAGCAACTGCTTTCCAGGGTTGTTGTGAAGATAAAATGAGACAATAATCAATAGTGTACACACACACGCACACACACACACACACACGCGTGCGCATGTATTATATATTTATGTATACACACACAAAAATATATGTCAGATATAAGAAATGCTATATAAATGCTAGCTATTATTAATTTTCACCTTCATTGAAGTCACTTATAAAAGCGTTGAAGAGCACAGGGACAATAGTGGTCTCATGAACACTCTATTACAAACTTCCCTCCAAAGTTGGGTCTTCCAAGTTCATCTTCCTAAGGAAGAAGCTGAATTGGGGGTGGGGAGGAGGGGGGTGTTAAGTGATTTGCCCAAACTGATATATCTAGTTAATGGCAGACAGGGAACTAAAACCAGGTCTCCTGACTCCCATTGAAGTATCTTTTTACTCTGTCACACTGGATTCTTCATCTTAAATACAATCATCAAAACCAAGCAATGATTTATTTGCATATGGAGCACTGGGTTAGGTAAGGGGAAGGGAGGGGAGGGAAGGAAAATGCTATCGTGGACATGGATTCTACCTTCCTCTGCGAAAAATATGTGAATAGATGAATTCAATGAAAATTTGTTGAACTGAATGGAATTACATATAGTGCTTACCATTGGAAAATATTGCCCCCTGTGGGAAGGAGAGTTCATGACTGTGCTCAGCTTTACAGGAATACATGGCTTTAGCTTGGCTAAAACATAAGAAGAAAAGTTTTTGCATATCAATTAAAGTGTATATACATTTAAAACAATTTTTAAACATATTATTGTTTTGCTAAACTTTACCATTATTATTCCAAATAATCACTTATCTGATCTATGTATAGATATATATGTATACACATAAGGCCGTGCAACTTGTATGATAGATAGTGGGCTGATGGTCAGGAAGAACTGGGTTCAAGTTCTGCCACTGGCACACACAGCTGAGTGACCCAACAAGTCATTGAGCATCTCAGTGAACCAGGCAACTCTCTAAGAATAAAATTTACACACTAGTTGCCATTATTATAAGTGGAGAAAATTTACACATAGGAGAAAAGCATAGATTCGGACCAAAAGAGGCCTCTCCTCCAAAATAAACAGACACAGTACATATGTTTATGTGTACATACATATGTAGGTATATTACAATACACACATGTGTGACAAATGAAAAACTCTGAGAGACAAGAGTTTCTGAGTAATTAATAATCAATTCATTAATTAGGCTAGCTGGCAATCAATAAATTGATGGTCAATGGCTTCTCTTAACAACAAAAGACATGGACGGATTGAAAGCTTGAATGATCCCTGAAAGAGAACTGCCTTGACAACTGAAAATCAACCCTGATTGGTAGACATATAATGAGGAGGCAAGATATTAGTCTTTGGCTCCTCTTGCTGGGAAGATGGCTTGATCATGAGACTCAGCCACTGCCCGCAATCTAAAAAGGGAAATACATCTCTATCCAGACCACTCTGGTTGATTTTCTCCTTCACAAGCTAGGTCATCATAAACTCTAATGGAGGGGTACAAGGACGGGGGGTCTTCTCCTAAGGGTAAGAATAGCCCGGACTGGATTCTGCTTATATCTAAACAGAAGTAAGGTATCCTAATTGTGTGGGGTCCTGCCTAAGACAGAAAAACAGGGATGGTGAACCTGCAGCCTCTAGGTCCTCGAGTGCAGCCATTTGACTAAATCTAAACTTCAGACAGCAGCACTCGAGGACCTAGAGGGCCACATGTGGCCTTGAGGCTGCAGGTTCGCCACCTTTATAGAACATGTTCCTTGAGGGCTAGGACAATCTCATCAATCAGTTATATCCTTCAGAGACTGGCTTTTTGCAGGAGTTGGACCCTTAATGAGGAAATAAAGGAGAAAAGTGCATATCCTACATTAGTAGCTGGTTATTAATATGACAGTAAAATAATAATAATTTCCTCTCATATATAAATACAACTGTGTAGATTAAGTGTGTGTGCATGTGTACATACACACACACATGCACATATACACACACTTCTAGAAAAGAAAATTAGATAAATCAGTAATGGTCAAATGGTCTAACAGCTTTCTTTGACATAGAACATACAGTTTGTGAAAAGAAAGAAGATGACTTTTTAATATAAAGTCAATACTCAGATGTTCTGAACATAACTCTCAAATGAGGCTCTCTGAAGTAACTTTTCATCTGAGATCACTCAAATTTTTAAAAACACAAACTATTTCCTTTCACTGAATGCCAAGAAAAACTTCATTAAATCTCACTGCTACAAAGTCACTAAAGATAGTTACAAAGAAAATTCATGTTAGCCAGTATTCGGCTATTAAAACTATGGAGAAGAGATACAATTAATACATTTTAGTTTCAATTACAAGCAAAAATTTCAGTATTTTCATGAATTTCTCACAAGCCATTTTCATTAGAGTATTTCATACTTTTAACATATGAGCTAACTGATTTTAGGACATACTGGGAAGATAAATGCACACACGCATACATATATGCATTTTCCCCCAATGTCTTGAATATACATATAGAAAATATTTGCCAAGATTTCAAACTTTTCAATGTGGGACCAGGAAAGTAGCAATTTTCTCCTGATAATATCTTCAGTTACAGGTGTTAGCTTTGCTTAGATCTCTGATGACATAATGTAGATTTTGTAAAGATGAAACTTTTCTCCTCTAGTGCTAATGCTTTGTCACTGCTTTTGGTCTACCGAAGAGAATGGGAAAATAATACCATCCTCTATCGTGGGACTCTTAGGAAGATTCTAATTGTCTTTTGAAAAATATTTTGCACATCTTTCTTGATACACAGAAGGCAGCTCTGAAATCTCTCTCTCTCTCTCTCTCTCTCTCTCTCAAAGATATCTAACCCACAGGAAAGAATTTCTTACAACATAATCCATAACTCATTTTTTAGTCCTAATTCCAAATGTTATTTAATCAAGGGTAAACTCAGGGGTGTGTTGAAGCTAGCTTGAACTAGTAGGATTGCTGATAGTTAAAATTTTACTGTGAGCATTCATTATACCTTGGAAACTGGTAAATGCTGTAAGTCAGGACTTGATTTGTTAGTTGTCTAGACTTACGAAAGTGATGGAAAAAAATGTTAATGGAGATTGACCTTAAAGATGAGTCCTGTGTACGTTCTCTACTCCCTGCTTCTCCTCTCTCCTCACCACCCACCTACACTTATCCAGCTGTTAAATATTTATTAGCACACCACTAGGTAATACTTCAGGAAATTTAAGTTGGCTAGCATATAGAATTTGCAAGACTTTTCTTAATTCGAAAAGAATTTTTAAATGCCTGCCAATACAAGTCCCATTTCTTCTGATTTTCCTTACAGCTTTAGCTCTATCACTCAGCTCCAGACCGGGGATACGCAGAGCAATGGTATGGCCCACAAACTTACACAGTAGCCATAAAATGGTGTACTTAATTTTTAAAAGGAATTTGAATACGTAGAATGCACCTCGATGTGTGTCTTGTAGAACTCTGCTGTGTACTCTGGGGGTGAGCAGAAACAAAAGAAGCAAAAGATAAGAGGGTCTACCATTACAGAGCTTATCACCCATTTATCAGGAAAGATGAAACATGAAACATAAAGAGCACAATGTAAGTTAGCACATAATCCAGTATGGTGACTCCTGTTATTTGTAGAAAAAATCCACTAACAGCCCTGAGAGAGCAGAAGTTCAGTTCACTTTAAAAGGAACAGAACTGGGAATGAAGGAACAGAGTGATAAGGGCTAGAAGGTCACTGTTCTCTTCACTTTGTTTTTTAGTTACTACAGAACTCTTGAAAAGACAATGAAAGAGAGAAATTTAGATCATTGAACATTCAGACAGGCCTCAAGAAGCAGCAGTATTGAATTTAAACACAGAAGACAGGTGCTTGTAGGCAATGGTGGTAGAGTGCCCACTCTCCCATGCAGCATCTCTGTATCAATGCAAAGCCTTAGGAAAATGACCAAAGTTCTGTGAACCTCAGCTTTCTGATCTACAACATGGGAACAACAAAATTTGAACTACCTGATTGTAAGGGTTGTGATCAAATGTGACAATATACAGAGTACTTTGTATATCCCAAAGTGCTAGATAAAAGTCAGCTACTATAGTTTGGACTATTACGGCTTGCAGCAACTTTCCATAAACAATTGACAAAGCACCAAAAACTAGCTTAAACAAAAAAATTTCAACTTAAGTCAACAATGTAATATGTGTACAAATTGTGTACAAGGCACCATTATCAACTGCAGATGGATATAAATGTTTTAAAAAATGACATACTCACTGCCCTCAATGGGTTTACAAACTTACAGAATGCAAACAAATAAAAATGATGCAAAGTAACCTTAACTGATTAAGGAAAGATCCAAGACAAATGTGTTATAATAAATCTGAGAAGGGAGCATTTACTTTAAACAGGTAGAATAAAGGAAGATTTCACATGAGAGGCAATACCTGATCTGGATCTTGAAGAGAAGGATTTAAACAAGCCTAAGCAAAGGGGAGTACTTTTTGTAAATGCATGGAAATGTGAAAGTGCAGGATAAGATCAGGAAATAGCTAGTAATGAAGTTTGGTGACCGTAGATTATGCCTAGGCGAATAATAAGAAATGAGACTGGAAATGTACACTGGAAGCAAGTTATTGATGGCCTTAAATATCAGGCTAAGAAGTGTGCATTTAATTTTGCACGCAATAGGGAGTTGATTTCTGAGCAGGGAATAAAAAGGTGAGACAAGTACATTAGGAAAATCATTTTGGAAGCTGTGCAAAGACTAGAGTTTGGGGGGAAGAAGTGCAGTTAGGAGGCTGTTATATTAAAGGTGAGAAAGGATGAGGGCCCGAAGAGGGTGGTAATGATCCTACTAGAAGGGAAGGGACAATTGCAAGAGGTATTGTCAAAATAAAATCAACAAGACTTGTCCACGATTAGTTGTGAGAGTGGAATAGTGAGAAGAATGAAAGATGACAGTGATATTAACCTAGGGGAATAGTGGTAATGCCATCAGAAATAGAGAGGTGGAGAGAAGAAACGGTTCTAGGGAAGGAATATAATTAATTCATAATTAATTATATATGCTATATTATACAATTATAAATATAATTGAATTATCAGAAATTATTATAATTATATAATATAGCATATAGTTAATATATTAATTAATGCATAAATTAATACTGATGTATTTTATATATTTACTTGCATTACATATTTATATATTGGCAAATTGATTTTGAGGTTTTGATGGGATGCCTGCATGGATACGTCCAGCAGGAAGTAGAGATGGTGGACCGGAACTCAAGAAAGAGATTAGGGTTAGATCTATAGGTTTGGCAGTATTTTCATAGAAGTGATAATTGAAGCCATTGAATTTGAATGTAAATTGAGAAAAGATGGCCAAGAATGGTGCCTTTGGGTACACCTATTCTAAGGAGGCAAGATGATTCGGAACCAATGAAATAGACAAAGAAAGACTGTCATATAAATAGGAATATCAAGAGAAAGCTGTGTCATGGAAGCTAAGGAATGTTCACGGATTTGGAGCTAAAGGGGAACTCAGAAGGTTACCTAGTTCAACAATCATATAATCCCTCTTTCTTTCAAATACCTGAAGATGGTTGAGAAACTTGGATGGTCAAGCAACAAGAGTAAAGTACAACACACGAAGAGCCTAAGTATCACAGTGGTATGCTCCAAATATTTAATAAATGGACCATAGGAAAGAATTCAGGAGATAGGTTAGATCTCTAAGGGAGATTTACAGGACAGGAATAGAACAAGATAAGAAGCCACAAATGGTTTGTAGTTTAAACTCATGCATGAAGTATACATATCAATGTATACTTTGGTACTGAAGTACCAAAGTATGTAATTAGGAGATAAAGGCACATTTAAAGCAAATCATAGAAATTAAAGGTTAGAAAGGGTCTCAGAGGTCATCCAGTCCTACCTTCCCTTTTTCCAAAATGAAATATGATGCCCAAAGTGGTTAAGTGGAATGTCCAATATTTATAGTTGCAGAACAAAAACCCAGAATTTAGGTCTCCTCTAATTTTCAGTCCAGTATTCTTTCTCTTACACAGCTGGTTGTTTAAAGTCACATTTATCATAATAATCTTCGTTATATTATAATCTTATGATTGGCTATATTAATAGAGTAGCTATTTTCTTAAAGTTCTTGTCTCATTTCTATGATTATTCTATATCCCATTTGTAGACACCCAGTTTTCCAGTTAGTGCAACCTAACAAAATATCGCCATCTGGTGGGGAATCTAAATTGAAGGCCAAGGTCCCCCCCCCCCCCAAAGTGTTAAGAATTTCAAATAGAGTCACCACAGATATTTCATATTTAGAGGTAAATCTGGATTCCCATACTCAGGTCTAGAATCAAGCTCTTCCACAATTTTATTTGTGATGCTTGCCTTGCTCCACAGAGCAAGTCAAATGCAGAGGATGAGGAAAGATATCTACAAAACTTTTATATGGGTTGACAAAACAATTTAACACAACTGACTACACAGAAAAGATGTATAGTCATGGCCAAGTGAAGATTAAGGGATGCAATATTAGTGGACGGATGGAAACGGATTATGTTGCAAAATAAACATAAGACAATAACACAACACTTATACTTGGGCTACTTATTTTGCAATCTCAAATATCCACAACGCAGCCAAGGACCTAGCAAGAAATTTTAAGGAAGTGAATGTGGCAAAAACAAATGAAATAAAGTCTACGCAACAGATTTGTGTACTTTAATCAGAGAAGAATTCCTTAGGCTCTGACCTACAACTTATTCATTCTTAATTAGTTACTACTATAATTCAACTTGGTTTCTCTGAGGTTCCAAACCACATATTAGAAATAGCAAATTAACAGGAAGAACGGGGTCATAATAGGCTTCTAGTGGTAGAAGCAATAACAGCAAGAAAAAAAAAGTGATGAACAGCTCAACAATAAAGGAAAAGACAAAAAATCATAAAAAAATGGAGACAAGAACTCAAAAAGATTAGTCGTCTAAGCCAGTGAATACAAGCAAAACCAGCAAAAACTCAGGAGGTTATCACATACTCTAATAAGTGATGTTAATAAAGATGACTCCGAATTAACAAGAAAATTTTAAAATGTTTTATGTCATGTTTAAGTATGCAATAATCTTTAGAAAAAATTTTTTTTCATAAAAAGAGTAACATGTTATATACATACATATAAGTAGACGCACACACACACAAACACACACACACACTGAACTGAAAGAGAAAATGTTCTAGTTATCAGGTAAATTCACTTCTGTGGAATACCTCATTGCCCCACTGATCATAGACAGATGTGTATCTCTCCATTTCGATCACACTATTGTTGTCATTGCTGTTTTTCAGTGGTATCCAACTTTTCCTGACCTCACTGGATTATAGTATGCCAGATCCTTCTAATCTCCACTGTCTCTCAAAGTCTGTACAAGTTCATGTTCATTGTTTCCATGACACTATCCATCCAGTCCTATGTAATCCCCTTTTCCTTTTGCCTTCAATCTTTCCTAACATCAGGGTCTTTTCCAATCAGTCACATCTTCTTTCTCATTATGCGATCAAAGTATTTAAGCTTCAGCTTTGGTATCTGACTTTCTAGTGAATAGCCTGAATTAATTTAAGTACTGACTGATTTGACCTCCTTATTGTCCAAGGGACTTTCAAAAAGTCTTCAGCACCACAATTTCAGTGTTCCAATTCGGCAATGTTCAACTTTCCTTATAGTCCAACTCTCACAGATATATATGACTACTGGAGAAAGATGACTTTTTAGTATGTGGTCCAGATTTGCCACAGCTTTCCTTGCAAGGAGCAAGCATCTTTTAATTCCATGGATGTAGTCACTATTTGCAGTAATTATTGAGCCCAAGAATATAAATTCTGACATTGCTTCCATTTCTTCCCCCTCCATTTCCTGGGAAGTGATGAGAGTAGTTGTCAAGATCTTTGTTTTTTCAAAGAACCTTTGACAATCTCCTCTTTAATCCTCATCAGGAGGCTTTTTAGGGGTAGAGTCAAGATGGCAACATGAAAACAAGGACTTGCTTGAGCTCTCCCCCAAATTCCTCCAAAAACCTGTGAAAAATGATTCTAAACAAATTCTAGAGCTACAGAACCCACAAAATGACAGAGTGAAATAAGTCTCCTGCCCAAGATGGCCTGGATGGTTGCTGAGAGTGGAGTGCAGCCCAGCCTGGGCTGTACTGGAAGAGACCAGGCCAGAGTAGATTGGTCAGAGCAAGCCTCAGGGCAATGAATCACTGGCAGCTGTGGCAGTTTCCAGACTTCTCAACCCACAAAAGCCAAAGATAACTTAGCAGGTCAGTGGGAAAACTGTTGGACCTAGGTGAGAGAAGTGCATTGTCTGGCCCCAGCCATGGGGAGGTAGAGATGGCTGCAGTTGCTGAAGCTGCATCCAGAGCTTCAGGCCCACAGACAGTGGGAAGAAGCAAGCAGCTGATCAGAGTGGGAGTGCAGAGATCTCTTTGCTGGTGCTGAGGCAGGGTTCTCTTGCTTTGCCCTGCTTAGATCTGGATTGCAATCCCGGCTGGAGGTTCTTGGGGGAGGGGGAGCGCTGGCGTGGCAGAGCTTGTGGTGGATGTGGAGAGGGAGTCCTTACACAGCAGAAAGGAGTGCTTGCACTCACAGACCAGAGCACAGGCCAGAAGAGGAGTATCATACCACTTCAGAATAGAAGTAGCTCTGAAAACAGCTCAAAATCTCTGAAGCTTGGGACAAAGCACTCTCCACTCTGGAAGCAGTCATACCCTGACAAAGAGCTTGAAAGTCAAGTAATTGGCTGGGAAAATGAGCAGGCAGCTTAAAAGGACTCAGACTATGGAATCTTTCTTTGGTGACAAAGAAGACCAAAACACATATAGCCAGAAGAAGTCAACAAAGTCAAAGAGCCTACATCAAGAGACTCCAAGAAAAATATAAGTTGCTCTCAGGCCATGGAAAAGCTCAAAAAACCATTTGGAAAAGCAAGTAAGAGAAGTAGAGGAAAAACTGGGAAGAGAAATGAGAGTGATGCAAGAAAATCATGAAAAACAAGTCAACAACTTGCTAAAGGAGATCCAAAAAATACTGAAGAAAATAACACCATAAAAATAGACTAACCCAAATGGCAAAAGTGCTCCAAAAAGCCAATGAGGAGAAGAATGCCTTTAAAAACAGAATTAGCCAAATGGAAAAGGAGGTCCAAAACACCACTGAAGAAAATACTACCTTAAAAATTAGAATGGAGAAAGTGGAAGTTAATGACTTTATGAGAAATCAAGAAATTATAAAACAGAACCAAAAGAACTAAAAAATGGAAGGCAATGTGAAATATCTCATTGGAAAAGCCACTGACCTGGAGAATAGATCCAGGAGAGATACTTTAAAAATTATTGGACTACCTGAAAGTCATGATCAAAAAAAGAGCCTAGATATAATCTTTCAAGAAATTATCAAGGAGAACTGCCCTGATATTCTACAACCAGAGGGTAAAATAGAAATTGAAAGAATCTACCGATCACCTCTAGAAAAAGATCACAAAAAGCAAACTTCTAGGAATACTGTAGCCAAACTCTAGAGTGCCCAGGTCAAGGATAAAATATTGCAAGCAGCCAGAAAGAAATAATTTGAGTACTGTAGAAACAAAATCAGGATAACACAAGATCTAGCAGCTTCTACGTGAAAGGACTGAAGGTCTTGGAATATAATATTCTGGAGGTCAAAGGACCTAGGATTGAAACCAAGAATCACCTACCCAGCAAAACTGAGTATAATACTTCAGAGCAAAATATGGATTTTCAATAGAATAGAAGGCTTTCAAGCTTTCTTGATGACAAGAACAGAGCTGAATAGAAAATGTGACTTTCAAAAACAAGAATCAAGAGAAGCATGAAAAGGTAAAGCAAAGAGAAATCATAAGGGACTTACTCAAGTTGAACCATTTTGTTTACATTCCTACGTGGAAAGATGATATTTGTAACTCATGAGACCTTTCTCAGTATTAGGGTAGCTGAAAGGAATATACATATATATATATATAGACAGCCGGCACTGGGTAAGTTGAATATGAAGGGATGATATCTAAAAAAATAAAATTAAGAGGTAAGAGAGGAATATATTGAGAGAACAAGAAAGGGAGAGATAGAATAAAGTAAATTATCTCACATAAAAATGGCAAGAAAAAGCTGTTGTAATGGAAGGGAAGAGGAGGTAGGTGAAAGAAATGAGTGAATCTTGCTCTCATTCGATTTGGCTTAAGGAGAGAATAACATACACACTCAATTGGGCATTTTGCCCTACAGAAAAGTAGGAGGGGAAGGGATAAGGGGAGGGCAGATTGGAGGAGGAGGTAGTCAAAAGCAAACACTTTTGAAAAGGGACAGGGTTAAAGGGGAAAAATGAATAAAGGGGAACAAGATAGGATGGAGGGAAATGTAGTTAGTCTTTCACAACATGACTATTATGGAAGTGTTTTGCATAATGATACATGGATAACCCATATTGAATTGCTTGCCCTCTCAAGGAGGGTGGGTGGGGAGGGACGAAGGGAGAGAATTTGGAGCTCAAAGTTCTAAAAAGAAATGTTAAATTTTTTTTAAAAGATAGAATACTTTTTTTAACCACATTATTTTCAAAAACCGTGTGCATGGATGTACATAACATTTCTTAATAAATAATACTGCATCATCTTCCAAGTGGAAAAAAGCATACGTACTGTATGTGGGAAAGTGAGTAAATATTAACTGTACAGTAGGTGCAAGGGAAAAATATGAAATAAGCCTGAAAAGGTAGGATGGTACCAAATTATAGAGGGCCTTGAATTTCAAACTGAGTTTGTATGTATTCAGAAGAGAATGAGGAACCACTATTTGAATGGAAGAATAACATAATGAAATCTGTTCACAAGGATTAGTGATATGAAGCCTCATGAAGGATGGATTAAAGGGAGAAAAGAGTAAGCAAAAAGACCAATTAAAAAGCTATTACAACAGTCACATAGGTGGTAATGAGGGCACTTACTAGGGTGATAGCAGTGGAAATAGAATAGAGAAGAGAGTGAAGGACAGAAGTTTTAAGAATATTTACTTTAAGGGCATAGGAGAGAAAGAACATACATCAAAGTGCTTTATGGCAGAGATGTTGTCTTGGATGCTCTATTTTAGAATGTATGATTTGGACATAAAGGTTGGAGTCACTATCATTGTAACTACTTTTATAAAGAATCAATTAATTTTTTGTTTCAAAATTAATGCCAAATAAAAATGTGATTTTGATTATTTGATTCATCTAGTCTGTTATTTCTCCTGATGTTCTCTGCATATAAGTTAAATAAATAAGGTGAAAATATACATCTTTGTTGTACTCCTTTTGTGATCTTAAACCAATAAATTGTTTCATGTTTGGTTCTAATTGTTGCTTCTTGGCTCAAATACTGGTTCCTCAATAAACAAGTAAGATGATCTGGTACTCTCATCTCTCTGAGACCTTGCCACATTTTGCTGTAAAGTACATAGTCAAAGGTTTTAGTGTAGTCAATGAAGCAGAAGTAGATATTTTTTTAGAACTCCCTTACTTTCTCTATCATCCAGCAAATGTTGGCAATTTGGTCTCAAGTTCCTCTGCCTCTTTGAAAACTAAACTGCTTTTCTAGAAATTCTCAGTTCACATACTGCTGAAGCCTAGCTTGCAGAATCTTAAGCACAACATTGTTGGTGTGTGAAATGAGTGCAATTGTCCAGTAATTTGAACATTTCTTGACATTGCCTTTCTTTAGGGCAAGCACTCTATTACACAGCATTTATTAAGTGACTAATATATGATAGGTTCTGTGCTAAGTGCCAGGGATGTAAAGAAAGAACAAAACACAGTCCCTGCCCTCCAGGCGCTCAGGTTCTAATGAGAAAAAAATTATGGAAACTATGTGCATACAAGATATATAACATGTAAATGGAAAGTAATCTCAGATGGAAGGCACCAGAATTGGAGGACACCCAAAGGCTTCTTGCAGGAAGTAGGATTTGAGCTGAATCTTGACAGAAGCCAGGGAAGTAGAGATGAGGAGGAGAGCATCCCAGGCATGGGGACGGTCAATGAAAAGGAAAGGAATCAAGATATGGAATGTCACGTAGGATTAAGAGCAAGAAGGCTAGTGTTTTAAAGACTCGAAGTACAGAAAGCAGACAGGTTGTACCTGAGGAACAAAAAACTAACTAGAAATGACTTAATTTTTCCACAATAAATTCGCTGAACTATCTAAGCACAAATACTGGAGGCAGAGCAGTTAAGTGAATGGTTGTTAATAATCTCAGCAAATCAGCATTGCTAAAGTTCTTAATTAATACAATATTATATTTAGAGAATTTACCGTCCAGCGGAAACCTGCTTAAGTGAACCAGCACTTTCAAACAGCTGGGCTTTAGCCGCCACTCTGAAAATGAAACGAAAACACGTTTTAAATTGGCTTTTTAAAGGGCCCTTTTACCATCTGTTCAAGAAATCATTCAAGATCATCATAAGTTTCTGCTGCACCATTTAAAAAAATTGTTGTGAATACAAAAATATGAACAGAGTAGCATGAACCTCAAATGAAACAGTGCTATAAATGAGAAGCATACTGCTAACCAGAAACACTTTTAGCCCGATCTTTCAGTGTATGTGATGAACACTGGGTTGCTATAAACCACTTGCTTCTTTTTTTAAAAAAAAAAATTATTTTCAACTTATGGAATAAAACAAGCATTTCCCTAACACAGTAAAATAAAAAAGATGATTACGCATGAAACTACAAATCTGCTATGCACAACTTATTATTCCTTTCAAATATACAACAAAATTATCATATAAATTCCTTTTCCCTCCCTTTTTCCTTTTTTTCTTCCCCCTGCCATAGAGATGGCTATCATTAAGACATAAATAGGTGTGTATATGTATGTATGTGTATATATAATATGTAAAATTATTCTATACATACTTTTATTTATCAGTTCTTTCTCTGGATGCTGATAGTATCTTTCTTCATATATCCTTTGTGCTTAATTTGGGTATTTATAACGGTCAAAATAACTTATTCGCTCAAAGTCATTCTTAAAACAATATTGCTATTACTATATACAATGTTCTCTTGGTTCTGCTCATTTTGCTCATCATTATTTCATGCACGTCTTTCCATGTTTTTCTAAAATGAATGAGTTTGTCATTTCTTATAGCACAGAATACTTTCCATTACAATATACCACAATCTGTTTAGCCATTCTCCAATTGATGTGCATCCCGGCAATTTCCAGTTCTTTACTACCACAAGGAGAGTTGCTATATACATTTTAGAACACACAGGTTCTCTTCCTTTTTCCCTAATCATCTTTAGAAATAGAACAAGTAGTGGTATTGCTTGGTCAAAGGCTATAGGTAGTTTAATAACTCCTTGGGCACAATTCCAGATTGCTCTCCAAAATGGTTGATCAGTTCACAATTCAACCAACAATGAGTTAAGAGTCCTAATTTTTCCACATTCCCTCCAACATTTGTCACTTCCTCCTACTATCAACATAGTCAATATGGAAGTGTAAAATAATATCACAAGGTTGGTTGTATTTGTACCTGGGCAAGAAAATATGGGTAAATGAGCAAAATGAAATATGGTCCTGAATATTACACTGGTGTGTGTGTGTGTGTGAAGTGGCAGAGGTAGGTGGCCTAGGGAAGATGGTACTATACGGCTCAGAGGGGGGTGAGCTGGTCATGGCTGCTATGGTACCTTACAGTGGAAAGAGAGGGAACAAGCCTATGTTAAGTGTCTATTAATGTGTTCCTTTGCTAAGTGCTTTACAAATATTATCTTATATGATCCTTAAAACTCTGGGAGGAAAGTACTGTTATGATCCCTCACTTGAGAAAACTAAGGCAGACAGGGTTATATAGCTAGCAAGTATCTAAGGCTGGATTTGAACTCAGATCTTTCTGACTCCAGTCTCAGCACTCTAACCACTGCACCATCTAGCTATCTCTGGGGGATAAAGATAGTAGAGAAGGTGATGGTGGCGGGAGTTGGTTTTAAATAATAAACAGTTTATGCCATTCTTTTCAGGTGAGAGTCAGCAACTTAAACCATAAGAAGATATTACAGTAAATACAAACCAGTATCAGAATGTCCTACTGAAATGTGTTGGTTGTCTATTAACCTACCTAAATTTATGCCTTTCTCCTAAGGAACTCAAAGTGTTTCACTACATGGTCTTATATCCTCTAATCATAACCTAACCTTCAGGATATTATTACCCAAATTTACATTCATAATATTGATTCTAAATTAATCTCTATGATTTTATCAGCCTGAGAACCAGTGCAGATCACAACCCATCTACAACTCAAAGGCTACTAACCCAGGCAGTCCTTATTCCAAGTCCAGAACTCTTACCTGCTGCACCAAAGTAATTTTTAAGCCTAAACCAGCTTCCAAAATAGTCTTGTGAAGGGACATAGATCACCCTATAGCAAATCACAAGAAGAGAGTGAAACTTGCCCAAGTTCCCTCAGATTTCAAGGTTTCTTAGAGTTCTTGCTAACCTAATTATGCTACTTAGTATTAAAATGAAGATAAAAAAATTAAAAATGAATTCTAGGATCCTTATCACTTACACTGAACCAGGTCGCTGATAGCCATTGCTTGATGTAGTGTCTAACCTCAATCTCCTGCACATTTTTGGAGGAAGGTCAGGATTTGGAGGTGCTCTTGGTGTCTCTTTGGAATCTATGGAAGTTAAGCTTTGAATGGATCCACTGTAGCTTTTGTTTCCTATAACGAAAACACCCAAAACCATAAAGACAAATAAAGCTAATATCACAGTGCATGTTCATTACAAAAAAAAAAAAGATGTTTTTCTTTGCACCAAAATGGAAATATACAGAATGTTCAGTGTGCAGCAGATCACCCTCAGGGAGATCACAAACTACAGCAATTTTTAAAATGGCATCACTCACCATGACAGAGAAATTTATAAAAATTCACAATGTAAAGAGTTCTTATAAATCCAAGTACAATGAGCAAAGTTAATAGGCATCATTAGTCTCTTATTTCTTAGCTTTTCCCCTCGTTTAATCATGCTGAATAATCCAGCAACTGGTAATGTGACCTAGAAAAGTGTAAGTTTTGCACTGCTTACCTTCAGTTGCAGGGATTGATCTGAGGGAGGAAGCTGCAGATCTTTTCAGTTCTGATAGTCCATAAGGTCCCTTTTGGACCAGATCTATTGGTGGGGAAATGTTGCCTGGGCTAGTGACTGATGCAACACTCTGACAGTCAGACTCCACATCTGTTTTGGATGCATCTTCTTTAGAACTTGATTCTGGACTGGTTGTCCAGAGACCTGAGCTTTTCTGTCCATTGGAAGGCGGTGGAGAGGCAATCCAGGGAATGCCTACCGATTTTTCCCGTGGCTGGGAAGAAGCCGACTTAGTAGTGCTATTTTGCTCTGATGAGTGAGAGGAGAGTGATTCTATGCTCCCCATAGGTGTACTATCTGGGCTGCTGCTGTATGAATCACCTGTGGTGGGGGGAAAGAAAATGGAGAGCTTTCTGTTAATAATAGCACTACTTAAAGCTTTACATTCTCTTGCTGATGTCACAGGTTTATGACCATTGCAGTAACTAAATTTCGAGGCCTAGAGCTGTTATTGATAGTTCTCAATACAGAAAGGATGTTTTAAAATGTGGAATGGGTGGCTGCATTTCTGCATGACATACTTATGTAAATGTATGTGTGTATACATATACATTTGTGTATATATACACACATACAAACACATACATACACTTTTTTAAGCATTTATGAACCATAAGACCAAAGTAAGATCAAAATTAGTCCCTGACAGGAGGACCCCAAAGTAATGGAACAATGGGAGAAGAGTTTCACTGATGACTGAATAGGGAGGCAAAAGGATGGATTAATGACATCTTTTGTTGTTGTTGTTGTTGTTGTATCTCCTTTGTCCCCCTGCCATTCCTGAAGGTGTTATTAAGATATGATACAACCGAATCCATTTCATTTAATGGCACTATTAGCCACCAGCAGGCAAATTCAAAGCTGTACCAGACTTCACAAAGGGCAAATTCATTTTCTGTAGCTAACAATTCTGCAACACAAAAGCTATTTTACTGGAGTTTTCTTTTATGTTACAGGAAGATATGATAAAAACTGAAGTTCTGAGAGTATTTTGTCTGAATTTCTCCCCTTTCATCTATCATACCATACACTGAATCGTACTTTTATGTGTATGTGTTGTATATTTCTCCATTTCCTCCCCTACACTATTTTCTCCCTCTCCCATGAACAGCATGGGTCATACTTTCTTGTCCCCTTAACACCTAGCAGTATCTTAAATATAGCAAGTACTTAATAAATATCTATGGAATCCTTTTAAATTATTGAGTGTGTCTATAATTGACATAGGGAGCTCCAGGTATGTATAAAATACATACTCCACTGATGCATACCAGCAATGCTTGTAACGTATCATCTTAAGAAAGTTGTTTGAGGGCACTGAGAGCTTCAATGACTTGCCCATAGTCATACAGAGGGTCTATTTCATAAGCAGGTTCCAAGTACGTCCTTCTGTCCTCTGCACTTTGCTACCTTTCCATAATAACAACTATTCACATTTAAATAGCACCTTTTGTTATTGTTCAGTCGTTTTCAGTCCTGTCCAACTTTTTGTGACCCCATTTAGGGTTTTCTTAGCAAAAATACTGAAGTGATTTGCCATTTCCTTCTCCAGCTTATTTTACAGATAAGGAACTGAGGCAAACAGAGTTAAGAGACTTGCCCAGGGTCACGCAGCTAGTAAGTGAAGCCAGATTTGAACTCAGGAAGATGAGTCCTCCTGACTTCAGGTCCAGGACTCTATCTACTGAACCACCTCACTGCCCAAAATAGCACTTTAAGTTCTGCAAAGTGTAAATCCTCACAGGTTTGTGTGAGGAAAGTCCTTTGTAAACCTTAAGGAACTATAGAAACGTAAGTAGTTATTACAATCCTTATTTTACAGATAAAGAAACAGACTCAGAATAATTCAGTCACTAGCCTATTGTCTCATAATAAGTGTCTGACACGGAACTCAAGGCCAAATGTCTTGACTCCTAGCTCTATTGAGCCACACTGGTAATTCCATAAAACTGCAAATGAAATGAGAACAGCAACCCCTTCTGCAATGGTTTGGTTTTTTGTGTACTACATATCACTAGCTAAATCCACCTTTTGAAATCACCTTGGTGCTTGGCTCAGTATATGAAGGTGTGTGTGTGTGTGTGCGTGCATTTTATGATACCTAAGAAATGAGCCTTTAAGAACATAATGTAACAAGAAGAAGGAAAATGACTGCTTCAGTCAGACTCACTTTGGCTTTCTTCGCAGCCACTTCTGCACCAGGACAAAACCTACTGCAGAGAAAGCACCCAATGTACTTAATCACAGCTTCAGAAGAAAGAGTATTGAGAAGAATGGTTGCTTTTTTTTTCTTTTGCAGTGGTAATGAATTTGGTCTAATATGCTTGTCCCTGGCACCTAGACACTACGTGTTGACTTTATAAATGTAGAATAGGAGAGAGTCTAAGAGTTGGCAAGAACATTTTCTCTCTCACTAATCACCAACAGGAGAGTCATAGAGCCAGAAAAGAATGGGCTAGAAAAGTAGAAAACATTTTGAAAGGTCATGCCACACTTACTATCTGGTTCTGCCAGGCATGGGGTATATATCCCTTTGGGCTTCCTTGAGCCTGTTGAGAGACAAATGGCTCTTGTCCTTCTAGACCCTGACCGGGACTGAGGTTGAGGAAGAGGAATATTTGGGTCTGGCACAGTATGGAATATCTATATGGAAGAAAAATAAATGCAGGTTCAACAGACATGCAATCTTAAAATAAACTTGAACACTTTCATTAAGACCAGTTATTAATATAATTGAATACTCCTTAAATTCACTATGAGGTAATGGATGGATTCCTAGACTTGGAATCAGGAAAAGCTGGAATCGAAAGCTGCCCAGGACACCCTTAGCTATGCAATTAATGGCAAGTCCCTTAACTTCTAAGAGCCTCAGGTCTCTCGTTTATAAAATGACAACAATAACAACTGTAATAGTACTCACTTCACAGAGTTAATGGGAAATACAAATGAGGCACTTAGCAAACTTCTAAGTCTTATGTCAGTGTCAGTTAATATTATTATATGCTAATGCCCTAGTGCACTAGTACCTTGTAAGGCAGAAAAAATGTTTCCGTGGTGCTGATCATTACATCTACCACACCCCTCCATCTGATTTCTGAGTTTTGGGGATGCTGTTTGCTTTTATCTCTTAACTGTTAACTTTGGAGGATTTTCAAATACATACATACATATCTGTATGTATGTATGTGTGTGTGTGTGTATAAAGAAACACACACATATACACATAATATTCTCTAGTTAATTCTGGAAACGATCATAATTTGGTATATTTTATCCTTTGACCTATATTGATATAAATGACAACCCATAGGTTCTATTTTACCCTTCCAGGACTAGAAGGGATCAGTGCTATACAATCCAAAAGGAAAAAGAACATTCTGGGTCACTTTCTATATTCCACAGGCTTAAGGATCCTTTCGGGAAGGTCCCTGCTTTTTGGCTATATTGCAGATGGGAACAGTACAGGCTATATGTATTTTTTTTTTGTATAGGAACGGTAATGATTACAAGTTACATTTATGTAATGTATGGCATACTTATATCATATGGTTGTAACACTTATGTAACACAACAATTCTGCATGGTCATAGTGCAAGTACCATCATCGCCAAACGACAGATGAGTAAATTGCGGCTTGAAGAGAAGAACTGACTGATATAGAGTTAACAAGCACAGGAGCCTGGGCTCAGATCTGAGTCTCTGACCCAAGTCAGTGTTCCTTCCACTACACAGTGCTGCTTCTCATGGTAAAAACATGTCATTATATAACAATACTAATAAAAGCCACTGATTTTATATATGTATATATGTATATATGTATGTGTACACACACACATATATGTATGTATATATATACACACACACATATATATGTATGTGTATATATGTACATATATAAATAAAATTTACATACAGTATACATGGATTTTTTTTCATTTCAGCCTCACAACCATATGAGGTAGGTATCATCATCATCATCATCATCATCATCATCATAGTCGCCACGGTCTTTTGCCTCTTTTTGTATCCCCAGCGCTTAGCACGATGCCTGGTACATAGTAGATGCTTAATAAATGTTTACTGATTCATCATCATCATCATAGTTTTCATCCCCATTTTAGAGACGAGAAACCTGAGGCCCAGAGGAATTCATCAACCTGTTTGTAGTCAAGTAGTCACACATTGCCAGAGGTTAGATCTGAACCCAGGGCTTCCTGACACTAGCCAGCACTCCAACTACCCCACCATGCTCCCTTTACATTCTGGATTACAGGATCATAGATTCAGAGGAGGAAGGGTCATGGAGGTTATCCATTTCAATCTTTGAATTTTACAGATGAGGAAACTGACACCAAAATATGTAGAGTAACTTGCCCAAGGTCACCCAGCAGAGTCAGAATTTACACACACACACCGGGGCAGAAAGCAGGCAGGCCAAAGGTTATTACTCTCATATTGCAAACAGGGAAACCTAGGCTCAAAGGGTTATGTGATTCACCTAAGGTCACAGAGCTAGTAAGTGACCCAGCTGAGATCTGATACAAGGTCCTCAGACTTTCGAGTTGAGAAACACAGAACCTCAGAGGTCATCTAGCCCTTTTTAAAAAGAACTGATTGTGACCAGACTCCAGCTGTTATACTCCAAACATGGGCTCTTGGGATAGATGGGTAAAACATTCTTTTTTTTTGTCCATTGAATAAAATCTTAGAAGGACACTTTAGTTAGTCTTCTGTTAGAAGTAGTAGGCACATACCCAAGGAGATTAATAAAAGGGAAGAGAAATGAATACAGCACAATAATGACTCAGAACAAAATGGCCTAATCTTATCCAGGAACCATTAACTATTATTGATTCATGAAGGACAACTTTGCCCAGGATAGAGAATAATTACATTTCCTATTTCTGCCATCATCCTTGCATCACATTCTTTAAAACAACAACAACAACAACAACATTTCTCTGGGAATTTAATAGATACCTTAAAGATGCATGGATTGTTTTCTTTAAAGCAAGAATAACATGATAATAAAGAGTCTCAACTCTGAGAGAAGGAAGCTGTAGTGGAATGCTGGAAAATGAAAAAGCAGGCTCTCCTCCCCCAAGAATAGAAACTGCAATACCAATGGTAAAATACCAATCAGAAAACCTTGGAACGTAAATGAAACAGAGAAAAAGGAAACTGATTTGTGAGCATTCCTGAGGAAATGATTAACCCCAATAAAAGGAAGATTGAATCCTCATAAAGAAATGATTAGCACAAAACTTGAGCCACTTCTTCAAACCTCATAGAAATGAGCTGACAACAAACAACTCAATAAAGACAAGCCTCCTCTCTCAAGTAACCCCTGTTACCAACTCACGGGCCTCTCTCCCCATTGGTGAAAACAGTCATCTTATTTATTTAACTAATATGCAGAGTGCATCATGTGAAATGCCAGGCTGGATGAATCAAAAGCCAGAATTAATGTTGCCAGGAGAAATATCAACAATCTCAGATATACAGACAATACTACTCTGATGGAAGAAAGCAAAGAATTAAGAAGCCTCTCAGTGAGGGTGAAAGAGGAGAGCACAAAAACCAAGGTCTTGACAACTGGTCCTGTCACTTCCTGCCAAAAGAGGGAAAGGAAGTTGAAGCAGTGTCAAATTCCATTTGTTTTGGGCTCAAAGATCACTGCAGATGGTGACTACAGTCATGAAATTAAAAGACACTTGATCTGTGAAAGGAGAGCTATGGCAAATCTGGACAGCATGATCGTTTGTTCTCAGAAGTCCAAAATGATATCACTATGTTGGAGTCAAGGTACCATGTGTCTGACTGGGGCTGATCAGACCAATATGAGCTCAGAAGGCTCTACCACAGATCGGGCACAGATAATCTACACGAACATTAGAGTACAGATGTCTCTAAGTTTGCATATCTCATGTTTCTTTTGAGCTACTGCAATTCTGCTTTGCTTATAGAGCACAGTGCCTTCTTTGATGCAGGTATGCCATGTTGGGCAGTCCTTTTCCATCTCCCATGTCACCCAATCAATTCCAAAGTTCTTCAAAGAGACCTTGAGAGCGTCCTTGTATCTCTTCTTCTGCTCACCAGGTGAGCACCTGCCTTGTGTCTGTTCTTCATAAAATAGTCTTTTAGGCAAACATATATTTGGCATTGGAACAACATGGCCAGTCCATCAGACTTGCATTGTCTGCAGCAGTATTTGAATGCTTCACAGTTTAGCTCAAGAAAAGACATCAGGGTCTGCTATCTTATCTTGCCAGGTGATCTTCAGAATATAGGTCTAAGACAATTCAAATGCGAGCAATTCATTTTCTTGGCATGGTACTTATATACTATCCACGTTTCACAGGCATACAACAATGAAGTCAACACAATGGCTTTATAGACCTTCAGTTTGGCAGGCAGCCTAATACTTCTTTCTAACACATCCCTGCAAAGCCCCTGAAATAAAGAGCTAGTTCTGGGTAAATGGAAGCATGCCAGGATGTTTCCACCAACATGCTAAACAGCAAGAGATATCAACCTTGCCAACAAAGGTCCATACAGTCAAAGCTATGGGTTTTCCAGTAGCCATGTATGGCTGTGAGAACTGGACTACAAGGAAAGCTGAGTGCCACAAAATCAATGCTCTCAAATTGTGGTGTTGGAGAAGACTTCCAAGATTCCCTTGGAAAACAAGGTCAAATCAATCAACACTTAAAGAAATTAATTCAGGCTGTTCACTGGAAGATCAAAAACTGAAGATGAAGCTTAAATACTGTGGCTACATGATGATAAGATGGGACTCAGTGGAAAAGATCCTGATGTTGGGGAAGACTAAAGGCAAAACGAAAAGGAGATAGTGGAGGATGGGGTGGATAGATGGTGTCATGGAAGCAATGAACATGTACTTGGACAGACGTTGGGAGATACCGGAGGACAGAAAGGCCTGGAGTACTATCGTTCATGGGGACGTGAGGAGCTGGACGCAACAGAAAGTCTTGTCCTTTATGAAGGGCAGGGCAAGGCTGGCTAGAGGAGAGAGAGCTTGCTCTCCAAGAGAAAAGTCCCTTTTCAGTCCCCCTTCAGGACTCCTCAGGGCCAGTCTCCTTTGGGACTGTTGGGACTCTTGGGCACCAGTCTTCTTCAGGACCCTTCAAGCATCAAGTTGCTTCAGGCACTTTTGGTTTCCAGCTTCAAGGAAGAAGATGGATGATGTCACCCCCATTTCAGGTTTCTGAAGAAAAAGACTGGAAAGACATGAGAGGAACTGGCAGTCTCTATAATGTCCCTACACCAGCTCATTACACTAGAGACTTCAGGAAGTTTTAGAATCCTCTCTCTCTCGGTTGAACTGACCTCACTTCCAATAGGAGGGTCCCTTCACTTTGTATTGTCTAGTACACATTCTCCTATGAATACTTTCTCTGTTTTCTGTTTTATCATGACTTGGATTAATGGATTTCTTTGCTAATTGCTATGTGTAGTTGCTGTGAAACTTGTATCAGCTGACGAGCGGGAAAAGCCTTGGATATAGAGCATGGGGTGCCCCTGACCATAAAATGAAAAAGCAATCAAATGACAGCATATTCCCTAGATGATTGATATTTAAGGGGGCAAATACATATGCTTGTAGTGTGGCACCCTCTCTCTCTCTAAGGAGAGCAGAGTTTTGGTCCTCTGGTCCCAACCTCTTGTTTCATCCTTGTAGGAAAAAAGTAGGTACCTTGTTCTCCTACATGTGTGTTCCCTATTAGAATATAAGATTCTTGAGGACAAGGACTGTCTTTGCTTTTTTATTCGAATCCCCAGCATTTAGCACAGTGCTTAGCACATAGTATGGATTTAGGAAATACTTTTATTTTCATTCATTCAATTTTTTCATTCATTTACTCCCTCAATCTTTAAGGCACTTTTTAGGCAAATACTTGACCATACCTTCTCATAGTGCTCAATCAGAATCTCAACCACAATGTTCTGGAATTTGATGTTCATCATAGCAGCTACGGTTTCTTCCTGTGCCCGCATCAGAGTCGGGCCAAAGATGACCCCAAGGTTGGAGACAGTCATGAGATTCTGCTGGCTATGCAGTGATACTCTATAAATAAGACAAAATTCAAAATGAATAATTAGAAAAATATATTAATCCAATTTTTAAAAATCTAACTGCTAGAAGGCAATGAATTTGTAATGATCTGTACATTCACGTTTTGGATTGCAGGCGATTTTTTCCCACTGTACTTAGCATTCCTCTAGGCTGTTGTGTCACCACTCTTACCCTAAGCTCCTCCAGCCATTGCTATTTTTTGCCACTGGTTGCTGTGGGATCAAGAAATGAAAAGTAACATTTTGTAAATCAAAGTTTTGAAACCAGAGGGATTTTTGAAATCTTCTCACCTCATTTTTAAAATATTTTTTGTTTTTACATTTCTTAGATTCCCCCTGTATCCTTCTCCCCCTCCCAGAGAGCCATATCTTATAAAAAACAAATTATTTAAAAGGTAAAAAAAAGAGGAAGAGAAAAGAATTCAGTAAAATCTACGAATACATTGAATAATCAAACATTATATACAATGTCCCACATGTGGATTTCTTCCTCCCCTCTCTGCAAAGGAGCTGAGGGAGGTGACTTCTTAGATCTTTTAGATCTCATTTTTTTAAAAAAATATGACTAAGACAATTAAGCATGTTGGGAAGGGAAAAAAAAAAACCCACCACCTTCGGGTATCTCCTAAAGCCAAGGACAAATAATAGCGGATTAGTAGCTGTTTTGAATTTTCTATTCTGTTTGTCCTTTTCTAATTGCACGGCTAATCAAAAAGAGACAATAAGGGACCTTGTTCTCTCCAGTACCTACGTGATGGGCGTTTATGGATGCTCAGTGACTCTTTCAGGCAACCTGGGTATAGTACAGCTTTAGAGAAATATTCCTGGCCTGGAAGCCCTGTTTCTATGCATATGCTTTAATGACATCTTCCTGAGGAGACCTGAATCCTAAATGGTATCATTTCAACCTGAACAGGAATAAAGCATGAATGGACCAGCAGCTATTCAGCCTAATTCCGCATTTTGAAATGATCTGAAAACATCTAAAAGTTTTCAAGCACAATGATATCACTAATAAGCATTCTTAGGATGTGGTTGAGTCATTTTTCAATTGTGTCCCACTCTGTGACCCCATTTGGGGTTTTCTTGGCAAAAATGCTGGAGTGGTTTGCCATTTTCTTCTCCAGTTCATTTTATAGATGAGGAGCTAAGGCAAAAAGGGTTAAGTGACTTGCCCAGGCTCACACAGCTAATAAGTATCTGAGGCTGGATTTGATCTCAGAAAAATGAATCTCCCTGACTTCAGGCCCAGCACCCTATCCATTGCAATACCTAGCTTCTCAAAGCATTTTTATAGTTTATAATTAATAATCATGATAATAATAAGGGTTAACATTTACATAGAACTTCTAGGGATTCACGAAACCCTTTACACATTGTCTCACAAGGATCCCTCAGAGCTCTCCTGGGAGGTAAGGATGAAAACCATGACTATTTCACTTATCAAAGACACAGGACCTCTAAGGGGCTTGCCCAATGACACATGGCTAATAGTTGTCAGAGATGGGGTGTGAAGCCAGGTCTCCCACAACTCTAGGATTACAGAGTCTGGATATAAATCCAGAAAAGGCCTTAGAGGCCATCTAAGTGCAGGATTTTGCATTTGATGAGGAAAGCAAATCCCCAGGACACAGTTAAGGCAAGGGGCAGAAAAAGGATTTAGATGTAGGTCATCTGACTCCAAATGCAGCCTCTTCACATCTAGCACTCTTTACACTACATCAATGATTTCATCCATAATCAGGATATATGTTTGGCTTAGAGGGTAATGGTGTACATTTACCAATAATGGACCTCTTTTCCATTTCAACTTGATTATCCACAAACAGATTCACTTTCTGGATTAAACATTGTCTTCATCCTGTTGCCCAGATGAGTCCCATAATACTTGTCAACAGAAGGACTCAAAATGGATTCTAAGAAAGAAAAGAATGAGGACAGAGAAGGAAGAAGATGAGAGAGAATGAAAAGAAAGAGAAGTGAGGTGTATATACATATATATATATACACACACACACACGCATGTATATACATACACACATACAGGTATATATGCAATTAATTTAAATACAATGTATATACATAATATAATGAATTGCATGCATGGATGCATGTGTGCATGTGTAAAAGGAGAAAGGGAGAAGAACAAGGAGAGGAAGAGGAAGAAAAAAGATTTTTGGAAGAGGAAGGACATGTGTTTTCATGGACGTAAGGAGTTCCCCAATGAGAAAATTTCCTCTAGCAAGGAGGCTAAAAAATTGCTTTGAAACTTCTAGACAATTGATTAGGGGCACCTGCCTAGGCTCATAAGTGTATGTCTCTATATTCTTAAAACAAATATGCTTGAGATCACGTATTCTTTTAATTAATATGATCATCTCTGTTATTCCTTTGTAGAGAATAAAAAGGAAGAATGTTCACAGGCAGCACCTATAATTCCAATCTTTACAATCCTAATCTAATAATGTTCCTTCTAGAAAACCACACTGAAATCTTTTTAAAGTCTTATTCCTTTATTATGACACAGTTAACTAATATAATGGAATACAGTATTCTAATTTCAGCTGGTGGTGTCAAGGACAACAGAAATTACTGACTCCTTTGGGCAGAACAGGAAAGAGAAAAATTTTTCCTGTACTCTTTCCTGCCTCCTACCCTTTATGTCTACAACTCAGGATGAATTGGATTTACCATGTTTCAAGTATAAATACTTAGGTGTTGAGTACCCTTCAGTTCTCTTGGACTTCCAAGCTAAACATTTTTAATTATTTCCTTAGTGAAGATCTCTCTGAAAAGGACCATTTTTAAAAATAATACCTTTGCGATGAAATTAAATTGGCAATAGTTTGAGATATTTTTGCTGAAATCATAGCACTACATAGTGAAACAAAGAGGTTAATGTTAATCTCACTGAGAATGAGTACAAATTTGAAAATCTGCTCTAAATTCAGTCTCTTCTAAAAAAGAAAGTTGAACATTCTGTTAACCAATTTTCTCCCCATAGAATTAGCCTCTACCTAAGGTTATTGAATAGATGCAGACACAGGTAATCATGCATTTTAGCTGGCTGTGCACCTCATTCAGTCAGTAAGGTAGAGAGACAGACACATAATTACTTCCTTTTGGAAATATCTAAACTTGTTGGGTAAAAAGAAGAAATTCATATTAGGATGAACCAATCAGCAATCAGGGCTTTGATATGAGCAGTTATGAATTTTTTTGGAATTTATTTTAAGGCTATTTTTACAGGAAAAAAAAGGAAATGGCAGCAAGTGCAAAGGGATTTTATTTTCTTCAAGTATAGATAGAACCAACAGATGTTTGTTTTATGCCATATTCTCTAGTAAATGGAATTCAAAACCTAAAAACATTTGGAGTTTCTGCATATCATGTTCAGCAATAACCCTGTTATTTCATTTTTTTTTATATTTACATGTAAAATAAATTTTAGAGCAGGAATTTTTAAAAGGAACTAATGTAATTTGTTGAAAAAGATTAAATTAACGCAAATATTTATTTAAAATATTTTTGAAACAAAGAGTTCTAGAGCCACAAGGAAAGCTAGCAGTTGGGTAATCAAAAGATCACAGAACTAGAGTTGGGATTTCAGGAGTCATCTAGTCCAACTGTCTCACTATTCAGATAAAGAAACTGAGATACAAAGAAGTTAACTGATTTGCCAAGAAAAACACAAGTGAACTAGCTGTCAATAAATAATAGCAGAGCTAATCCTAAACTGATTTGCTTTTTCTACTACAAGTAGGAGGGTCTTTTAAATTTTTATTCCTTTAAACCCATAAAACTGCCAAGAAGGAGTGGACCAAGCAATCTTCACAAAAGCAGTAACTATACTTCTTTAGCTTTTAACACCAATAAACCTAGCACAGCACTTAAGTTCACACAGTTAATAAATGATAAGTTAATAGATGAATGGTGTACAACAAATAAATGTCAAAATTAGGACCCTGGTGACCAAGATGTAGATAATGCATTATTTCCAGAGAGGCAGGGCAGTTTGAAAAACAGGTATTTTGTTTTTTCCAAAAACATTGTCAAGGTCAAAAGGTTAACCAATCTTTTTTTCTGAGAGTCACAGCATTTGAGGGTCCAGCCTCTGCTTGAAGATAGTCAAAAAAAGAGAATTCATCATCCCTCTGGGCAGTCTATTCTACTTATGTACAGCTCTAATTATCAGGAAGTTTTTCCTGACATCAAGCCTAATTTTGTTCTTTTTCTAACCTTCACCCACCATCCTCTGGGGCCAAATGGGACACATTTAGTCCCTTTTCTTTTTGACAGTGCTTCAAATACTTGAAGAGAGCTATGATGTGTCCCTTGAGTCTTCCCTTCTCCAGCCTAAGCCAGCTTAGTTCCTTTACCATTCTAGTTGTCTTCCTCTGGCTATTCTCTAGCTTATCAATGCCCAGAACCAAACATAATACTTCAGATGAAGTTTGACAAGAGCAGAGTAGAGAGAGACCCTGATCTCACCATTCCTGGAAGTTATGACCTTAATTCATCCCAAGATCACATTAGCTTTTATGACAGCTCCCTAACACTGCTAAGGGCAGTTGGGTGGCACAATAGATAGACCACTAGGACCAGAGTCAATAAGATTCATCTTCCTTAGTTCACATCTGGTCTCAGACACTTACTAGCTGAGTGACCCTGGGCAAGTCATTTAACTGTTTGCCTGTCTTCTCATCTATAAAATGACCTGGAGAAGGAATAGCAAACCACTCCAGTATCTTTACCAAGAAAACCCAAAATGGGCACACCAAGAGTCAGGTACAACTGAAATGACTCAGCAACAACAACACTGCTGAATGAGCTTGCAGCCCACTAAAACACTCATTCCTTTTCCAGAATAACTGCTTTCTACCCATGCCTCCTCCATCTTCTACTTGTGATACTGATTTTTTGTACTCAAGCGCAAGACTTTACATTTGTCCTTGCTGAACTTCATCTTATTAGATTCAATTCTCTAGCCTGTCAAGATCCTTATTTATTTAGCTATGCCTCCCAGCTTTGTGTTATCTGTATACTTAATGAATATAACATTTATGCCTTTATCTAAGACATTGATAAAAATGTGAAAAAACACAGGGCCAAGCCCAGGGGTACTCCAGTGGAGACCTTCAGTTAATGTGCCATTGGCACCATTAACAATTACCTTTGAGTCAGGCTATCGAATCAGTTCTGAATACATATGATTATATTACTGCCTAATCCATAAAGCCTCATCTTTTTTGAATGAACAGAATGAAATATTTTATTTAAAGCTTTACTAAAATCAAGACAAACTATATCCATAGAATTTCCCTCATCTGGCAGTGTAGTAATCGTATCAAAAAAATGGAAATGAGCTTGGTTCCTATTTTCTCTCTTTGTCTGCCTCCAACTCCCCCTTACACACACTTACACACACACACACACACACACACACACACACACACACACACGTGTATACATATACATATACATATATCTATAGGTTTGGAGAAGGGTAAATATTATCTTGATTTTCTATATTAAAGTATCTATACACACATAACTGGAAAAACATTTGCCCATCTCTAATACTGGATTTTTTGCATAATCTTTCAAATATCATTGATAGTAGCTCTGTAATCTTGTCTGTCAGTTCTTTCAGATGCCAAGAATGGAGGATGGAAATACACATTTATTAAGTACCTACTATGTGGCAGGCACTGTGCTAAGGACTTTACAAATATCATCTCATTTCAACTGACAACAAACCTGTGATTTAGGCACTATTATTATACTCATTTTGCAGTTGAATAAACTGGAAAGAGAAGTTTAAGTGATTTGCCCAAGGTCACAAAACTAGTAAATATCTAAGGCTTGATTTAAAGTCTTTTAAGTTTTCCTGAAGCTAGACCTAGCACTCCATTCACTGCTCCACCTAACTGACTCTAGGAGGAAGTTATATTTAATCCAGGAGACTTTAAATCAAAAGTGGCTAAGCTCTCCTTTACTATTTCCTATCTTCTCTTGACTATAGAACACCTGTTGATTTTGATTCTCTCATTTCCAATTTAAAATTATTTCTTCAGTTTTCTTGATCCAAAGCAGGGCTTTATATGGCAACAGGAAGCACCTTTTTTTTATAACAAAAACTGATGCCTATTTTATGGATCTACCACTATTCAGATCCAATAACTTTTCTTCAAGGTGTTATGGTAATTAGGGTAGGACTTTTTTTGCTGCTGTTCTCTTTTGGAATGCTAAGGCCATCAAGTACCTTTAATGAGTCTTGCCTTTGTTTGAATGGGGCAGGCAAAGTAGAACCCTTTTGTCTTTTGTTTTGGAGGGCTTCTCTGCACTGAGGTAATCAAGCACCTTTGATGAGTCTTGACTTTCAAATGTAATGGCAAGCAAAATAGGACATTTTGCTATTTTTAAGTACTTCTCAGCACTGAGGTAATCAAGTGCCCCAGGGCCCTGAGAAATGTATGTAAGATCTGAGGTTGGTGTTTTGTTTTGGGGGCACACTCATTGAAGGAGTGTTGGTGAGGAGACTCTGGGTAGCTGTTGAAGCAGGCCCCCCGCCCCCAGCTTTGAAAACCCAGATGTTGGTGCTTCTCTCAAGTAACTATGTATGTATTGTGATTTGGTAAGACAGATAAAAGCCTGTCTGTTGATCTGTTTGTAATTTCTGTTTGTATTTGTTCTGAAGTTCAAGGTGCTGCCCCCCCCCAACTAAGTGAATGGTATGTGTATGTTTAATTAAAGTAAGATTGTTAACCCTTTAAAGTTGATTTCCTTAGAAAAGCAGATGAAAGCACCTGAGCTAGCAGCCTGCTGTGCGCTCTTGTTGCTCTTTCACCTCCACAGCAGCTGCTAGCAACACTGTTGTTACACAAGGCTCAACGCATGGCCACTTTTCTAAGTGAAAGCTTCCTGGATCTCGTCAGTTGCTACCTCACTCCCCCCTCAAACAACTTGATATTATATTTATTTGAGTATATACTGACTCTCTCACTGCCCCTTAGAAGAGAAGTTATAAATCTTTTTTTTTTGGGGGGGGGAGGGTAAGATGGACCCGCTAAGCGGTCTGGTGAAATTCTACAGACCTCTCTTCAGAATATTTAAAGCATAAAATAAAATACAGAAGATTATAAAGGAGAGCAATTATATTGAAATACAGTTAGCAATAACTTTTTTTAAATGTTTACAACCTCAAGTTAGGAGCACCTGTCCTAGGTAACATGTAAGATCCTTGCTGTAAAGACCCTTTATATTTCCCTCTCCTATTCAGAAACCTTGTATATTGCAGGCAGAGCAGTTGACATCTACCGTTCCTGCTTTAAGGAAAGTATTTCTGGGCATTCACATTGCAGTGGGCAGAGGGCACAAATTAAGCCAAGCCTGTGTTTTAAAAGGATTATTTCGTGTGTGTGTGTGTGTGTGTGTGTGTGTGTGTGTGTGTGTTTATAGTCATTTCCACATAAAGGCCCAGAAGAGAGAGTACTGGAGTCAAAAAGACAAGTTCAAATCCAGCCTCAGAGTCTTACTTAGCTGTATGACTTTGAGCGAGTGACCTAACCAGTGTGCTTCAGTCCTCATCTGTGCAGTGGGGATAATAATAGCAACTACCTCCTAGGTTACTGTGAGTAGAAAATAAGATAATAGTTGTAATACACTTTGCAAATCTTAAAATACTGTATACATGCTTGCTATTACTATATGTCAATAACATTATGTTTATGACTATTATTATGAGATAATACAACTATTGCATTTTTAGCAAGATACAAAGATGAGCTTTAAGTTATTCTTCCAGTAAAGGAGATGAAATGAAAATTTCCAAGAAGTCACTTGCCAGTGATCGATCCCTTCTGTGATAAATGGAATACATTTGTAAGATGGCTGCTCGAGGTTAGGAGGTGAGTCTGTGGCCACAAAACAGAAAAATAACTGAACCATCTGGGCAAAATAGCAGTTGTAAGTACAAGCACACATGGGATGACTTTCATGAGTCACCTGTTTCTTGTTTATAACATCCAAGCCAAGCTTTCATTTCATTCTGATCTGATTTCAAAGCAGTATAAGTGTCTAAATATTTTCTCTTCGTGTGACTCTCCTCAATGAATTATGACTATATGCAATAAGAACCAATTATGAGGTAGCATCATATGGTGCAAAGAGTGCCAGCTCTGGAGCCAGGTATTTCAAATCCAAGCTCTGCCATTCACTAGTTCCGTGATACTGAGCAAATCACAAACCCACAGGGCTCCATTTTCTCACCTGTAAAATGAGCACAATACAAGGATGGATGATATCAAAGGTCCTTTCAGACTCAAACTTTATCAACCTATGATCCCTGCAAAAGCCATACTCAAACTAACATTAAAAAGAGGCAAGATTTTCCGTGCTACTTACCACACTGGTAACTCTTCAATCTCACCTTACTGATGAAACTGGGCCCCTAACTACAAGTACAGATATCACTGCAATCTAGTTTAAGATTCCTAAACTGCATACTATCTATTAAGCAGAAATTGCAATGATATGGAAAACAGGAAAAATTTGGTGAGAGGAATTACTTGACTAAATGTCTTATTAAGATGTCCAACATCTCTCTGTTTTTTTCTGGTAATTTGTGCACCAAGGCATGGACTGCTTCCACTCTGTAGTTCTGGTCATCAGATTCTGTAATAAAAGAGAGTTGATAACAATCTAAGTCATAAATACACAGAGATGTATGTTACTCCTTAAATAAGAAGGCACTCATTAACATGTCACAACCTCAATCACAAAGCTAAATATATACATTATTTATGTAAATGTGTAAGAATTCAGCCTGGGAAATCAATATCCAACCTCCTTTAACTTTAACTCTTATTGGCATTTAAATTCAGAATTTTTTGTTATCTTAGCATTGTAATATACAACTTTTTATATATACTACATACACAGCTGTATGTACTACATACATTCTAATATACATTAAATTGTACTATATAAGGGCACATTTGTTTGCTAGTAAGTTTCAACCACTAGCATTCTTCATTTATTATTGGTAGCAAGTAGGTGGCACACAAAACTATTATAGTTTACTTACTTTGATGGATCTGTGACTTCATCAGTAAGGGTGCTCCTTCCACCAATGCATATCCTAACCTCTCTAATTTCTTATCTTTTTCCATGTTTTTCTTTAAATCTTTCACAGAGGATCCATCAAGAGGATCCACAATTCAGTTCTTCGATTAGTTCTTTTAGTATCTTAATTGTTTTTAATCTGTTGTCACTCATTTTTACTATATTGTCAGCTCATTTCTTTCTGGTCATGGGTATCTTTAATAAACGGTTCAATAATATTCTCTTTTCCTATTTTTCTATCATGTTTTCTGAAATATAATATTTCTTCTAAGTTCTCTTATAGGAACAATCCTACAAGGGCTAGTGTGTGGTTCCACTGTTATTTTTTCTTTTACATTGTTTCTGTTATTTGTTCTTTGATCCACTCATTATTTAGGATGTTATTACTTTGCCTCATTTAGGCTGGTATCTATTGTTTATTCCTTTATTCATTACTATTTATAGTGTTATGGTATAAAAAATGTTTTTAATGTTTCTGCCTTTTAACATGCATTTGTAGTTCTTTTATCTTATCAGATGATCAAGTTCTATAAAGGTATTATTAAATGCTGAGAAGTCCATCAGTTCTTTAATATTTTCATTTTTTAAAAGATGATTTGCAAATCATCTTAAGTCCATTAAATTTAGTTATTCCAACAATCTGTTTGGCTCTATGCTTTCCTTCTTTTTTAAATCTTTCATGTTAGTTTTGTCCAGTTCTAAGAGAGATATTAAAGTCTTCTACAATTCTGGTACTCTATGTCTTTCTTTTGAAATTCAATCAGCTTTCCTTTTAAGAACATTTATGTAAAGCTATTTGTTGCATATTATCTATAGTGCCTTTATACATAATGTAGTTTCTATTTATCTTTTTGTTATTGTCAATTTTTATTGTTGCATTATCTGCAACACACAATTATAACTCCTTGTTTGGAGATCACCTGTAGCAATGAAAATTTTGTTCATCTATACATGTCTTTGTATTTGTACTCTTTATGGGTCTTTATGTTTAAAATGTTTCTTTTTTAAAGACCAAGTTCTTGGGGTTTGTTTTGCTATCTAGTCTGCTGTGACATAAGAACAAAAGGCTTAAGGTTTAAACTTCATGAGGAACTGAATATGATGTCACCCAAGTGTGCGCACGCACGTGTGTGTGTGCGCGCGCGTGTGTTGTGCAGTTTCTGTGAATTACTACTTCCTGCCAAAAATTCTTTGACTGTTTCCCCATATTCAGATGTACAGCATATGTTAGGGTGTTAGTATAACAAACATGATGAATTTTAAGAGTGTGATGTGTCATATCATGCCTTAAAAATATGGTATATTCTAAGCCAGAGAAAATGAGACTAGAATATAATATATAGTTAGAATACAAGTAATTTTTAGTAAATTGTTTGTCTAAAATCATCATGAAACTGATTTTTGTGGATTTTTTTGGTTCTTTATTTTCCATAGAGTTCAAATAAATAATTTTAACTTCGCATGATTCATGTAAAATTGCTGTTATGAACGATAGCTGTTATTCTTTGTTATACAGTGAAGCCCTCAGAGGCCGGCTATTAAGGTATATAGAGCTAAACGTTCCTCACCTCAATGTTTGCCCCTTCACTAAATAGCCCAAATTTGCTGTACCATTTTAGCCAGTGTTTCCTCTGTCTTTTCCCTTTGTGATGAATGAAAAGTTCAGGGGACTTAGTTTCTAGGTAATTAATAATTTTATTAATTATGGCTAGCAAATAATTAATAAAAGGATGGTCAGTAGGCTTTCTCTCAGAAACCAACCGATGAATCATGAAGGCCTCTCAATGCTTATATACCCTTAGAAGGGTAGATGTTCCAACAGGCAGCAATCAAATCTGACTGGTTAACAATTAATGAGAAAGTAAATACAATGATGAGAGGTAGACCTATTTTAATGGGGGGGGGGGAGGTTAGGGGAATGTGACTTTGATTATGTCACTCTTACTCCCAGACCACCCCTAGCCTTGGGGAATCTAGACAAAGGGATTTACTCCTCATCTAAGCTTGCCTGAATAAAACACAAATAGGCCAGAATTTACCCAGATTAGATTCTTTTTACTCTTTAATCAGAACTAAGCTTCCCTAGTTGAATAAGATCAGAAAGCATGAACTCTAAGGATTTGGGCAATCTCATCTATCGGCAATTTCCTTCAGATGCTGGCTAAATAACCTACAGGGCGCTGATTTCTGAATGAGGAAATAGAAAAGGGAAAATCATAATCTCAGTTAATAATTGGTTTTTAACATAAGTGAGAAACAACCATTTCTCTCACTCTGTGGATATTTTCATTCTCTACCATCAGTTCTTATTAGTGCCAATGATCCTGATTTGGTTGTCCTTCACCCATTCTCCTCAGCAGACTACATCATTAGCTTGCCTGTTTGTGTTCCTGTACTCTAACTGTATTCTAATTTAGGACAAGACTGAGGGAAGTAGCACAGTATCGCAGAATGTACATTGAATATGTTGTCAGGAGATCCGAATGAGTTCTGAGCCTACTACTTATGAACTGTGTGACCAAGAATAACTTTTCTCATTTGTAAAATTAGTGACATTGGACTAAATGATCTTTGAGTTCTCATCCAGATCTAAATTCTATGAACTTGAAAAACTAGACAGTCACATATTAAGAACCTTTACTTGTTCTTGTTCTAAAAGTTTTTTTAAACTTTTAAATTTATGGACTATGAGATAATTTTATTTTTGGATAAAATTATAAACCTTTTCACTTATTTATTATTTTAAGACTTTTCTAGAAAGTTGAATGTCATAATTCTTATCTTTTCATTAATGAATTGTTACAATATTTTCATGTTTATGGTTTAAAACATGGAAAATACTTCCTTTCCACCTCACTATTTTATATAATCCAAATTTCCTAATGTATTTAACCTTTTCCATAACTTATTATCATTGTAAAGAAAAACACAAAATAATAAATATATAAATAATGCTTTACTGTTACAGACATAAGTTATAGAATAGAGAGCTTTAGCTGGGAGGGATTTATCACTTATCTAGTATAGCTCCCTCATTTTACAGATGAGGAAACTCAAGACAAAAAGAATGAAACAAACTGGCCAAAGATACAAGAGTTGGTGGCTGAATTTAGACTATAACCTTGACCTTTTGATAAGCCTTCTCACCCCACACATACTGACTGTTTTACTATGATTGATGCTTTGAACATTTTGAAATAGTTATATTTATTGAAGATGCTTGTCACGCACATATTTTTAGTAGCTCCTTAAAAAATTCCTATGTTGCCTAAAAGAAAATCAAAACCATAAAAAGCCTAAAATATGATACAACTAAAAAAA
>CM053622.1:692652460-692737503 GCA_028646595.1 Phalanger gymnotis | reverse complement strand
TCTGCTTGGAGAATTCTGTATACCCATCGATTTCGAACCATTCTGATATTTATATGATCGTTTTTGAGATCATAAATTCGGCCTTCCTACTACACCCCCACAGAAGCTGCTAGTCAGGTTGTGGAAACAGGAGGGAATACCATACACACTCAATTGGGTATCTTACCTGACATGAAAGTAGGGGGAAGGGGATAAAAAGGGGGACAACAGAAGGGAGGGCAGATAGGGGGAAGAAGTAATCAAAAGCAAACATTTTTGAAAAGGGACAGGGTCAAGGGAGAAAAATGAATAAAGGGGGACACGATAGGAGGGAGGGAAATGTAGTTAGTCTTTCACAACATGACTATTTATGGCAGTGTTTTGCATACTGATACATGTTGAATTGCTTGCCTTCTTAAAGAAAGTGGGTGGGGAGGGAAGAGGAGAGAGAATTTGGAACTCAAAGTTTTAAAAGCAGATGCTCAAAAAAAAGGTTGTTTCTGCATGCAACGGGGACATAAGATATACAGACAATGGGGCTTAGAAATCTATCTTGCCCTACAAGAAAGTAAGGGGAAAAGATGGGGTGGGAAGGGTAAGGAGGGTGGGGAGGGGAAGGGGTGTGATAGAAGGGAAGGCTGACTGGGGAACAGGGCAGTCAGAATATATGCCATCTTGGAGTGGAGGGGAGGGAAGAAATGGGAACAAAATTTGTAACTTATAATCTTTTGGAAATCAATGCTGAAAACTAAAAAATATCAAATAAAAAGTATTCAGTCTAAGTGGTATTTTTAATGGTTTATAAGTAAAGGGGCAATTTGGTATAGTTGATAAAGAAAGCCCACTTCAAAGTCAGGAAGATTTCAATCTAAATTCTGTCCCTGACAAATAATAGTTATGCGACTTAGGCTAGTCACTTAACATTTCAGTGCCCCAAAACAATTCTCTAAAAATATAAGGAGCAGAGTAGGTGCTGACCTGCACTGGAATAGGTTATTTTCTATCCATATCATCAGCAACATCTAGGTTATTTAATGATTTCTTTTCCTATGGACATCCTAAATTCAAAAACATGTGCATCTGCTCTTAATATTAATGCACAAACTAATTTCTTTTGAGTTTGTCTGGGATTGAGCCAGCTGTCCTCAGATGCCATCAGGATCAGAAATTTGTAATGTATTAAAATGTAATGTATTAACAGTTTAAAAAATATTGGGGGGGGCAACAGGGGAAACTGTACCCAACATAAAATAAAAACAATTAAAATCCCCCCAAGCCAGTAAGTTTGAGATTACTAAGGAGCTATTTGTTTGCATTACTGAAATCTGTTAGAACGCAACAGTACTACTAATCATTATTATGTGATCATCCTTTATACTGGAAAAGTGACAACTAATTTTCCAATCAATTAAATAAATTCTTATTTACTGTATAGAGTATGCCAGCACTAGAGCTAAAAAACAATAAACAAAGAAACATGAAAGAGCCCCTACCCTCAAGAAGTTTATATTCTACTGGAAAAATGAAAAAGGGAATAGACACAATGCATACAAAGTTAAGCAGATATATGTCAATTTGAAGAAAACACTAATAATCGAGTTAAGTTCAAGTTTTCCCTAAAGAGGCGACACTTGAATTGAGTCTTAAAGGAAGATAAACACTCTTAAAAGCAAAAAGCAGTAGTACATTCCTGGCATAGGAGATACTTCATGTAAATTCATGAAGGCAGGAAATGGAACATAAAGTTTAGGGTAACAATGAGTACTCCAATTTTCCTGGCATGTACAATGAATGAATAGGAATGATGGAAGAAAATGTCTAGAAAGGTAGGCTCAGTCAGGTAGAGGAAGACTTGAAATACCAGGCTGGTAAGTTTATATTTTACGCTAGAAGCAATAAAAGAAGTTACTGGGGGAATGGGTGGTATTATGTATTAAGAAGAGGTACTAATGAGAGGAAATCCAGGACCCAGAAGGGTATGGTACAGATTAATGAACACAAAAAGAAGCAATTTTTGCATCGGAGTAGACAATGGACCAACTGGACAGAAAAAAAAAAAAACAACCAGGTTATGAGCTTGAGAAATAGATCACAAATCTGACAAAGAGGCATGATCTAGCAGTGATGAAAGATCTGAACTATCCTGAGACTTACTATAATCCTTTCTCTGCCAAAAGAGCAGCTCATCAATTCCTGTTTTGCCATAATAATAATTTCATCCCTTAAAAGGTAGAGAAATCAACGAAGGGAAAATTTAAAAAACAATTATATCTGATTTGTACTAATAGGGAAGACCCAGAAGCTAGTATAGAAATAATGGGAATGCTGAAGGGAAATTACCACTCCCTATGAAAGTTTGTAATAGAAAGGGGGAATAAAGCTCAATGTACTCTGGAACACACACTAGATATTAAGAAAGCAGATTTCAAAGGGTTTAGAGGAAAGACAAATAAGATCTTATGAATTAAAATTCTATGGGGGATGACAGCACAGGCAGGGTAAGAAAGTTGTCAAAAATGAAATCATGAACACACAATGAGCATCTGTTCCAATGTGGGGAAAGAGGGTAGTTATCTGAAGATACAGATGGAGAAACGGGAAACTCACCAACCAACTGAGATTTTTGAAAACTTTACGGAGAAGATACAAGTAAATGTAGGTAATAGAGTATGTTCATTGTATATGAAACATCTATCTATATCTATATGTATATATATTATATATATTATATTAGCATAAAACATATAAAATATTACATATATGCATATATAGAGAAACAGACAGAGCAGGGGGCAGCTAGGTGGCATGTGGATAGAGCACTGGGCTTGGAATCAAGAAGACTCATTTTCACGAGTTCAAATCTCGCCCCAGACATTTATTAGCTATGTGACCCTGGGCAAGTCACTTAACCCTGTTTGCCTCAGTTTCCTCATCTGTAAAAATGAGCCGGAAAAGGAAATGGCAAACCAGAAAAGTATCCTTGCCAAGAAAACCCCAAACGGGGTCACAAAGAGATGGATGTGATTCAAACGACTGAAAACGGCAACAATATTTACGCATATATACATACATACACATACACATGTATACACACACAATGCATTTAGTTATTTGGCCAGATCCAGATGTTTATCCTGAAGCTATCTTAAATGCCATTTCTACTTCATCAGATAGCTTGCAATTATAAAAATAAATCCACTGTTTTGGTACACATTAGAAATGTTCCTAGAAACCGGATGCCAATCTTTACAGGTAAGGCCCTGCCTCCACAGTACTCCCCTTACAGTATTCAAAAGTTTACTGTCTTTCTTCTATATGTGGCCACTGAAATAAGCATTAAAAAAAATCAGTTGCATTATTGGTTTGTGTGAATGTTAGATTTCTGCACCATGGCTTCCAAGTATAGGTACTCAAATTAGATCAATAAAAAAGTTTTAAAACTAGATTAACCATTTTCTATCAAGCTTTTCCCCTCACTATGTAAACATAATTTTAGTTGCTGAGTCCAAAGGAGGTTACCCCAACTAAAAGTCCTCTACAAACTAATACATAGCTGCCTCTTCCCAGGCAGGACCACATTTTCCCCTAGTAGGAAATGTTTCTAAGGTCAGCACAAGCTGTGGTGACTGTTGTTCTGAAGGGCATTAAGAACTTTAATAAATCAAAAATTCTTCTAGAAGAATTAGAAGAGCTGGACCTAGAACGCTGATGATATTTCGCTACCTGATGCCTAGTCTGTTTATTCAGGCTATTTAAATAATTTAAGCATTACCCTAAACATAATAAAAAAAATTTTAAATAGTGAAATGGTATGCCTTTTGGAACTTTGGGTGTAGTGAAATATGTAGTCTATAATGTCCTGCATAACATAATGACAGCAGTTAAGATGATATGCCCCCATGAGTTAACACATGTGCAATAGAGCAGTAGCTGAGGCAGAGGTCATGTGTGCAATGGAAGAACTAGGCTCATATGGGACTGCTATTGTTTATAAACTATATCGACCAATGACCAAACCTGGGGAACCAGAAGCTGAGTAAAGCCAAGGCTTACAGAGTCTTAGGAATAGGAATAAATAGGGAGAGGAATAAAATAGGCTCAAGACTGACTGGGTAACTCAGCAAAGAGCAGGCACATGTCAGACAACTCAAAGACCCCTATTAGAACTTGGACAATGGATAAGAGGCTGCAGGTCAGGACAAGTGAGAGAAAAACTTGGGAAAAACCAGTTAGATTTCAGAAGCTTGAGTGCTATTTTTCTTGCAGATAATGGTGAACACTGCCATGCTGTTTGAGATTAGTGCTTATGTCCTTGAATGAACATGGCAAAGGATAAATCCATTTTAGAGCTTAAATTTAACAGCTAAATCTTCATTTAAAAGTTCTTATAAAGTAAAAATAAAAGTCTGTCTCTAGATAAATCATCTTTCCACTCACATAATTGTGGGCCCTCCTAATAGGGTTCATCTAATTTAATTCTATATCTAGTCATTTTTTCAGGTATAAAATTGGCTAGTTATTTGGTGTCAAGTTGGCACTCTCAAGTCTGAATGGAAGGTTAGGAAATAAGCGTCAAGAATAGCTGAGAACTGTAATTGGTTCTCACTCAGGTTTTTTGTCACATACAGGTTAATAAAACTCCATCTCAAGTTTTACAGGTATGGCCCTGTCTCCATAGCACATCATTGTGCCTAGTTGATTGCAGCATTTTGCTATCTGCCCTGGTACTCCTCCTACACCCTTAATTTTTCAACTCTTGCCTCGGGAACAGGGAACAAATCAATATTGCTATTAATTTTGGAAAGGGCATGACGATCTAATCCTATACTGCTTCATTCAACATCCTTGTGATTCACCAAACCAAAACTCCCTTAACCTGGCTCCTAATCTCCTTTACAAATTTAACTTTATTAGAACATAGGCTCCACAAGGACAAGGACTCTCTCACTTTATATTTGTATCACCAGCATATTAAAGTGTAAAAGATACTATAGCACTCAGCAATTTCAAGCTCTCCCTCTCAAGATGTTACTAACCTGGTCAGCAGTTAATGCAACAGTTTTTAAACACCAAGTTTCTATTTTTTTTTTTAATTTTGCCTACTGGTAAATCTTAAGATTTGACTCACGTTTCTCTTGTACATAAAGATACCCTTCCATTGTCCACTGACTGGGAGGACGGTAATCTTGATTTGCAGATTTCATTCTCTGCATTAGTCTCTCTACCTCTTGACGAGTGCTTTCAAAATTATTTCTTGTCTGAAAGAGAAAAAAATCAATTTGACAGTTTATTTAGAAGTAAGCATAGAAACCAATAATCAGGAATCTTCAGCTGGAAAGTCAGACCCGACCTTCGACTTTCATTTCATACAGTCTATATAAGCAATTATCAAACAGCAATATCACTACTTATTCTTAAATTTGCAAAGCCACAACACGTTAAAAGAATTCTACAGTAGCATTTAAACATATTAAGAATTTATCTCTGTGTCTGTTTTACACACCCTCTTCTATTTCTCTTTAAGTGTTCATTTCTCCATCTTTCTGTGCCTTCTTTTTTTTTCCTCTCTCCACAATTCTAGTCCCCTATAATGCCACCCCACTATTTCCCTTAGAATATAAAAATTAATTCCATTTTGGAATTATTTGAAACATTTGTCTTAAATTAAAATGAAGACTTAGTGGGCAATTTTTCTAAGTTTTCTTGAATCATACCTACACAGTTACAACCTACATGGTACCTATACGGCTACACGGTTCTCATTCCAAGCCCTGGTGCAACTTAATGGCCACAGATAAGAAAAAAAAAATCCTTATTTCAAATTTATACAATAGCTTTGAGTCAGCATACTTCTTTCAACTGATTTCCTAAAAAAATGAACACTGAATTGTTTTCTATAAATACTACTCTCATTGGTAATAAACCAGACTCGAATCACTATTCTAATAACTGAAAGGACCTGAAAAAGTTAATGAATCTCCCTAAGTTTCCAACTTATTCTATTTTTGGTTAAATAACTCATTTAGTATCAACTTACAACTCATGTTAAGGCAGATATTCAGTGCCTGCTGACAGTAAAATGGCTTCAAAATGAAGACATTAGACTAGATAGAGTACTGAACCTGGAGTCAGGATGACCTAAGTTCAAATTTGACCTCAGATAACTACTACTGACTGTGGGCAAGTTGCTTAACCTCTCTATGCCTCAGTTTCCTCATATGCAAAATGGGGATTAAAATAGTATCATCTACCTCCCATAGCTTTTGAGAAGACAAAATGAAGTATTTGTAAAATGCCCTGTAAACCTTCAAGCACTATGAAAATGCTACCTATTATTTTTATTATTGAAATGTTAAAAAGTATTGAAAACCATATAAAAATCTAGCAACAAGTACCACTCTCCCCACAAGTATCAGGTAGGAGGGAAGCTTTTAAAGAAAAATCATCAACGTAGATTTAAAAAAAAAAAACATGCATGGTGTGGAGAAAGTTTAAAAATTATTTAAAATTTTCAAGCAGAAAAAATTTCTTTCATTTTAAGAACATTTTTCACTTGAGTACAGTTGTTTGCCAGGCCACAGCGACTATGAGTTTTTCTCTCAAACATTCTCCTTTCTAACCTATTCCTCATTATACATGTGAAACTCGTAACATACTGAGACCTACAAAGGAGCTTAGACATAGATCAACTGGTCCAAGAACCTCATTTTTCAGAAACCGAGGCCCAAAGTAGCTCAGTGACTTGCCTAAGTTCACACAAGTTGTAAGAAACAGAACCATGTTTTAAGTGCAGGCCTTTTGACTCCTTGGTCCACTATGTCTTGCTGTTGCTCACAATTTCCCTGATGTGCTCTTAATTCAGATTTTTGGGAATTCAAATTGGTCTTTGTCAGTTCTAATTATTGAAGGCTGAATGTATGTACAGTTTGTTTTTTGAGAAAGTTCATGGTTTAAACAGTTTGTTAGAAAGAAGTTCTACATGATTATATATACACACATATATGTATATATAAAACCTATATCAGATTGCTTACTGTCTTGGGTAGAGAGGGGAAAAGGGAAGGAGAAAAATTGGAACTCAAAATTTTACAAAAATGAATGTTGAAAACTATCTTTACATGTAGCTGGAAAAAATAAAATACTATTAAGGAAAAAGGACAGAAAATTCTACTGAATAAAACTCCATTTAGTTATAACATGGCATTAATATAGAGTCTTACATTCTGTAAATTGAATTGCAATTGCTGCTTGTAGGGTGCAAATTCCTGAGCCAGTTCATATCCTTCATGATAAAAGGTGAATAATCCCTGAAGGAAGGACAAAAGCTGCAAGGACAAAAAGAAAGGTATAATGAGAATATTGAACATATCAATGTTTAAAATGCCCCCAACCTGAGACCCAAAGATTCCAATGCCAAGTATAAACACTAGGAAGATGAAGACAAAAAGAACAGTCCTACATATACCAAAGTATTTATAGCAGTACTTTTTGTAGCAAAAAGCAGCAAAATAGATGCCCATTGATTAGAGAACAGCTAATCAAATTAGGGTCCATGGATATTACATTGCAGTAAGAAATGATGCCTATGAAGAATTTGTAGAAGCATGGGAAGAAATAGATTAACTGCTCCAAAGCAGGGTAAGCAAAAACAAGAAAACAGCACACACAATGACAACACTGTAAATAAATGAAAAGAACAATAAAACAATCAAAACCGAATGTGTCCATCAGTCAATATTAGCACTTACTGAGTGAAATTCTAACGAGCAAGTTTGGACAAAGATAATGAGAAGGTATTTTGCTACTTGGGTTGTTTTTTTTGTTTGTTTGTTTGTTTTTGTTTTGTTTTTTAAACAGAGATAGGGAACCTTGGATGTGAAGCACTATACATAATGTCAGATGTGGTTTATGTACTAGTTAATTTTGCTAAACTGATCTGAAGGAAGAAAGGTAATTGAGAAATATATGTGATATAAAAGAAAAATATATCAATTTTTTAAAAAGAAAATGTTGTCTTTGAAAGCATCACAGGTCAAGTGAAAAAGGAAATATCCATCCCGCCAATTCCCTTGTGCAATGGAAGGTTGTCTCCTAACATGGGAGACGATGTGACTATGAAACTGATTTTCATCCCTTTTTCAGTGATAGTTGCTATGTTATTTAGTTTGCCTCAGCACTAGGACTTTGATCATGATACTCATAAGATAACTACACGTTCCTGAACCTAAATGCCCACTTAAGTTAAAGCCCACTCTCAAACAAAGAGCATATTTTAGGATTTCTGTCTCATGTAAAGCTGGTTTAGATGTTCATTCTGCCTGAAAACAAAGGCAACATATCCATGCACTCTTTAAGCCTGGCCAAACTGGCTTCCATGTTGCGCCTCTGCCTAAGGCATTCCATAGTCTGTCTCTTTACAATTTTTTCTTCATGCCAAATCATACTCTCCCCATCTGCACTATGACAATGTCTAGTTTCTTTTGAAGCTTAGTTCAAACATGATCTTCCCAATTAAGTCTCTATTGATTCTCTCCACAACTGCTAGTGCCTCCTCCCTCCCCCTCCCCCAATTACCGCTAGCGTGTGCGTGCGTGCGTGTGTGTGCGCACGCGCGTGTGTAATTTTGCAAGAGAAGCAGTGTGGTATGATGGCTAGGGATCTGGCTTTGAAACCAGAAGACTTGGATTCAAATACTGCCTCCAACACATATTGGCTATGTGACCCTGACCAAGTCATTTAACTTTTCTGTGGTCTAGATGGTTCTCTAGAAAAACTGTAAACTGCAAAGAAGATGGGAACCTGCCATGGTAGAAGGTACTTCTTTACCCAAAAGTTAACTATACCAATGAAATCACAGGTCCAGTCCTTGTCTCTATCCTATGTTGTATCCATACTTCTATGTGTACATGTTGTCTCCCTCTATAAAATGTAAGTTCCTTGAGGGTGAGATTGTTTGATTCTTTGTATTCCTGAACTAGTGTGGTGCTTGGTGTACAGTAGGTGCTTAATAAGTAATTATTGATTGTTAAGTACCTACTTTGTGCCAGGAACTGTGCTAAGTGCAAAAGTCCAGTAATTTAGTTGCTAATGAAAATCTGTTATGTCCTTAATGGGTTGGCTACTTCCTCTAATACAAAGAAAAACAAATGGTCCCTGCCCTCAAGGAGCTTACAATCTGTTAGATAAAAATCAACATATACACCTTGAAGTGCATGCAAGATTGATATAAAAATGACATTACAGAAAAATGAGGACAAAAATCTAAAATTAAGGACAATTCGTTAAAAGAACAGGAATTCAGGGAATATGATGGCAGATAAGGAAAGAAAAGGATAGAGACATTAGAAAGGTAGGGCTGAAATAGATACGAACAAAGGAGCAACAGAGGTAAGAAAGGAAGCAGAGACACCAAAAGATACTAAGCAGAAACATGGGCTAGTAGATTGTCACACTCTTTATAGGAGCAATGAAGTGGAAAGCTCAGGTGGAGAATGTTTGTACTAAATGGGAAAAGAGATAGCCAGTCAATGAATAAGCTAATTTGATTCTTTGGAGAATTTGTGGTAAAACGTGAACAAGAAGAATACAAAAAGGGGAAGTATAGAGGGATTTTTATCCATATTAAGAAAGGGAATAGCCAACCACTAAAGAAATCACAGACTGAAATTGCCAACTGAGTGGGATGGTGAAGCCCTCTCATGGAATCTGGATCTCTGTCTTTCTGTGAGTTAAGTGGGATGAATGGGGGTGGGGACCGTTCTGCATGGCTCAGGGCTTCTGACTGACAGCTAGGCCTAAGTTTTGAGTTACTAAAATCACCGGAACTATAGCCTCGCCAAATAAGGAAAAAAGAAAAAAAGATGTTTTTGACTTCCTTGTTCCTGGGTTAGATTTCTCACAGATTGTGAGCCTGTACTCCACCAATTAGAGTATGAGGTCAGTGGTGTTGGGGGGGTGCCCACGGCGTTTCATTAGGGTATAAAAGCTAAGTTCTGCCCTCTGGGCACTGCCTCTTCTTACTGATTTTCTATAGGTTCAGTGACCCCCCTTTCTCGAGATCATAATAAAGTTTTTTGTTTCTACCTTGAGACCTCTGGCTCTTTTAATTAATCACTGGTGGGTGGTCTCACCCCACATGCAACTAAATGGCAGGACTTCTTTTTCCCCCCAAAATATCCAGAAACAGTCTCAGTTTCTATAATAAATATGTACTGTTGCCACTTAGTACGTACAAAACTGAATTCATCTTTCCTCCAAAGTGGCTACTCTTCCCAATGTCTACTGATGACACTAATATCCTAGTCACAAAAACTGGAAAATTTGGAGTCAATCCTGATGCTTACTCTCAAAATCCAAGCACCTACCAACTCCTATTAATTCTACCTTCATGACTCAACTCTTCATATTAAAATCCTTAGCCTCGGGATAGCTAGGTGGTGCAACAGAGTACCCGTTATGGAGCCAGGAGGACGTGAGTTCAAATCTAACCTCAGATATTTGACAGTTAATAGCTGTGTGACTCTGGGCAAGTCACTTAACCATGATTGCCTCGTAATTAATAATAATAATAATAATAAATCCTTAACCTCATTTAAAGCTCAGCTCAAATGCCGACTCCAACATGTTGTTTAGTTGTTTCAGTTGTGTGTAACTCCTTATGACTGCATTTAGGGTTTACTTGGCAAAAAGATACTGGAGTGGTTTCCCATTTCCTCCTCCAGCTCATTTTACTGATGAGGAAACTGGAGCACATGGGGTTAAGTGACTTGCCCAGGGTCACACAAGTAGTAATTGTCTGAGACTGGATTTGAACTCAGGTCTTCCTGATTCCAGACCTACCACTCTATCCACTGTGCCAACTAGCTGCCCTACTCCAAAATGAGGACTTCCTGATTTACCCAGCTTATATTTGCTTTGTATATGTTTCATTTAATGGAATGAAGGTTCCTTGAGTGAAGAGACAGTTTCAGTATTTGGTATTTGTCTCTCCAGCTAAGTACCTCCCACAGTGTCTGGCACATAATGTATGATCAACAAATGCTTATTAAGCAAATTTTTGCACCCATTTTTTCCTCCTCTCACATGACCAGCACCCTAGTTCAGGCACTTACCACCTTTTACCTGGACTAACATAGCACCCTCTAATCCAGCTTCTGACTTTACCATTTCACTGAAACTGCCCTCTCTAGTTACCAGTGACCACTAGTGGCCAAATCCAATGGCCTTGTCTCAATCTTCACTCTCCTTGACCTCCCTTCAGCCTTTTACACAGCTGATCACCCTCTCTTCCTTGATATTCTCTTCTCTCCAGGTTTTTGGGACACTGGTCTCTCCTGATTTTCCTCCTACCTATCAGACCACTGCTTTCAGGTTTCCTTTGTTAGATCCTTCTCCCTCTACACTACTAAGCTGGCAAGGTAGGCAGCATGCCTGACTCCTCATTATCTCTCACCCTCCCATATCTAATCTGTTGCCAAGGCCTTTCAATTTCACTTTTGTGACATCTCTCTTATATGTACCTTTCTCTCCTTTGACATTGCCACTACTCTGGCACAGGCCCTCATCATTTCACACCTGGGTCATTACAGTAGCATGCTGGTGGGTCCATCTACCTACCTCAAGTCTCTCTCTACTCCAAAACATCCTCCATTCAGCCAATAAAGTGATTTTCCTAATATACGAGTCTAATGAAGTCACTCCCCACCCCTACTCAATAAACCCCAGTGGTTCCCAATGGCCTCAAGAATCAAAAAACACTGTTCAGCATTCAAAGACCTTCACAACCTAACCCCCTTCTATCTTTCCAGTCTTCTTATATCTTAGTTACCAACATGTACTCTGATCCAATGGAACTGGCTTCCTGACTGTTTTCATGAACAAGACCTTCCACTTCTCAGCTCCAGGCATTTTCTCTGGCTAACTGCTATGTCTGGAATGCTCTCTACTGGCTTCCTTTAAATTCAATTAAAATCCTATCTTCTATAAGAAGCCTTTCCCAAGTCCCCTTTAATTCTAGTGCCTACTTCCTTTGAATTATTTCTGATTTACCCTGTGTACAGCTTATTTGTGCATATCTGTTTACTTGTTTTCTCCCCCATTAGATTGTAAGTTCCTTGAGGGCAGAGATTGTCTTTTGCCTCTTTTTGTATTCCCAGAGAATAGCCTGGTGTCTGTCATGTAGTGATGACTGACAGTTTGGAAAGTCAGTATGGTTCAATGTAAAGAATACAGGCTTTGAGTAAGTAAACCTGGGTTCAGATTTCATCTGATGTTTGTTGCCTGTACGACCCTGGGTAAGTCACGTGGACTCTCTGTGCCTCAGTTGTCTCATTTATAATATGATGGGGTTGGACTTGAAGTCTCTTCCTCTTCTAGGTCTATGATCCTAAGATCTTGCTTCAAAGTTCAGCTTAAAATGGAGCCTTCTCTGATACCCAGATATTAAATTTTATTTCAATTAGCCTACTCTGATATTTTAATATTCATTTTACTTAAGCAAATAGGCACCTACTGTGTGCAGTGCACTTCCTGCTCAGTTCAGATTCTTAGATGTCTTATTTGCCTTTAAGGCTCAATTCAGAGAAGCAAAATATTAAGATATTTTCTCACTCCTTTAATTTTGGTACAGTACTTTACATGGACCCCTCTTCTTGTCCTATCATTCCCTGTCCTATGTCCCCACCCCCATCATATGGAGATTCTTAACTAGACTACCCCCAAAAAAGGTCTATGGACAGATTACAGGGGTTCCTTTAATTTGAAGGGAGAAAAAATACATCCCTATTTTCATTAACCTCAAACCAAAAGTTAGGATTTCCTTCAATTATGAATGCAAGCAGCAAACATTCTGAGAAGAGGTCCATATGCTTTGCAAGAATGCAGAAAGGGTCCATGATGCACAATACGATTAAGAACCTTTTCCCTAGAAGAATGCAAGGTTTTCTAGGGGAGGGACTGTGGCATTTTTTCTAATCTTTCTATCTCTAGTGCCAAACATAGTACATGTCCTCGAGGAATGTATATAGGATGGGGGAAGAAAGTAAAGGCATCTGCCTTATACATAGTTATGAGATAAATAAAACTTGAATCAGTTTTCATATATAGAATGAATCCTGTCATTCTCCTTGGGGAAAATAACAAGCCTAAAGCTTCAATTGGTAGATACACTATAATTTCTAACAAATAAATATAGATTCTACTTCTAAGTACAAAAATAATTCTGCATGTTTCTTCTTAGAGTTGTCAACTATTCAAAAAAGTATTTTGGTTCTCAGGAAGGAAATAGTTTTAACTGCTTACTTAGTTTCTTAAAAAGTTTTATATTTTTATTGATGGTTTTGCTCCTCTTATCTGACTCTTACAGAACTATAATTACCCAAAATAAGGGGAATTGCATTAATTATTTATGAATAATATGTAAAGGATTGTATTCCATTGGGAATTTTGCACTACTCAATACACGTTAAGTTTACAGCTGCTACTTAACATCAGCTATAATACCATTAATTAAGATAACATTCCTTTTTAGCTATACAGGTTTCTCAAAATACACACACACACACACATACACACACACCATGCATTGTGCCTAGATGCGAATTGCAACCTATATAAATCAAACTGTTGCTTTAAAATGTAATTTAATTTAAAGAAACTCATATAACAAACATATAACTATGCAGATGGATAAAAAATAAGACCAAAGCATATATCCAATATGTGCTTACTAGGTATCCTACTGAAATATTTTTGTAGTTTTGTCAAGTTCTAATACACAATTCCCTGTTCCATCTAAGGATGTAGTCAGAGATATTAGTATAGTGTCCTCTGAGGCAGAAATGAAAATATTAGAGAATGTTTTGAAAAAACCTAGAAGAAACCTTTTCATCAAAACACCAAATGTCCTGAGGCCCAAAATTTCTTTTCATTTGAGAGCTGAATAGATGAGAAAAACCCAAGATAATATTGTAGCAGTGGAAGGTTAAAAAAAAAACATTAAAAATTCTCAATAATGATAATATACCATCCTTTGCTTCTCCAGACTTTGACTCTTCATGACACATTACAGCTCTCCAAATACAGATGTATTTTCCAAAAAGTAGACAATAGTAGAGAACAAATGACTTTTTTCTTTTGAGTACCTTCGGGGTTCAGTTTCTGACACTCACTTAGAATGTCCAGGCTGTACATCTTGGTCAATGGCGCCATGCTGAGCCTCAGAAAATAATTTACTAAAGAATTTCAGTGTGAATTTCTTTAAATACATTCCCCCATATGTTCTGACTTTAAAAGTACATCTCAGGAATGACAGGACTGTAAGAACTTATTAGCTGTGTGACCCTGACTAAATCACTCAAAGTCTTTTACTTTCTTTATCTGTAAAATGGTGAAAATGATAGCACCGACCTCATAACGTTGTTGTGAGGATCAAGTGAATTAACATATTTAAAGTACTTTGCCTTAAAGCACTACATAAATGCTAGATATTATTATTGTTATTTTTGGTATCTCTCCACTTTAGTGGATAAATAACAGAAAAAAAAAACTAGAGAATTTGTGTATTTTGACTTGAGACATGACTTAACTTTTTAAATCAAATCTATGTAGAAGGGCTTGCCTGAGAGTTTAGGTCAATTCAAAAGCAAATTTTAAAATGCTAATAAACGACAAGAATTCTCATGCTGCAGAAGGTATGGGTTTGTGTGATTTATCAGTTCTCTAGGTAATAGAGTTCATCAATATAACTGCCACAAGATGGCAGCAAAGTAAAACTTTTAGAGGCTCATTTTGTCCACTGATGCAACTAAATGGGACCAAGTGCTTGCATTCACATCATTCAAAACACTGCTCATATTATCTCTTTAATTATCACAAGACTATGGCCTATGATCCCCCCCCCCAAAGTGACTTGCCACTTTTTCCATCCAGGAGAAGCCCTTAACATATCAAATTACAAGGTTAAATGGAAAGATCAAGTACCTTCGCAGCTAGGTGGCTCAGTGGATATAGCACCGACCCTGGAGGTAGGAAGAACTGAGTTCAAGTAAGACGTTAGACACATACTAGCTGTGTGATTTTGAGCAAGTCAATTAATCTCTATCTGCCTCATCTGTAAAATGAAGAAAATAACAGCACCTAGCCCAAAGGATTATTGTGAAGATAAAATGACATAATATTTGTAAAAAGCCTTGCAAACCTTAAAGTGCTATATAAATGTTGGCTATTATTATTAGATTCGATCTTTAGCTAACATTGCAATTAGAAAGCAGTTCAATAAACATATATTAACGACCTATGATGCACAAGGTACTGTGATAATTTTTTTTGGGGGGGGAGGGTATACAGCTAAAGTCCCTCTGTCATTACAGATCTGTAATTACTTTCTAATTTATAATTGTGAGAGATGCTTAAGCCACTGAGCACAACAAACTAGCTATATATAGGATAAATTGAAAATAACAAATGAATAGAAGGCATTAGAATTAAAAAGTTTTAATTTCTTAAATCACTAAGTCAGATTACATCTCCCACTATTACCCCATCAACTTCCAGTTAACAACCAGGTATAATCTGTGAGCTTAAAAACTGCCTCAAATATAGCTTAGGTTTACCCTGGCTCTCACTACTTTCCAGACTAAATCTGTTGTACTGGGCAGGTGGAAAGGGTACAGCCGCAACTCACTAGACAACGGGAGCAATTACTTCTAGAAATTGATATGTGTATAAGCAAACAGCTAAAGAGATAGTTCTCCCACAAATCTCACAATGGAGTACTGGCATATTTTGCCCACTGTCTCCAACTGCTGGTTTTCTTTAACTTAAAATTCTCAACTAAATTAAAACTGATTATTACTTTCATAATTATTCTGTTTGCCTCTCAAAAAGCAAATTATAAACGGATATATTTGTAATGATATTTATATTTATAATTGTATATCATGCCAAAATCCTGTTGAGAAAGATGTCATATTATTCTGCCTGATGTACTCTATGTTCTAGTCAATCCAGATGACTTGCTATTCCTTAGACATGACATTCCATCTCATTTCTTTATACAGGTTGTCCCCAAAACCTGGCATGCTCTCTCTTTATGCAACCCTTAAAACCTTGGCTGTCTTCAAGGATCACCTAAAATGCTTCTTCCTCAACAAGGTCTTTCTTGATGCAACCAGTAAGCATTCTCTTAACTAAATAATTTTTGCTTATCTAATATCTATTGTAATAATATATTATCTATATCTATCTGCATATATGCTATTCTCTGCCATATTACCTCTCACTCTGGAAGGTACATTGCTAGATAGCAGATCTTATATCCTTTTAATTTTATATCCCCAGTACTTAGCACAGTACTTGGTACATTGCAAATGCATAATAAATGCTTATTGGGTAGAACTGAATTCATAAAGATAACCTCTAAAATACTATAAGCTGGAATAATAGCTGTCAAGCCGATTCCATGAGCAATTTCATTTAGCATTTATCCTGTGTCTCTAAATAAACTTCGGTGTTCTAGAGGTCTTTGTCTTCTGATGACTTACATTTTAAGATAACTCATATACTGATTCATTCATTTATATAACATTTACTGACCATCTCTAATAAGCAACTGTAACCAGTACCTAGGCAGATACACGAGGATGATGAAAACAGTTTCTGATCTATAGCTTTAGGTGTGAAAAAAAAAAGTCATGATGAAATAGCGACAGCCTGGCTGATGTCATATTTTAAGCTGTATGGATATTTTTAACAGTTTGTGAGCTGGAATAATTTAAGGGGGCAAAATGCTCACTTCATTCACTCCTAAGTGTACGAGGAAAAAATCTGGGGGCAAGGTAGAGAAAACCTAGGAGCTCTGTAGGAAAAAATGTACCAAGTGAACAGAAGGAAAGTTAAACAGCAGTGAAACACAACACATCTCAGGAAAAATGGAATAAACGAAATGATATTAAATGGAGCCTGGGTAAGGAAGGAAATTATCAGGTCACCTGGAATCAAAGGATTGATACATTAGTCCCTAAACTGAACTCTGTAGGGAACTCGATTCTTTTTTTTTTGGTGGGCGGGGAGGGGGGTGGAAGTAGCAAACTCAGTTGACAAGAGGTTGGAAAATGGCAGTGAATAGTTCAGAAAGGCAGCAAAAAATAAGATAAAACCCACTGGACTGAGAGTCCTAAGATTAGAGTGGAATGGTATAAAAATAAAGCACATACTGGGAAAAAGGAGACCTGGGTCCTTATCCCAGCTCTCCCACTAACTAGCTGTGTGGTCTCACACAAATCACTTAACCTTTTTGGGCCTTGCCTTTCCTCTCTGTAAAATGAGAGAGCAAGAAACAATACTTGAACTCTAAGGATCATTACATTTCTGACAGCCTACACTGCTAAGAGTTTTACTAAGTCTGAAGTCAGAAATGATGGTGAGGAGTCAGTTATATCAAGGGAACAAAAAGATCAAAGGAGCAAAGGTTCAAGAAAAATCATAGCCTCAGCACTGAAAAAAAAGTGTCAGAATCTTTGAGAAGATCTGTTTGGTAGAATTAGGAAAGAAAAGATGAAATCAAAACAAACAATTAGAGGTTGAATGCTATTGCTAAGGAGTAGCAGCACTGATGGAGGAAGTGATCAAGCCATACTAGTTAGGTGCAACTCAAATTTAATCTAAAGAGGGCCCTCACTATATAGCAAGGTAATCTTTTCCCACAGTAATTCTTCCAAACTTTCTCTTTTATCTTCAAGTCTCCCATACCACAGCACAGCACAGCACACCCCCACCTTGTCAGAAGATAAGGTTATTACTTCTATTGTACCAAAAAGTAGACACCATTTGCTGTGAGTTCCCTCTATGCCCTTAACCTACAATTCAGATCTCCATGAGATCCCCCATATTCTCCTCTTTTATTTCAATCTCTGATGAAGTGGTGGTTGTTCTTCCCACCAAGGCCAACCACCCTTCCTGTACTCCTGATCCCATTCTCTTCTACCTCTTCTGACAGACAGCCCCACAATTTTTTCACCTTGTCTTACCTTGTTTCCCCCTTTTCATTTGTCTTGTTTCCCCCTTTTCATTTTCGGTGAGACAAAGTAAATCTAACAGGATGAGTGTTGGCATATATTACAATATGCAGCACTAATCTTATTACATTATATTTCCCCCAAATTCCACTCTTTTTCTAAACTTCCTTTTTTTATTTAAGGCATCACCATACTTTTACTCATCCAAGTTAATACCTTCAGTGTCATCTTCGGTGCCACCTCAATGTCACCTTCATATCACTCTTTCACCCCATTTAACCAATTTGTTTCCAATTCTTGTCATTTCTATCTCCACAACATCTCTTACATCTGTCCACTTCTCTTTATTCACACAACCACTTCCTTTATCATCACCTTTTGCCTACATCATTGCAAGCCTCCTAATTGGTCTTCCTGCCTCAAGTGCAGTGTATCTTCCACATTGTTGCCAAAGTCATTTTCCCATTCTCCCTCACCTCACATATTGAATGAGGTGCAATTATTGCCATTTCTATCTCCACAACATTTCTTGAACCAGTCTCCTCTCTACATCCCTTAACATCAATTCTAGTTCAAAATTCTTATCTGGATCACTTCCTAATTATTCTCTCTGCCTAAAGTCATTCCCTTCCCCAGTAGATCTTCCACTCATGTAGTTTTCCTAAAACACAGGACAGACCATGTCAGTTTCCAATTCAATAAATACTAATGGTTCTCTACAGACTCGGGGATGAAATGCTTGATTTTTACCCATTCCTTAAAAATTTACATTTTTCTGTAAGTTCTAAAATGTACCTTCTTTAAATTAGTACAATTGTAGACATATATAATTTCTAAAATAAGTAAATACACACATTTGGAGCAAGGGCTCAATAGTTTTGTTTTGTTTTTTACTGATGGGATACATGATCAAAAAGGTTTTAATATACTTTAGATTACAGCACTCAAGCAATTACAGCTGGTTATAATCATAGTCACTTGAGGCCTTGTCTTTATCATTATAGTTTCTTCAAGCCAAGGAAACAGAAATATAGACAATTTGGAGTAGAAGATGATTTTTAATTCATTTCACTTCAAGTATTTGTACCTATTAGTGACAAGTAGATCATGCTCTCTATTTGTTCATTTCCCCCACAAAAGTCCCTGACCATATTAACTTAATTGGTGAATCTAAAAGTAGATGACCCTAATCTGTGAGCCCTGGCACCATACCAGGTGCTGGGAAATGTTTTTTGCTGCTCTATTAAAATATAATAAATAGGACAAACGTTTTAAAAAAGGATAAATAGGACAAACGTGGACATGGTTTTAGAGAAGTGAATAAAACTTGTAACCTAAGAACTCTAAATGAAAATAATGATTTTTAAAACTACTTGATTTTAAAGACTATTCATTAAAAAATACTCATTAACTTCACATGTATAATCAAATTGCTTGCCTTCTCAAGGAAGGGGGAAGGGAGAGAAAGTGGAACTCAATTTTTTTTTAAAAAAATGTTTTAAAAAATTTTACATGTAACTGAGAAATATTTAATGAAATAAAAATACACTGAGAAAAAAGAATATTCATTAAATTTCTATTAAATGTACAACTTTCCTTTCTTTCCCAAATGCTTACAACTCCATTATTTAAGACAGTCAAAATTTAGATAAATTCAATGTTTTCTCAATATTATTCTGTTAAGTCTGTTTGTGGAATGATGGGAAGAAAACTTCATTAGAATAGAAAGAACTGTCACTTCATTTAAATTGAAGGAATACATGGTTATCTGAAACAGATGTTGTTTATCTGAAAGTAAAAAACATATTTCTTATGCAAAGTAGTATCACTTCATAATATATCATCCTTGAAACTGACAGTCTCATCAACATGTAAGTATAAGTGCCGTTCTTTTTTTTTTTTTTTAAATCTCTTAGCATTACTTATCACTTGAAAACAAAAGAACCTCTTCTGCTCTGGAGTCAACTAAGACAGGCCAAAGATTTTTCCAATGTTATCAGTACACAAATTTCTACTTACAAAACTATCTTGCAAATGTAATATACAAATGATAATAAAATAGTATTTTTCTGATATGCTATGTTTTCAGATTTATTGTTCCTTAAAGATTTTCTTAAATCCATATAGTCTTTAGTCACCTACATAGAGTAAAGTATTCTATGCTTCTTCAAGCTAAATTACATACAAAGATGTTTTCTTCAGGTTAAGATACTATGACTTATATGTGTCTTTCATCATCTTACTAAAAATGGGGTATAAAACCCAAGGATTCAAAGAAATTACAAAACTAGAAGTGAGAAAGAGACTCAGTTGCCAAAAGTCTTCATTTTGGCCAGACACTCTGGTAGGAAAATCCAGCAGCCAGGACAGGATTTTGAAAGAAAGAATTTAACATCAATTTCAATTATGAAGTCACAAGAAAGGCATGCTTACACTCAGAAAAACACATGAGTACATTCTACAGGGAGGGAGGGTTTTAAGATGGTGAGCAGGGGAAGCACCAAAAGTTTCCCTATGATATTCATTTCATAGATTGATTTTGGGGGGAAAGGCAACTGTCATATTTCTTAGAAATATTCTTCCTACTCTAATGAGGAGATGACAGACAGAAGGTCAAGTCACTTAACCTCTCTCAATCTCAATTTTCTCAACTGTACAATGGGGATAATGTTTAGACTGCCTTTCCTGCTATGGAGAAGTTACTTTATAAACTCTAAATCAATGTATTTTTGTGAGCTGTCACAGAATCATAGCATCGTGGACCTATTATCCTAGAATCCCCTCAATGGCATTCAATTCTAATACATACCTCCAAAATAGGATGGCCTGAAATGAACAAAAATTTCCACAGAGGGTCTGAGCAGGTTATTCTTATTCCTGGAAGCAATGAATCTCTCAATAAATTGAACTCAAGATTACATTAACTTTTTTTTTCATTGACTATACTTCATCAAACTCATTAAGAAAGAACAGAAGCAAACTTTCTTTACACATTTAATTTTCTTAACTTAACCTCTGTTTCCACATTATAATGATCTTTCCTTAAATGAAGATTACTTTACTCTCCCTATCCAATTCTTAATTATTTAGGGGTTATCCCCTCTTTCCTACTGACAATTCTGTTGCTTTCTATCACCTTCTCCAGGAAAGGGGTGAGTCAATAGCATAGTAAAAAACTTGAGTATCTGAAAGTAACATTTTAAAAAATATAAATATGATATGTTTTGTCATATCGAATTTACTATGTTTCCTTGTTAGTCACTCCTAAAAAATATATGATGTGAGAAGAATATGGATTTAATGTCTGAAAATAAGATTTGTGAATTACGTTGCATTTCCCTATCTCATTGAATTTGAGACAAATTTCCACTCTCTCCCTTCTCACTCCATCCATTTCTCCCTCTTTGTATTCTAAAAACTGTATTTAAGAATGCTGAAAGGCAGAGTAAGGAACTATATTGTATACATATATACTACATAGACATAGTAGGATTGTAATATGATATAAAATGTTACACATAAACACACAGAAATAACCACTTTATCTAAAATTGGCTTAGAAATTGAATTGACTTCATGAGAAAGTTATAGAGGACACCAATACTCATAAAAGCAAACAGCTAGGTAGCACAGTAGAAGCGCTAGGCCTGGAGTCAGGAAGACCTAAGTTCAAATCCAGTCTGAACACTACTGGCCTCAGTTTCCTTATCTGTAAAATGAGCTGGAGAAGGAAATGGCAAACTGCTCCAGTATCTTTGATAAGAAAACCCCAAATGAAGTCACAAAGAGTCGGACAAAACTGAAAATGACTAAACTACAATAAAACACTCATAAATGCATTTTTATACATATGCGAGAAAAGTTACATCCTTTGTGCATGTATGCATGTGTATATATACATGCATATATGTGTACACACACACAGTGCATACTGCCTTCCATCTAAGCATTTAAAACCCCATCTGTGAAAGCTACATTAGATGACAATTATTCAATTCAATTCACAGGAAAATAGATGTAAAGTTGGAAGGGACCTTGGGTCATTTAGTCCAATCATTTCATTTTACAGATGATTAAAAAGAAACCTGAGAGTTTAAGTGACTTGCTTAAGGCTGTATAGGCAGTAAGTGACAGAGCCTGGTTTCCATTCAATTCAATTAACAACTATTCATCTGGTGCCCACTAAATGCAAGGCAATGTGCTAAGTACCAGGGATATCAAAAAAGAAAAACTACAGTATACCTGTCCTCAAGGAGTTTTTAATTTTTAAAGACTGCATTTTGGGAAAAGTAATAACTTTCAACTAAAATACAGATTTTTATACTAAAGAAGGCAGTCTGGAGCTCTTACCGGTTCGACAAATTCAAATTTCTTCTTTTCTTGAACTTCTTGTATTTTAAAGACATATTCAAGTGATGCCTCATAGAAATTTTGATGTTCTCGGTCAATCTGCATATCTGCCTGTGGAAGAAAATAAAGACACAAATAAGGAATCACTAATGGTCATATTCTGTAAGGATGCAGGAAACAGCAAAGAGTCCAGTCAATCAGAATTCATTACACACCTTTACAGGTATGCAAAAAAAAAAAAAAAAAGCAAATGTTCTTGTTACTAAGGGTAAACATAGAATAAGAAAAAACACATCTGTGATGTAGCCAATCTGGCCCTCTCTGCTTCCCACACAGGATCCTTCATTTCCTATCTCTGTACATTTGACCTGGCCTGTCTCTCAGGTCTGGAACACACTCCCTTCCTCACCTCCACCTCAAATAATGCCTCTCCTTCAAGACAAAGCTAACGCATCACCTTCTACACGAAGCCATTCTTGATCCCCCTGACTGCTAGTACCCTCCTTTCCTTATGGGATATTTCTCTACTTTGTATTTTTTCTCTTTATTTTTTATGCTGCATATGCTCACATAGGTACTTGTCTCTCCTATTAAAAAGTAAGCTTCTTGTTAATGAGGATTATTATGTTTTTGTATTAATATTGCCAGTGCCTAGCACAAAGCCTAGAACATAGAAGATGCTTAATAAAAGTTTGCTAATTGCCTCTTTCTGTGAGAGAAGCCCAAGTGTCCTCAAAGCATAATATCTGGTAGGAGAAAGAAGGCATAAGCATAAATAACTAGATAGAAGGTGAAATTGTAATAAACAAAGAGGTGGTAGGTACTTGATTTCAGAGTTTATTTCCAGGTGGGACAAGGGGCAAGGTCTCTATCTGAAACCCTAAATGATTATGGATCCTGAATGAATAATATTCCAAAAGTGCAATACATTTTTCTCCTGGAATAAAATAAGGGTTTTCTTACATAATTAGAAAGTATTCTTCAGATAACCACTTTCTCTTTTATTTGTTTAAAGTGTACCTCTTCCTTCTATCCCCAAATGGTTATCCTCAGATGTCCTTCTGAAAACTGAGAACTCTATTTGGTTTAGTAGAGAAACATCACACTCAGTCTCTACACAGTTTTAACACAGGTTATTAGCAACAGAGGCTAATGGAAGTGGATAAAAACCACCATCTCCTGCTGAGGTCTAAGCATTAAGCAACAGCAATGCAGAAATCAAAAACTGAGTCACTTCCTAGGATGCTTTTACAACAAAAGTAAAGTTAGGTATAAAGATTTGAGCATCAAAATAATCATTTACTATATTTTAAAAATAGTATCTTCATTAAAAACTACAGCATTAAATTATAGAATGTTCTTAAGGATTTTAAGTGATTTTTTTCCCTCACACTATACATGTGCCAAACACATAAACAATCTGGAGAATAAAAGAGAAAATAAATCAGTACCACTACCATCCTTCTAACTCTTCTACCCAATCTCTCCCAAATGGTTTATGGGCTGTATTCCATGAAGGAGGTACAGTAGCAACACATTAAAACAAATCAGTATTTTTTCCTATTCAGAGTAATTTTCTGATCACCTTAGCAGGGTAGTTATTCATAAGGCTGAACTATCAAAATGTAAAGTGGAAACAGGTGATATGTGAATAGCTGATACTACATTACAATCATTTTCTCTTGTTGTCTAAGTTATTTTCAATGCTGCATTACATAATGTTGCTCTTTGTTCAGACATGACACCGCTGTCATTGTTACTAACCACATGTGAGCAAGTTATTTTGTTTTTAAAAACATCTTGTACTAATTCTTTAAGCTCAAATTGGCATTATTTGAAAATTATTTGAGTAATTCACTTCCCACTCAGGAGAGACAGAGAGTTTTTGGATGACTTAGAACAGTAGTGAATCTTGTCATGCTTCCCAGTTACAGAAGCTTTCATCACCTCTAGCCTAGAGTACTGAAATCTAATATACCATACACTCCTTTGAAAGCTTATCCAAGAAGCTATAGTACTTACGGATAGCTCAATTTCTCTTTGGCAGAGGATTAAGACTGGAATTCACTTCGAATCCCCTTAGAACTAAACATACAGTCGTGTATAACACCAGCACATATGTGCTCATACATTAAATCTGGTTTTTACTTTTTTAAAAAATAAATTCATGTCATCATCCAACTAGAATGTTGACAACAATAATACATAATAATGTTCTCTAGAAGACACTTATTTTATAAATACACACACACACACTCATACACATACACACACATATTGCTTTAAAGTTTACAAAGCATGTTGCATACATCATATCATTTGGACTTCACAACAACCCTGTGAGGTAAGTACTGAGTCTTATGCTCATTTTACAGATAAAGAAAATGAGGTTCAAAAAGATTGCTTTTTGCCCACAGTCACATAGCTAGTATCCATTTCTAGTACCCAGGGAAAAATAGGTATGCAGTAATAAAAACATATAGCAGATTAAGGTATTTTTAAAATAAGTTTTTATTGCTGTCTTCTGTTTTTTACTTCATAATAGTTATCCCAATTAGCATCTCCCTGCTCCTCCCAGAGAGGAGCCCTACAATAAATCCTGTACAACAAATGCCATTTTTTTGAAGAGGAAGAAAAAATTCAGTGCAACTTCAGTGACAATGTCAGAATTTAAACTCGTGTCTCTCCTGACTCAAGTTTTAAAAGTCAAAATCTTGAAAGAAATACTAAACAAAAGTTTGTTTCACAAACACACCTCAAGTCTGAAAGCTAAAGTGGCTGATGTTTGACAAAATTATTCGATTCAAGATTTATAAATGGAGCTTAAAGGCATGTTTTTTAAATGTGTCCTTCAACATCCCTTCTGGTTCTGAGCTCAGTACACAGGAAACCAGAATGGCAGCACCAGTTACACAGCACAAAGATTTGGGAATCGGGAAGAATTGCTTAAGTGCCTCCTATAGTTGACTGCACACAAATAGTATCTCTTACTGTTCAGCATCAGAGTACTTCTCAGTTCTAGGCCAGCAACTTGTCATTTCCTCAGTTCTACTTTTGTTCTCTATTACCGCTGTTGCTTCTGTTTATCTCAGGTTCTTTTCTCAGGACCACAAAAGTAAGATTTCTACCTTCTCCTTCTTTCCTTCTAACCTTAAATAAGCACATGACCCCTTTTGAGGCTGAGAATTTTTACTTAAAAAAAAACAGGATGAAAAGAATAACCATGAGAAAACTAACAGAGTGCTTATGAAGTCAGTTCTAGACTTCCTTGAAAATGAATTGAGCCAAGCCTACACATAACTTTCTTTCTTATATTTCTCCACAATTCTTAGCACTAATGCTCCCACATTGCTTCACCCCTTCCACCATTCTATAAGGAATAGTAAGCTTATTTACATCTCAGAAAAAAAAAATGTAGTCAACACTTCTGTGTGAGCTTTCTTTACACAAGAAAAACCATTTCAGCGATTTTCCTGATAGAATGATATTGTGAGGGATATATAAACATAAGGTTTCTGGACTCAAAAAGCTACCATCTAGTTAGGGATAATGATAGTACTGTGGGCTGCATCTGATCTGGAAGTCTTTCAGCTGTTTTTTGCTAAACTCCTATCTGGGCTACCCAAGCAACAACTGCCTTCTTGCTTATGTTCCCAAGGCTGCTAACTGCTACTAGAGAAAGTCATAAACTATTGAAGGGATCCATTTTATATAATCAATCTAAATGGCAACACAGGAGTCCTTCTATTCATCTCCAATAAGCTCCTTATTATATTACCCACAGTGATTGATCTAAATTTTTCCTACCTTTGTTAAATTCCCAACACCTTTCAATAAATGAACTCAGCTTCTAATTTACTGAGACTGAGGCTATTTGGCCTGAGCTCTTTTAACTCTCCTCAACCATACCTCAAAATTTCTCTACGTTCTTAACTAATTTAGGTTTAGTGAGCCTGAGTTCAAATCCCAGTGGTGCCACTTATATGATACTTTCAGGTTTTATGTGATACTTTCAGCGGGTTGCTTTACTGTTAGGCCTCAGTTTAATAATCTGAAAAATGAGAGGGTTCAACTAGATCACTTCTACAGTGATCCTATGACCTCAGAGGAAAGTGTGGCCCCACTCCTTGCCAGACTTAATCCTACAACACCTATGATCTCTGCCACCCCATTTTGTCTCCCCAATCAGTCCCACTCTCTCTTTCATCTTCAATGTTTCCCCCTGTCGTCTTCCTCTCTTCATATATTCCCCTAACCAAATTTTTAAAAAATCACTTTTATTCAATTAGAGAAATACAAGCATAACCCCATCTTCCTCTTCTCTACTGCAACTTTTATGGAGAAGGAGAAGGGTATATATGTCTCTTTCCTCACTAAACTCAGACAACATTCTGAGTTCTGTATCCAGCACAACCTTTTTCGGAGAGGGCATTAAGCCAATCGTGGTTAAGTGACTTGCCCAGGGTCACACAACCAGCAAGTGTCTGAGGCCACATTTGAACTCAGGTCCTCTTGACTCCAAGGCCAGTATTCTATCCAGTGTGCCACCTAGCTGCCCCAGCATTAAGAGGTCTACAATGCCCTGCTATTCACAGAATCAAATACCTTTGAACTCTCTACAGCATCTAACAGTGTTGTTTATCTTCTTCTTGCTATCACCTCTCCTTGAGTTCTCATAGTACCTCTAAGATCCCTTATAAACCTAGACATTCCCATGTTTCACCTATAATGTCTACACAGATATCTCCTAAATACAGAGTGCCAGCCTAGTTAGTTATTTACTAGACATTTCCTTCCAGATGTTCTGCTAATATTTCATATTTAACATGTTGAAAACTATTCTAATCTCTCCCACCCCCCCCAAACCCGACCTTCCTCATGATTTTCCTTTTTAAGTCCACTGTTTATGTTACTAATTTTTAGTTAACCATACTTGACTTCTTTATTCAGCTAGTTCTGGAAAAAAACTGTTAACTTTTCTCTTGCAAAAAGGCATCTTGAATCTCACCCTTCCTCTTTATCCCCATTTCTACAATCTTGTTTCATATCCTAATCAACTTATAGATTGTTATCTCTATGTACTTTCCAACTCATCCATCTGGCATAGGATGGCACACCGTCTGGCATGTTAGATGACTGTTGGGTCATGTTGTTACCTAGTTCCTATATTTTCATGGTCTACCAATAGTTATATGATAAAGTCTCCCACATTCTCTCTATTCACTTTCTTCTCAATCCCTTAAAAATCTGGCTTCTGACCTCTTCATTCCACTGAAACATCTCTCTCCAAAGTTACTCATGATCTCTTAGTTGCCAAATCCAATGACCTTTTCCCAATCCACATTCTCCTTCACTTCTCTGCAGCCTCTGGCACAGTTGTTCACTGTCTCCTCCTTTATGCTCCTTTTTCTCTAGGTTATATTTCCTTCTCTCTAGGTCTTTGGGACACCATTTGCTCCTGCTTATCAGTTCCCATGGATTTAATTACCATCTCTAGTCTGTGATTCTCCAATCTACCATTCCAGCCCCCATCTCTCTGCTGACCTCCTAATCTCTCATCTCAAACTACCTTTTAGAGATTTTGAACTGTATGGCTAATAGATCCCTTGATTTCAATACGTCCAAAACCAAACTCATTATCTTTCCCTTAAACTCTTCCCCACACCCCCACCTACTTTCCCTATTACTGTAGAGGGCAACACCACCCTCCCTGTCTCCTAGGCACCCAACTTAGAAATCATCCTGGACTCCTCACTATCTCTCACCCCCTATTTACAAGATGTTGCCAAAGACTATTAATTTCATCTTTGCAATATCTCTCAAATATGCCACCTACTCTCTTTGGTCACTGCCACCACTCTAGAGCAGGCCTTCCTCACCCTATACCTGGATAACTGCAATAGCCACCTGGTGAGTCTGCCTGCCTCTGATCTCTCAATGCAATCCCATCCTCCACTCAGCCAATAAAGTGATTTTCCTAAAACTCAAGTCCAATTATGTGAAACACACACACACATACACAAACACTCTCACTCACTCAAACGCTAGTTCCTTCCCGTTGCCTCGAGGAGCAAATACAAAATGATGTTTGACATTCAAAGCCCTTCATAATCTTGCCCCCTCCTACTTTTCTTGTGTTCTGGAAGACTGGGGACCTTAGTCTCCAACAGCTACTCTTTGATCCAATGACACTGGACTTCTGTTTGTCTCACAAACAAAAAACCCCACCTCTCAGCTCTAGGCATTTTCTCTGGCTTTCCCCCATACCTGGTACACGTTCCCTCTTCTGCTCCAACTATTTAACACCCTGACTTCAAGACCCAACTAAAATTTCAGGAACTAGCGATAATAAGAACTGCAGTTTCTACTTCCCAAGGCTACAGGTAACATACATAATGTGCATTATAAACTTTAAAAGTCTATAAAAGTTGTCAATTTTCATTAGTGAACTAGAACAGTACTTTTTTTTGAGTTTCCAAAGCCACCTTGTAAATTGTTATGCTTCCCAGTACCTTTTTTCATGTTTTCAGGCATGGGTGAAAAAGAGAGAAAGGGAAGTATTTAAAAAAAGTAAAGGTAGAGGCACTCAATTTCAAAAATTCATTCATTAGGGGATAGGATTCATGGTTTTCATCGCCAAGAGCACAAAGATGATGTCCAACTATGATAATCAAGACACAGACATGAGGGGGCAAGAGAGGACAGAAAATGGCTGGAAGACAGAAGCACACTGAAATCGGCAATAGTGGCATCTCAAGTAGCAGGAAGGGCCTTAGGGCTGAGATCAGACACATCACAAGGATATACCTTGAATTATATCAAAATAATTTGATTTTTTAAATTCCATTTTGGCCACACAGAATCGCTTGTTTTGCAATGGACAGGTAAATATATATTTGGGGAGACACTGCAGAAACTACATTGATTTGTCATTTAAGTTACATCGCAACAAAAGGATATATAAATGTTCTATTAGTGATTTTTTTTCCATTACTGTGAACATAGTGACCTCTCTAAGAATTTAGAAATAAGGAAGAGTAGATCCAATGGACCAGTAGTCTAGGTAGAATGAATAGAAAAGACTGGCTCAATTTGTTTGAGAGACTTTTCTTCTGACAAATAGTCAAAGCTTACCTCTTGCAAATGTGACTCCTTTTTCTTTGCTGACAAATTTAAGTGCTTGTCAAGAATAGAATAGTATTTCTCACTCTCTTTGTCAAACTTCTTCTTTCCATCCTAAGGGGGAAAAACAGAGGATGTAAACTCAGAAGAAAAAGAACAGAGATCCAAAATTAAGAATTAAAAAAAGCTTCATCATCCAACATGTGAGGGGAAAAAAAAGGCTGCTTTTAAAAAAAATCCTTTATTCTAATCATTTTGAATATATAAAAGAAAAGTAACTATTATTTAGTCTATGACAGGGATACAGGATTTCTCATATAAGAGTTATGAGTAAAAGTAGTTTAGTAAATATTGCTTTTAAATGATTAAATGTCCATGGTCCTATCCTTTGATGTCTCACAGTAGAGAGAAAGTAAATATAGATTTGTGAAGACTAGGACAATGGAGGACAAGTTCTGGCAGATCTAACCATGCTAGAGAGACTCTGAACATGGCCCTGACTACAGACTTTGTTTGTTTGCTGAGGAACAACCACGCCAAGTGTGGAAAGGCTCAGCATTAGCTGTCTAGTCACATGGTGATTTCATGCTTTGGCCATGGCAACTTGTGAAACAAAGACTGCAAAATGGTCGTTGGTCCAGTGTGGCTCCCTTCCGCTTCTTCAATGATAGTGGCAGAATGGAGGAAAAGATGGCAGATGAACTAGTTTTCAACTGTTTTTATCTATAAATATGAATTGGCTCTTAGTATTTTAGACACGTGGCTCTTGCTAACAACTGAGTGGACATAACACACCCTACAGAAGAGTAACTTAGTATTATTAATCTTAACTTCTAGTTATAAATGAAATCAGTAGACAAAAGGAAGTTCCAGCTAAATGAAAAGATGGCTCACAGCCTCTTCTAGGAGAATGGCAACAAAAACCATCATTTCACAAGATATTTTGTTGACCCAAATTGCTACATTTATGATAAAAATAAAAAGATTAACATGAAGATAATTACAATCCATATACCAACAGTTGTAGAGGATGAAGAAGTAGAGAAATTCTCCTTAGAACTAGGTAAGAACCTCCAAGTTAAATCATCACATGCCTTAATATTTGGTGAATTCTATGCAAAGATGGATAGATGGCAAGATGGCCCCCCAAAAAAGTTAAAAAACACTATTCGATAAAAGAGGATAGAGGATATTTGTGGACTAAACAATTATAAGCCTCAAGTTCATGTATCATTGATCCTTTCTTAACAAACAATAAAGAGGCAATGAACATGAAAGGCATAAAATGAAAGAGAGCAAGGAAGGAAGGAAGAATGGAAGGAGAAAGAGGAAGAAGAGGAAGAGAAAGAAATGGAGGAGAAAGAAGAAGAGAAGAAGAAATTTTAGTACAAATTGTGCTAGATTTGTACTCAGAAGTCCTGTTTTCAAATCATGGCTGTGTGTGACAAGAAGCCAGTCATTCTGGACCTGAGAGTCTTTATTTTGAAAATGAGGGAGGGAGTGAACTAGAATACCTCTAGCAGGGGTGAGGAAACTGTGGCCTCAAACTGTGGCCCGCAGGTTTCCCACCCCATAGGGTGTCTTGCAGCTCTGAATCTGTGATCCTGTATGATAGGGAACAACTGATGGGCAAAGCGAGGGTGATTTCTGTCTCAGTTGTTTGTGGACAAGTCGGATTACTAACAATGCAAAAATCAAAAAGAAAAATTAGGAGAATAAAAACAAAAAATATAAGGCATCCAATGAAAATGGCTCTAATCTGGCCATTTTGTAGGGAGGCAACTGTCTCTGAAAACATGAAATGAATAAAAATTGATTCAAAGGTTCATGACATTGTAAAAAACGCTAAACTACATAAATGAACTGTCGCAACAAGGAAACCAGAAATAGCCTAGAAATTACAAACAAACACATTCTCTTTTGGCCAAATGAAAAGAGACAGCACTCAAAGTCAATGATAGTTCAAAATATAAACTTATTTAGAAAAACTTGTGGAATAGGGTTCCATATGATTATGAGTAGCAATACCTCATAAAAAAATAAAGGGTGAAAAGAAAAAAGTTTTCAGAAAGCTTGGCTAGAGACTGGATTAAGTCAAATAAACCCAAGGGTATTTAAGAATGAAACTAGAATAAAGACAACAGATGAAAGATGGTTATGATCTGTCAGCATTTCTAAAACACACCATTTTCTCCAACATTAGTAGTGGAGCTGCCATTCTAATATCCCTGCCCCTAGTGTCCTACATGAGAAAGTAGAAGTGGCATTAAAGAAAGCAAAGGGAGGAAGACCAGCTGGGTCAGACCAAATACAAACAGAGGACATCCATGCTGAAGGTGGAATGATTTTGAGGGCACAAAGAACTGGTTCACAAGATAAGACAAGTCATTTGAAAACATTTCAGATTACACTATTCTTCAAAAGGCATCAGAGAAAAATCACTGATACTTCATATGCCTGTTTTTCTCTCTGTATTAAAATTTTAGGAGAAGAACATGGACATGCATCAAGGGCATTCTTAATAAAGTCTAAGTATGGAACTCAGATAATATTCTATAGCAGAGAATATTAGATTCTACTATGTTACTGTTAATTATAAAACTATATTTGATCTGATAGAACAGGATGTTGCTGCTAAAGCATTCCTTCATGTATATGGCAAATTCATTCAAAATTTCTCTAAACATATAACAGAGATAACTTTATTTGGTAGCTATTTGATTATTCACATCAAACAAGGCATAATGCAGGAAAATGGGAAGTCCCCGAAGATGTCTGTCATAGTCATGGTGGATATCCAGTCCAGAGTCTGAATGGAAAAGGAATTTTTCTTACAGATGATAGGATCCTCTAGATCCCCGTTTTTTCTATGATGGCATGCTGATTCCATCAAGTCCTGAAAACGTACAGAAGCTCCTACCTGACATGCACAATTACCAAAGAGTTCAATCTAACCGTAATAAACAAGTGGGTGAAAAATGCCTAGTCTCTAGACAGTGCTATTCAATTCGATAGAAAGCATACAGAGTTGTTCCATCAGTACATATATCTTGGATGAACATAGGGAAAAGACAAAGAAGTGGGCTGAGAACTCAATAGGAGATAGATTGTTAAAAAAAAATGGGTAGAAGACTGTAAGAAGAAAAGCATTTAGAGAATTGCAATATGTTAATGACTCCAAGCTTCATCCAGGAATAAAGATGAACTTTTTAAATATGAACATGGGATTACATGGATAAAGAATTCAAGTTGTGGGGTCTCCCAAAGGCAAACAGAAAGGTATCCAGTAGGCAAGGGTAAACTTTAGTATATTACCTATGAAGAGGTGTGCTGGAGAAAGAGCACAAAGAATGTCATCAGACACCCGTGGGACCTCTCACCCCACTCTGAAAAGGAATAAGGGGAAGTATCTCCTCACATCTCTAACTAACATTTGTGATTGGCGTGGTGTTTCTTCTTTCCATTTACCTTATTATTGCAGACATTGGTTATATTGTCTTTCTGGCTCTAAGCAAGTCACCTCCCCCTAAGTGGGACAGGCAACTTTCAGAGACTATAAACTGAAGAAGAGTTACTTGTCTGCATTGGTACAGGGAGTTTCCTCACCAAAGTTCCCCTACATCAATGAAATGGCCATTTTCTAGCTATCTCCATGTCACTCCAACTGCTCTCTAGCCTCTACCTCTAACTTGGACTCCAGCTGCTACCTCCGTGACCCTGGGCTCTGATTGGTGAACATTCAACCTATCTTGTCCAGTCTCAGGACCAACATTCCTTTTTAAAAATTTCTCCATGTAATGGTGACCCAGCACAAATACCCTCCTCATCACCATATCTAATTTTCTAGCTTTAGCAATGAAAACAGTAACAAAATCAACATTACTCTTCCTGAAAAGTACCTGTCAATCATTGATCCTACAACTTGAACCGGAATAGCAAGGAAAAGTTTCTTGAGAGAGATGGGACTGAGAGAACTATGAGATTTGAAGATCGTCTAAAGGAAAGTGATCAAATAGGGGAAAAAACTTCCATATAAAAAATCCTCCAATACAGGTTTGATATACAAGATATAAAGGTAGCTAACAAATATACAAACATACATGTATAAAAGTATAAATGTGTATGTATATAAACATATATGTGTATGTGTGTATGTATATGTGTGTGTGTGACAAAGCCATTCCCCAATAGAATGGATATGAACAAACAATTCTCTAAAAAAATGCAAACTTTTAATAATAATATGAAAGATTCCTCCAGTAAGAGTAAGAGAAATGCAATTCAAAACAACTCTAAGGTTTCACCTCAAATTGTGCAAAAGGGAGGGAAAAAAGACAAATGACAGCAAAAAATAATGTTGGAGGAGCTGTGGAAGGGTAAATACATTACAGTGTTGTTGATGGAGCTGTGAATCAGTGTTATCATCTTGGAAAGCAATCTGGTATTATGTAAATAAAGTAACTAAAATGTTCATATCCTTTGTATCAGAAACGCCATTACTGAGGTCATACACCAAAGAAGGCTGTTGATAAGAAAGAAGTCCCTATATACACCGAAATATTTGTAGCAACACTCTTTTGTGATAGCAAAGATTGGGTGAGTAACGTTAGAAAAGTAGGAATACTCAGAATGTGTCTGTAAATGGGGGAAGATACGGAAAACAACATAATGAATAGAACATTTCCTTTAAGAACTGGAAGGTAAGATGGAGTTATATTATGGGCCTTAAGTCCAATCTGAGGAGCATGGAATTGGTTTGATAGGCAATGGAGTGACACTGTATCTTGGTGAAAAAAATGGTTTAAGAAGATGAATCTGACAATGGCATACAAGACAAATTAGAAGGAAAATAGGCCAAAAACAAAAAGAAAAAAGAAAAACCAACCTAATTGGCAGAAACTTTTCTAATAGCATAGGCATCATTGTTGAGGATCTGGTCTAGAATGTTAGCGGAAATGGAAAGGAATGATTTTTTTCTTTTCATTTCGAAATGAGATTTTCTTCCAATATTTTTATTTCTTCATTATTTTCTCCCATACTATAAAGAAAAAAAGGCCATAGACAATAGCAAATTTTGAATAACTCACCGGTATTTGCATTTCACAAGTCTTACAGTTTAACATCCACTTATTAGTAAAGCAGCAAATAAATTGTTTTCCCCCACCCCGAGTTGGAGAGAGATGGCTAGGACATGTCCCTTCCAGGAATGGTAATATATACATGAACTATTCAAAATTTGCTACTGTGTATACATGGCTTATTTTCTTTTCTTAATAACAAAAGGTAAGCCAGTGTAGTCAAGTAGAAAGGATTTCCAGAATCATAGTGAGAAGATCTGGGTTCCATTTCAGGTCACAACATGTCTTAGCATGTGTGACTTTAGGAAAGTCATAGCTTCCTCATCTATAAAAGGGAGACTAATAACACTTGTATAATCTGCCTCACAGGGTTGCTGTGAAAATAAAATGAGACAATTTTTGAAAAAGTACTTTGTGAATCACTCCTGGCAACATTAGCTGTCCAGCACAGCAGAATTCCTGGAATAGGTAATAATTTTCTAACAGGAGGATTAAAAAACAACAACAAAGCCCATTGGTATGTAGATATTTATAGTTAAGCAGCTGCCTTTATAAAGTGTGATACATAGATGAATTTTTCTTTCATCTTTCAATTGGGGACTCAAACTTCCTTTCTCACTGTTAAGGAAAAGCAGAGGAAATAAGTCCCAGAAGAAAGGAGAACACACAGCTGGTATGAGTACACTGATATCTTTGTTTTCAGTCAGTGTTTGATGGCAGTTTGGGAGATGCTGCTTCAGTGCCAGCCCATCAGGAATTCTGGCATAACAAGAATCATTCTCAGAAGTTCTTCCGTTCTGTTAAAATGCTGGTTTCTTATACCACTAGGTCAGAAAAGACCCATCCAGCTAGAGATCCCTATGATTGGGAGACCAAAGACTAAAAATATGTTGGTGAAGCCTGCCTTGGCATAAAACTCTCAAAGCGATTCAGGTACAAAGGATAAAGTCAAACTGATGGTCAATCATAAGTCAATCAAGTCCTTCATAAAAGGGCAAGGAGAAGTCCTTCATCATTGTTGCCCAAAGGACCATGACAATGACACGTGCCCATAAACAATATATCCCTCTTTATAAACTCTTTCCATCTGGGTAAGCTTTTACACCCTAAACCCTCCCTTACCCCTGTTCCTAGTTGCATCACCTTTCCCCACACCACCAAAAGGAACAGACTCAATGATTCTCTCCTTTGCTATAGTCCTTGAAGGAAGGAAAAGAGCTAAATGGAGCTAAATTTCAATTATAAATTTATCATATTCAAATAAAAGCCCATACGTACCAAAAAAATTAACAATATAAAAGGATATAATGTGTTACTCCATGCCCAAGGAGGTCTTCAGTTTAATTTTTCATTTATTTTTACATACATCTGAGGCCAAGACACCAAAACACCAGGAATAAGAAATTTACTTCAAACTGGACCACTTACAGAGTTAGATATTTGAGTAATTTATCCACAGCCACACAGAACTCTCAAATGAAATAAAATTATTAACAAAACTAATCAAGCATCAAGGAAAAGGCCTTCAAAATTAATTTCCTCCAACAATAAAGTATTCTGTTTAAAGGAAGGATAATATGTAGGAGGCATAAAGCAGCTACCCAGAGTTTTAACTCCAGAATAACAGTGTATGTACTCTAGGGCAGCTAGGTGGCACAGTTGACAGAATGTGAGGCCTGAAGTCAGGAAGACTCATCTTCCTGAGTCCAAATCTGACCTCAGATAGCTGGGTCACCCTGGGCCAATCACTTAACCCTGTTTGCCTCAGTTTCTTCATCTTTAAAACGAGCTGGAAGGAAATGGCAAACCATTCTAGCATCTTTGCCAAGAAAACCCCAAAATGGGGTCACCAAGAATCAGAAAAGGACTGAAAAAAAATCGACTGAACAATGAAACAAGTGTATCCTAGGGGAAATCACTTAATTCCTCATCTACAAAATAAAGGGGTTAGGTGAAATGTTTGCTAAGTATCAGTTTTAAAATATGGTAATTTAAAAAAAAACATACTTGCAATTTTCTTAGCAGAATGATTTCATACCAATTTAGTAAAGGAACTCAAATGAGGTCTCAGAGCTATTTGAGTGCTTTATTATGTCTATTCAATGACAGTGTAGGCAAAGAGAGCCTTATGCATTAATGCTGCTGAGGGCAACCAGAGCCACACAAAATAGCAAAATGCTGATAATTCAACAGTTAAATAGTAACTAGCTTATGGTATTTTTGCAACTATTGCTTTTCCAATATAGTTTCATACACGCTAATAACAAAAATGAGCATAAGCACAGTGTTCATCTTATAACACCAGCTTTTCATGTTTTCTCCACTACTTAAGAGTAGACAAAATGCATTTCATCACATGGAGAGCATTAAAGCGATCTTCCTAAAGTATAGGTATGACGACATCACCCTTCTACTCAAACTCCAGTGGTTCCCTATCACCTATAGGATCACATATAAAATCCTCCGATTGGTGATCAAAGTCCTTCATAAACTGGCTCCTTTCTACATTTTCAGACTTCTTACACACCATCGTGTACTCTTCCATACTGTCACCCTTGCTGTTCTTTAAGTAAGACACTTCATTTTTCAATTCTCTCATGCATGGAATTCTTACCCACCTTACCTGTACCCACTGGCTTCCTTGCCTTCGTTTCTGTCCCGGAAAAAAAAAAAATCCCAACTTCCTCAAGTCTGTCCCAATCTTTCTAGTTCTAGTGCCTTTCTTCCCTTCATTATTTCTAATTTATCCTGTTTTTATCTTGACAGTAGATAGTTGTTTGCATTTTATCTCCTCCATTAAGTTGTAAACTCCCTTCCTTTGTATCTCCAGTGCTCAGCATAGTGCTTGGCTCATAGGAAAATGTTTAGCTCTCCATCTGTTGTTGGTCAGTTGTTTTCAGTCCTGCTCAACTTTTCGTGACCCCAGTTTTGGGGTTTTCTTGTCAAAGATAGTAGAGGGATTTGCCATTTCCTTCTCCAGTTCATCGAGGACTGAGGCAAAAAAAGGGTTAAGTGCCTTGCCCTGGATCACACAGGCTAGATTTGATCTCAGTTAGATAAATCTTCCTGATTCCCAACTCAGTCCTTTTATTCCTGTTCCACCTAGCTCTGAATGCAAGTATTCAATTTTAAATAAAGAGGAAGAATTACCCCATAGAGAAACGTTCTGACTAAGCATTCTGAACCTTTGAATTTTTCCTGTGTACATGATGCACAAAGGAAGGTGAAATCAATATTTTCACAAATAAAACAAAATCTATGCTTCTGTTGAACACTGGAGGGCTCCAAAGATAAGGAAGAGAAAGAATCTAGTTCTGTAAAATTTTTAATAAAATCAGAAGTCTAGAACTAGAAGTGGTTTTTAAAAGGCCACCTATTCCATTTTTCTGCCTCTATAAAGGGTACAATTTTATTTTTTAGTATCTATTTTAATCACCATTTTCTACTATTGAATGTGAAATTTTAAACGGACATAAATATCATATGCAATTTTTTCACCAAAAAGCAGGAAACATATTTAGAATTTCCATCTCCTACTTCCAAAGAAAAGCTCAGTCTAATTTCTACCATACAGGATATTGCAAATTTTCCCATGCAACTATTTATAATAGTAATGAGAGAATAGTCTTTATCTGAAAAATAACACTAGAAATAGTAATACTTGGAAAATAAAAGCATGTTGAAGGTTAATATATTCTTTTTTTAAAAGATCATCATATAAGGGAAGTAAAAGTTAGTTTTGTTTAACTGAACTCAGAATGTTCCAGCTTTTAGTTACTACTTCACACTGACAAAAATTATGATAATTGAATAAGCATAAAAAATTCAGCCACTCTCAGCACACAAAGAGTATAAAGGAGAAATGGAAATTAGAAAAATAAACACATCATTTAAAACATTCAACTACAAGTATCCATAGCATACTTGCTTTATAACAGAAATGTGTAGATAATAGGAATATTTTCTTTCTGAGATTATACAATCCCTAATTGGTCCATAGAATCGATTGTTGTTGTAATTAGGTCTTTCAGGAAATTACCGTGTATCCTTTAAAAATTGTCTTATTGTGCTTAGAAAATGTCATGATGGCAAAATAATAATAATTTATGTTTACATTGCTTGTTTTGGCCTTGCAAAATACATTTGTAATAAGTATATCCTTTCAAAAATCAGGTGAAATGAGGAAGGAAGATCAGCTGCAGAGAGCATCAGTAACAACACGGGAACTCATTCTGGGGCACGTCAGAGATTACAAAGCTCTCCTCAAAAGGTCCTCTAAAGAAGATAAATAGACTGTTGTACTGGCTGACTAGCAAAAAAAAGCCCTGGTAGCTGAAGAAAGAAAAGGATGAGTCACTCTGTTAAATAAGTCTGCCAGGCAGTAGCAGGCACAGGGAAAGGCAACACATCTAAACCGAGGGCACGATACACTTCGGACATGGTTTAAGTCATTCCTGATTGGTGGAGATGGTCATAAGAACAACGAACAAGCTGAGAACCAGCTTCTATTTTATATAAATTGAATCGTGAAAGTGAAGAAGTATGGGAAAAGAGTCTTAACCTTCCTCACAAGGAAAAGCTTAAAGACATCAAATTTTACTTAATGGATACCTAGGTCCAATGCCAACTATGAGATACCTGAGGTAGTGCCTGGAACAAAGGGAAAGCAGTCAGCAAAGGGAGAGCACTTTCTGAAGCACTGGGTAGTCTCAGATACATGAAGGAGAGAAAAGCTGAAAGGTCTTAGACTTAATATGAGAATGGAACAACTGATGTATGCCAGGCCATCCTAGTGGTCTTGACTTTAGTCTTTCTTGTCACTGGACTTCAAACATTCTCGAGGAGGAGAGTGAAGCTGATGACTTTTGTCTAGCTCTGCTTCACTTAAATACAATTCACATGAAAGACAGGACATCACCCTCCTGATGTCATTGGTCCTCTTCAAGAACAAAGGATGAACAACAACAAGGAACAATTGAAAAGAGGAGGAACCCCCAGTGGCATATGGCTAGTAAAACGGCTTAGAAACTCAATTTTGAATCAGAATCTTACCTTTTATAAATTGCTTATAGGCATGAGTTTACAAATTTATTTTGCTTAGGAACGCAAAATTCTGGTATCTCAATAACTAGAAATCAGCCTTTTGCACAGAGAGTTTTCATTACCAATGAGATGAGTATCATTTAATGCAGGTGTTCTTTTTTTGGCAGTTTAGACACCTCTCAGAATGATGTTTATAAATGCACAAAATAACAAAGGAAACCAATTATGTCAAAATACAGTTAGCAAAATGTATTTTTAAAAGTTCACAGACCTCAGGTCAAGGATTCCTGAACTAGTAGTAGTAATTACTCAAGTTGCAGTCACCATTATCAGAACTGTCTTTTTGTTTCTCTCTTAAAGGTTCGTAAGATCATAGTTTTGAGCTCCAAAGAACCTCAAAAGGCTGCAACTCCTTCATTTTAATTAAGAAACCGAACTACAGACAATGTCACTTGCCAAACATCAGAAAACTAAGTAGTAGAGCTGGGATTTGAACTCATGTCCTCTGATTCTAAATTCTAAGCTATTTTTACTAGTTTGAACTGAACCAAGAGGCAAGGATCCATATATGTATACATAGTTGTAGAAAGATGCAGTATGATTGGAAGACGTGAAATTTCAGATAGTTATGACATTTTCTTAAAAATCATAAGATAATCTGCCAGATAAAATCAAAATTATGTTAAATGAAATTGAAAAGACAAATATACTTATTATAAATTAGATATGCATATATTTATACATATACATATAAAGACGATTAATCTAAGGGAATTTTTGACTATAGAATCATCAGGTTATACTGGGCAAGAGAGAAATGATGGAACCCCATGACCAAACAATAACCAAGCTAATGGAACGAAGTGGAAACAGGTGTAAAGGGGGAAAAGATGAAAATAGGCGATTTGAAGAAAATGTTCTCAAAGGACCCTTAAGAAGATAAAGCATTTTCTGCCAGCTTTCTTTTTCATCTCAAGAAACCCAATTCTAACTTATGACAACCCTTTAAACACACTACTTAGCCAATTCTATGAAACTAAACCAGCTATTTTCTGGATTCTGCTATTATAGGACAGTCACTGGATCTCAGTTTTTTTTTCTCTGAAAAATAAAGACAGCTGAGGGCAATGTAAATAATTATGGAGCTTCCTTCCAACTTTTAACATTCTCTAGTTTCTCAAATCCTACAATTCCTGCTTGAGTAATAGTCTATTATAGCGATCACTTTCACGGAAGCTACATAATGATGGCTGGAATCAAATGAGATAACATGGAGAAAGTACTTTGTAAACTTTAACATTACATATAAATGTCCACCACCAGAACATTCCAAACCATAAATGACACTGGTAAAGAACACCTGTACAGTACAAGAATTAGCCATATCACCCTGGATGTAAGAATGCAAGCCTATAAAAGGCTTTGATAATTTCTAAATTGTCCTAGAATTTGCTAAGTCTATAACAACACACATACACAAAGCCACAATTGAAACATAGTTCATCTAGACTTGAATTCTGAGATATGGAATCATTTTACCTGTGCTTACACAAAATGAAATAGTACTGAAATCTCTGATGAGATTCATTAATATAAACAGCTAATAAGCTTTTAATAAGATATAAAAAAAATTCCCCTTTTCCCACAATGGAGGGGATTTCCTTTGCTCTACAAGAACACCTTGTCTGTAAAGACACAGCCAAAGGCTATGAGTATCTTGGTACTTACTAGACGGGAAGTCCTTGGCAAAGGAGGCTGAGGGGATTTTTCTGTTGTACTTTCTTTCCTTATAACCAGTCCTTCTTTGAACTCATGTTGTGAACAATAGAGGCCTCTATTTAATATAGGGTGATAATTTCTGCCCAAATTTTTGAGGATTTTAGCTCAGACCAAAGGGTCTCTGATGCTGAAATTATCAGGTTTTAAAACTGGTAATAGACTTGAAAACTGATTTTCGTAAAATTGAAAGCACAATGTGGGCAATGCATATTGGTCAAAACTTTAAAGTTTCATGTCATTAAGTTAATGAAATTTATTCTTGTGAAGCACACACATACAATCTGGTAAACAGAGGACTATGACTTAGTCCCGTAATTGAAGAAGAGGTACTACTTTCCTCCCTTCCCTACTCCTCCTGTTGCTCTGAGCATGGTAATGAAATCAATACTACCTTGCTTTTGGAAGGAATATGTCCACTGAATTCTCCATGAATAAAATCATCAAAGGTCAACAATTAACTAGTTATTTGGTATCAAATTGACAAATTTAAGTCTGAATGGAAGATTATAAAGTGTCCAAAAGAGCCGAGTATTGTAATTGGCTGTTTATTGATTAAGGATATATTTGAATCCATTGTCTTATCCGCTGAACCACACTACCTTAGTGGTGCAGACTAGGAATTCACACTGATCAGATCATAGATCAGCTGAAGTATGGTGGGGTGACTACTCCTCAGGGCTGTTGCTAGGCTTATACAAGACTGGATAGAAAGCATTCTGCAAACCACAAAGTGCCATAAAAATATTAGCTTTTACAATTATGAGAGGCCCACAATGAAGGGAGAGAGAAAAGTGAAGCAATAAAAATACAAGACTTGGCTATTAAATGTGAAGGCTGTATAGCAAAGCACTACTCTCTATTCACCTGGCTCTGTGCCACAAGGCTTAATTAAAAATCTCAGTTCCTATTCACCGATTTGCCCTTTCTTTATTTCAGTCAACTGCGCAATATTGTAATTGAGCAGTAGTTCTATACTTGGGAGTTCAATTAATTCTGTACATCATCATTACTCTATATTCAAGAAGTTCCTTCATGCTATCTTATAAACATGATGCATTCCAATAAGAACACTTGTGAAATGCATGGGTAGTCTGTATAGTCTAGAATCCCTCTCTGGCCCTTTAGTAAGTTTCAGCCTTACTCGCTCACTCAGAGTCTAGACATAATTATGTTGGCTAAATGAAGGTTGTTCACATGCTAATCAAACTTAATGGAAATATTCTGACAGGGCGCCTTAGTTCCACAGAGTACATTTAGACACCAGTTTACAATGTTTAAAAGGGAGAATGGAAAAATGAGACACTTAATCATCTATGTTTTGTTTTCTCAACATGGAAATGGTACTAAAATTTAAAAGTTATCAGTGGTGACATGGCTACTGGCTTTGAGTTGAAATCCTACCTCATGTACTTACTGGCTAAGTGATTTTGGATAAGTCAACTATCATCACCGAGACACAGTTTCCTCATCTGAAAAATTAAGGGGTTAGACTCAGTGACTTCTACTTTCACTTCCAGCTTAAATTTATGATCCTGTACATCTTTTTTTATTATATTGATTCTTCCTAGAGAGGAGCGATTGATAGTTCTCTAATTACTCAGGCCTGTATTTCTGTAAACAGTGCTTTGTAGATATGTTTATAGAGATTTTGTGCACATCTTGGTACCTAGACTCTCAAATATTTGATACATTCTGTAGTTATTTAAAATGGAATTTCTCTGTCTCCTCCTGCTAGGTTTAATTAGTATTATATAGAAATGCTATTTGTATGGATTTATTTTATATCCTGCAATTTTGCTGAATTTATTGTCTTAATTTTTAGTTTCATTGTTTCAAGGTAATTTTTAATTGACTCTCTAGCATTCTTTAAATATACTACCATATCATCTACAAAACATGAAAAAAAATTCCTTCTTTGCTTATGCTTACTCCCTCAATTTCTTTTTCTTGTCTTATTGCATTTCTAGCACTGTCAAATGAAAGTGGTAACAATGAACATCCTTGCTTCACTTCTGATTTTACTGTAAAGGATTCTAGGGTAACCCTATAACAAATTTTTAACACCCAGTCTCAGAGAAGAAACTGAGCAAGCCATGAATTAAGTACCAAAGGAAAAAACCCCGGGGCCAGATGGATTCCCAAGTCAATTCTAGCAAATAATCGAAGGGCAATTAATTCCATTACTACATAAATTGCTTATAAAAATGGCAAAAGAAGGGATCCCAAATTCCTTGTATGATCCATATATGGTCTTAATATATAAATCAGGATGAATCAAAACAGAGAAAAAAAACTATAGACAATATCCCCAATGAACACTAATGTAAAAATGTAAATAAAATATTAGCAAACATTAAAATAATATCACAAAGATTATGCACTAATATCAAGTTAAATTCATTATCATGAATGCAGATTTGGTTTAATATCAGAAAAATTAGAAATTTAATTAACTTTCTAACAAAATTACAAAAATGACATGATTATATCAATAGATGAACAAAAAGCTTTCACAAAATACAACACCATTTTTGTTTAAAAACATTAGAAAGCATAGGAAAAAATAAGTTTCCTGAAAGTGATAATTATTCGTAATGGGAGTAAATAAGAATCTCATGAGTAATGAAACAATTATTAATCATTTACTATATCAGGCACTATATGAAGCTCTGGGAGATACAACAAAAAGTAATAACAGTACCTAACCTCAAGGAGCTTATATTTTATGAACTCATTTGTATGAAAACTTCTGCCAAAAATTTTGCCAAGCAGTAACTCTGCATATTAAAAAATTTAATTTTAATTATCACATATAAAACAATTCTATTATATTCAAACAGCAAGAAAAAATTAAAGAAAAAAACTTTAAATTTTCCGATTTGTTAAAATACTGTACACAGCTGATGAAAAAAATAAAACAATAAGTTAAGAATGAATGACATTGTAAATCTTCATTCCCTTGTCTCAGAAACAGGCTTCCCCACGGCTAAAGATACTGGACTTTGGTGGCACTGTAAGCTCTTTAACATTATGCTCTTTTTGTTCCTCCAGCTCTAAAGAAAGTAACATATTTTGCACACATTCATGCATGTATACACAGATGTATATGAATTGATATATAAAACTTATTTTTCATAAATTTTTAAATATACACACATATTCAATTGGAAAAGTGTGGGTGGGACTTGGGAAGAAGTAAAGAGCTCTTTCAATGGAAGAGGAGATAAGCTGGAATGGTATTCCAAGTAGCCTTGGTACAGTGCTGAAGAAGGAGGAAGAGAAAGGAAAAGTCTACAGCAACAATAAAAGCAACCGGAAGCTGCTCTGTCAGTGTGGCTGAAACACTGTTTGGGACTAGGGATTTAAGTCAGGTATCCATAAATCACAATGACTTGTCCTTTAAAAAATTTCCTTTCCTCTTCTCTCCATTTTGCAAAGGGGTACTAATGTAACTGAAGATAAAATTGAAAAAATATAAAGTAATAGCATGTGATACTTATACCATAAATAATTAGATCAAAAAGTGGAACAGAAATCCCATGCTGATGAATTCCATCACACAATTCCATGAATTTTTACTGGCTGTCCTCTATGCCTTGAAGTCTGTCCCTCCTCATTTCTGCCTCTTGGCTTCCTTCAAGTCCCAGCTAATATTCCAGATTTGTAGATACATGTTTCCTTTCCTGATTCCCCGTTAATGTTAAGGCCTTTCCTCTCATCCCAATTCATACTGTATCTGTCTTTTTTGCACATAATTATTTGCATATTGTCTCCTTGAGACTGTGAGCTCCCTGAGATCAAGAACTATTTTTTGCCTTTCTTTGTATCCCCAGCATTTAGCACATCATTGGGGCTTAATAAATGCTTGCTCACTAACTCAAAGCAAGACTTCCTGCTTTAGCAATAAAGGATGGAACACTGTCTTCTCTGTCATTATATCAGAGTGGCTGTGTATACCCAGATTTTAATAGCTTTAAGCCACTCTGATTTGACACATGAGTACTAAATATTTTATAGATACTATTAAATATTTTATACATCTTTTAAGAATCCAACAATTGAAAATATTTTCCCTCAGAAGATACAAGTGGTAAATGTCCCCCTAAAATGAAATTAAGTACATATATTTCACAAATCACAAATATTTCATATGTCAGAGGTGTTATCACATTCTAAAGAATTCCTGGGGCAAGGCCTTCATGTTGCAGAAAATAAAATGACTTGGAAAAAATAAAACCATGTTAACTTTGGATGTGTTTTGCACCAGTGCTGTTTTTAAATGTAGTAATACTTCCTATATCTACTAAAATATATATACTAAAGATTGAAAATACTTGAGTCATTTAGAAAAAGCAAGCAAATCTATGTTAAAGGAGGCTCAGATCAAATTTCTGTTTTCTTAGTTACAGACATGGTAGGGAACTAACATTTCAGAGTCAAGTTTTGTAATTCAAGTGGCACTACTCTTTAGACACTTCCCTAAATGAGCAATCTACAAAACTGGCTTTAATCAGATGATGTACAAAGATATCTCACATTAGCAGGGATGATTCCTCTAATTTGTAGACTGCCCAGGCCCCTTAAAGAATCTTTATAACCTAGCTTCTGACATGCCACTGTGATGAAATGAGGAGAAAAGTGATAATGAAAGGTGAATTTAAAATATTTTGTTGTTTGAGAGAAATACCAGCAAATTCTGAGAAGGCAGAAATTGGTTTTTGAGGTTATCTGCTGATTTCATGTACTTTGAAGGGAGACTCAGAATACCAAGGGATTCAAAGAGATTCAAAAATTGGGCTAGATTGAATAAAATAAAATTTAATAAGGTTAATGATAAAGAGTCTAATACTTGGGATAAAAAAATTAACTTCACAGATAAAGGCAGGTGAGGTGTGGTCAAAAGTAGTTTTTTGGTTTGTTTTTTTTTTTTTAAATCTGGGGGATTTAGTTTTTTGCAAGCTTGACGTAAGTCAATATGATATAATATGATATGAGACCTAAAAAAAGCTAAAGTGATGCCAGGCTACATTATGTAAGGAAAAATGTACAAGAATAAGGAGGTGATAGTCTTATGGTACCCTGACTAGGTCAGGTCAGTATATTAAATTTTGGTTGCCACATTTTAGGAAGGTTATTGATAAGTCAGGAAGAAGGGCAACTAGGATCCTGGTGAAGGGCCTCGAAATCATAAATAGCAACAAACAGTGAAATATTTAGCCTGACAAAAAGAAGTCTTACCAGGGCACATGATAGCTGTCTTAAAGCATTTCAAAGGAGCACAAATTTAAAGTTGGATGAGGACTCAGAGATAGTCTAGCACAAACTCTTCATCTTGTCACTGAAGAAACTGAGACACAACTCAGAAAGATTAAGCGAAATGAGGAGAAGAGAAAGGATTTAACCCAAGTGCTTTCACTCAAAATCAAACTCTCTTACCAAAACAGGAGCCTGCAATATTGAAGAGGGGACAGAAGGAGGAGGAATGGATGAAAGCTACAGAAAGGGAAAATTTAGCTCAATAAATGGGGAAATTTAACAATCAGAGATTCTTAAAAGTCAGAATGCTAGCTTCTGGAGTGACTGGGTTCTCTTACCAGGTAGGCTCAACAGGTGAGTAGAATGACTGCTTGACAGGAATGCTATTAAGGGCATTCGTGGACTGCCTGGATTAGATGAACTTTCCTACTATGAAATTCTTTGGTTCTATGATGGACACACCAAAGAGTATATCTAAGGTGAAGGAAATTATTGGAAAGTTATTTTACTTGCTCATCAAATATGCATGTTTAATATGGTGACCACCTGTTCATTATCTCCAGTGGAAATAAAACAGAAAGAAATGGGTGGAACCTGAGGAACTCAAATTGCAGACAAAAAAGAAATTTTGCCTCTTAATAGTGATTCTGAATCTACCTAAATCTTTTTAGCATTTCCACAGTTAGAACACAAGAGCAGATGATATAGGTCAGTGCCTGGTCTCATGTTCAAAGGACTGAATATTCAACAAGCATTCATTAGATACCTATTATGTGCAAGACACTGTGCTACCTGGTAGGAATACAAATTTTTCAGAAAGCTTATATTTTAACAGAGGAAATGACATGGAGGAGTGGTGGCCAGGAGTTCTGTTCTATTGAGTAGAGCTATAGAGCAATTGATTGTCATGCCCTTCCAGGTAACAATTAAGAGTTTTGATTTTATTATTGTTTCCAGGACGAGAGTAAGAGGTGGAATTGGGGGAAGAAGGGAAAGAGATACATGCACAGTAGCAGGGGAGATGTCAAGAGCAACACACACACGCACGTGTATATATATATATATGTATGTATGCATCAAATAGTCACTAATGTTTTGTAGAATTATAAAAATCTAATTCAATTAATATATGGCCATAAACATAAATATATGACTAGATGTATATTCACGAAATGTATGATTAGAAAAAGAGGTGGTTACTGAAAGACAACTAAATGTTTCACTAGTACCATGAAATGGTAAAAGACGGATAAAAGCTTCCAGTTTCTTGGCTATCACTCTCCTTTGCAGGAACTCCAACCAGATCATACCCACTAACCATAGGCCCTCTTGTCTTCTCCATGTCTATTATTTCACTTGGTGATCTTGTCATTTCCAATGGACCCAATTATCGTCTCTATGCTTATGACTTTCAAATCTATTTATACATCTGATCTCCAATCTAGCATCTCCAACTGACCTTCACACACTTGAAATGGAGATCTAGTGACTGTGATGCAGCAATACTGGCCCTGTTGCTGTTTCTGGCACAAGACAGATTACAGGCATTTTCACTGGTTATTCCCCATGCCTGGAATTTTCTCCTTCATTATCTCCCCTCCAGACTTCCCTTCAGTCCTAGTTAAAATCCCACCTTCTGCTAGTATCTTTTCCTGATCGCCCTTAATTGTATTTTCCTCTATTGATTATCTCCAATTTATCTCATATGTATCTTGCTTGCACAGTTGTACATGTTATCTCCCTCATTAGACTTTTAACTCCTTGAGAACAAGGACTGTCTTTTGCCTCTCTTTGTATCTCCCAGTCCTTAGCATAGTGCCTGACAGATAGTAGGCCTTAATAAATATTAGATCCTCTATGGTGAATAAGACACAGGAGTAACAAAGCTTTCTCTACATACCTACTATCATCATCTCAAGAATGCACCACACTCACAGACTTCAACATTTTTATGATTTTTGAAAGGCAGAGTTGCTAATGTTGGGTCTTTCTATTCAAAAGCCTTAAGACATCTACATTTCAGGGAAGAATAAAATTCATGTTATCCTGGAGTTTTCATCATAGGAAATAGGGCCAAGGCAGGGATTTGTGGGAAAACAGCAGAACAGAGTGGGAATTCAGCAGCTGGGAGGGGGATGTTGCTCATGGAATTAGCTCTGGAAACAAGATGAGAGATGTAGGGAGTGGAAGAGTTAGTAATGTAAGTAGTATCCTTAGGAAGGGGAAAAGGAAGGGAGGGATGAAAGAATACAAAGCAGCATCAGGAGAAAACGAAATGATTACACAGTTTATTAGTCATTGCAAAGTAGATATCTGCATATGAAACCTATCTCTTTAGGTGATATCTCTTCTATTGTTGCCCTGAAAACTGTAACTTAAACTTTTTTTTTTAATTTCACTTTCCTGTTTATCTTTCTCCAACTAGGCTGTAATATTCTTGTTTACAATCATATTTCTTTGTGTTCTATGTTGTTGTTCAGTCGTTTGGTGGTATCCAACTCTATGTGACCCCTCAGACTTTGTCCATGATATTTTCTTGGCAAAGTACTGGGGGGGTTTGCCATTTCCTTCTCAGTTTTATTCTAACTAGCATTTTAGCAAAGTGCCTAGGAGGAACCTGATAAAGATTTGTTACTTTCATTTCACTAGGTAGGAAGATGAACAGAACCCTTATCTAAAAGATAACTAATACCACTACTAGGCCTATTTCCAAAGATGATTAGGGAAAAAGGAAAAGAACGAAACATTCTAAAATGTTTATAACAGCTCGCTTTGTGGTGGCAAAGAACTGGAATATGCAGAGATGCCCATCATTTGAGGAATGGCAGAACAAGTTGTGATATATGATTGTGATGGAATAACACTGTGCTATAAGAAATAATGAGCTCAATGATCTTAGAAAAATGTGGATAGACTTGAATGAAATAATGAAGAGCGAAATAACCAGAACCAAGAGAATACTGTGTACAGTAATGGCAATATTGTTTTAAGAACAACTTTGAGTAAATAAGTTATTTTGACTATAATAAATACCCAAATTAATTACAAAGGACATATGAAGAAAATACTATCTACACCCAGAGAAAGAACTGATGGATAGAAGTATGGATAGATTGGTTTTACGTATATGCAGATTTGTGTCTAATGGTAGCCATCTCTAGGGTGGAAGCAGAGAGAAAAAAAATTACACGATAACTTTATTACATATTTAAAAGGAAGAGCAAGTTGTACATAAAAGATTTGCAGTTTCATGTACAATCACCTTTCTTTATTCTACCATGTTGCAGAAATGCTTCTTTTATTTCTTAAGTTCAGAATAAAACAGCTAAAATCAAAAATTAAAATAAATAAATAAAAGACTTTAGCAGAGACATTGGGACTGGAATAACCCTTAAGTTATAGAATCACAGAATAGTAAAGCTAGAAAAGACCTATAATATCTCATTCAAAGTCTGAGTGATGTATCCAAGGTCATATCATATGGTTAGTAGACTATTCTAATTAATCTAAGGATTAATTGTATTAATTATCAGGAAAAAAACAACAACAACAACAACATTTGCAACTGTATTCTAATTGCACCTGAGAATGTAATTATTTTCCTGTAAGTTTTCAATGATGCTATCAGGAATCAAATTAGTGTTATAAAAACATATGACACACATAAAACCTAGAGTCCACCAAACTGTCTCTCAGGAGGCTTCAATAATCAGGCTACTACCAATCATTTAGCTTTCTAAAGCATCTGAGTTCTCATTTTGAAAGCTTTGGGGAGGTGGGGGTGCAGAGAACAGATGGAAATATCATTAGAAATATCACTTACTTCCAAATGGCAGCCAAATGTTTTCAGGACCTGGGAATGTGTCATGGTTAAGCAAAAAAAAAAAAAAAAAAACACTCCAAAAGGGGAGGGGGAAGGAATCTTTCCCCCCCCCAAAACTCAATCAATCAATCAATCAATCAGTAGACATAATTATAAGACTCAAGGCAATAGAATTCAGAGAAGGTGGAGGCTTCCTGTAGAACAGGGCTGTCCAAAATGGGCTCCAGAAGTGGGATTTATTTATGCGGCCTGCCTAAAAGCATAGAAATTTACATAAATGCTTTAGTAAATGAGGCCAGGCTACCCCAGAGCTCTCACTAAAAAATGGCAAATCGAAATATATTGTCTATTGTTTCAATAAAAACCTAAGGTTGGACAGCCCGGCTGTTGAAGGTGGAATTTTAGTTAGGACTTAAAAGGAAACAAGGAGGTCAGTACTTTAAGAAGAGCAGGAAGAACATTCCAGGCATGGGAGAAAGCCAGAGAAAATGCCCACAGCCCAGAGAATGGAGTGTTCTGTTCATGGAGCTGGCAGGGGGCTAGTGTCATTGGACTAAAAACTGTCCTAAAAAGACTGGAAAGACAGGAAGGGACCAAGGAAGGGCTAGGGATAATATTTTGTATTTTCTCCTAGAAGCAATAGGAAGCCACTGGAGTTTATTAAATATGGAAATGACATGATTGGGCCTGTGTTTTAGGAAAATCATATTAATGGCTAAATAATGGATTGGAGGGAGGAGAGGCTAGAAGCAAGTAGATTCACCAACAGGCTATTGTAATAACCCAGCTGTGAGGTGATAAGGGCTTGCACTAGAATGGTGGCAGTGGTAGAGGAGAGAAGGGAGTATATAAGAGAGATGTTGGAAAGGTGAAATTAACAGGTCTTGGCAACACCTTGGATATGGGGGCAGGGGAGGGGGGGGTGAAAGATAGTGAGAAATCCAGGATGACCCTCCCCTGAGGCACTGGGAGGATGTTGTTGCCTTTTATAGTAATAAGGAAGATTGGAGGAGGAGAGAATTTAGGGGGGAAGATAATATGTTCTGGTTTGGCCACAGTCCTCTTCAGGAATGAAGGACAAATAGCAGAAGCAGCAGCATTGCATTTAAGATGTCTACTGGCCATACAGTTCGAGATGTCTGAAAGGCAGTTGGAGATGTGAGACTGGAAATCTGCAGAGAGATTTGGGGTAGGAAAGGTAGATTTGAGAATCATCAGCATAGAGATGGTAATTAAATCCATGGGAGCTGATGAGATCATCAAGTAAGCAGTAGAGAGGAGAAAGAGAAGAAGGCACAGGACAGAACCCCAAAAGACCCTTAGGATTAGAAAGCATGCCCCGGGAAGAGTATCCAGCAAAGGAGATGGCAGGAGTAGTCAGATATGGAGGAGAGACTGGTATCCAAAAATCTAGAGAGAAGAGAGTATGAAGGAGGAAAGAGCGTCCAACAGTGTCAAAAGCTGCAGATGTCAAGGAGAATGAGGATTGAGAAAAAGTTACTGGGATCTGGCAACTAAGAAATCATTAGTAACTTTAGAGAGAGCAGTTTAAATGGAATGATAAAGTCAGAAGCCAGATTGGAAGGGGTTAAGAAGAGAGTGAGAGGAGAGAAAGGTAGAGGCACCTATCATAGACAGCCTTTTTGAAGAGTGTAGCTATAAAGGACAAATAAAATATAGAAGGGAAGTTAGCAGAACAGAAAGAGCAAGTAAGGTTTTTTATTTTCCAGATAGGTGAGAAATGAGTATGTTTGTAAGCAGTAAGAAATGAGCCAGTAGAGAGGATGAGTTTGAAAATAAATGAAAGAGTGAGGATGACATTGGATCCAATCTGTTGGAGGAGACGGGATGAAATGGGATCAATCAAACAAAGAGAGGGGTTAGACTTGGAAAGGGGAAAGCCCACTTCATCATGTGAGTCAGGGGTGAAGGACAGAGTAGAGGCACTTAAGTGATAAGATGAAAAAGAATAGGGAAGATGAAGGTGCTCCTAGCAAATGGCCTCAATTTTTTTCTGTAAAACAGGAGGCAAGGTGTTAACAGAGAGTAGAGAGGGAAGAGGTATTGTAGCTTTGAGGAAGGATGAAGAGGTTTGGAAGAAATGCTGTGGAGAGTGGGAGAGTGAGTTGGTAAGGGAGACATAGCAGAATTACCTAGCAGCAGTGAGAGCCCAGTTGAAGTTATATAACATAAATTTGTACTGGACCTTGGCTGACTATGTGCAAGGGAGGAGGAAACATACAACAATGAAACAGTCCTTGATCTCAAGGAACTCTATTATAGTTACTAAATTCTCAGCCAAATATAACAGTTGCTAAAATGCTTATAATTCTGTGTTAAACCACTCCATTTCCACCTGCCATCTTTCCCCAAAATATGTTCCTAAAATATATTCCCAAACAGCTTTTCTAAAGCCATGAGCTGTCCTTGCTCCTCTAGGAAGTGCTCACCCAACTCTACCTGATTCATCCCTGTCTTTCAAAGTCTATCTCAAGAGCGACTAAACGATCACTCCAAGTCCGCTGTTCTGAGGTGCAGTGTCTCATACAGGCCCACCATATCTAGCTCTGGCACTTTCCTTGCCTGTCAAAGCACCCTGAACACCAGGTATCTTACTCTTTCTTCTCTGTAACTTCAGGCCTGAGGACCAAACTCTCCAAATTGGTGAATGCCTCACAAAATCCACTCCAGCTAAACTAGCTAGTCCACGTCATGCTTCATTTTACATGCTGGTCATCTTCTTACCAGGCCCCCTCCTCCAAGTTTTGTGCTAAGCACAAGGGCTACAAATACAAGAAAACAAGGCAATTTCTGCCCTCAAGAAGCTTATATTCTTCTTATTAAAAAAGGTTTTTTACTGATATCTCTTTTTATATCACCAAAGTTTCCCCAATATCCTTCCTCTTCTCTCTTCAAAAAAACAATTCATAGAACAAGTAGTATTTTTAAAGAGAGAGAAAACTATCATAGCTGATCAAGAAATCAAAAAAGTTTAAAAATGAGTACAATGTGCAACGCTTGTACACGTCCCACCTCCACAAAGGGATGAGGTGAGAAGAGAATATCTCCTCATATCTCTTCTTTTGAGCTTATTTTATATTTCTGCTTGTTTTTACAATTTTACCACATTTACTTTTGGGGTGTGTGTGTGTGTGTGTGTGTGTGTGTGCATGCGTGCGCATGTGTGTGTGCACGCGCGAGATAGAGAGAGAGAGTGAGAGATTATTCACAGAAATTGAAAGAATGGAAGGGTCCTGGGTTATAAGAGCCAAGTATAGTTTGGGAAAAGTGGCCAAAAGTAACGGAGGCCTGTTTCTAGACAAAATAACACAAGATCTCACCTACATAAATCAAAGGTGGTCCCAAAGTAAAGTTTCAGTGGGAATTGGATGATGACTAATATGCAGGCAGCATGGTTACAAAGAATAACATAAACTCAATGTTAATGCTAAAATTATTTGGAAATAATCTTAAAATCATATGATAAGGTTAGCTACTATTGCAGATTTTGTTTGGGCATAGAATGAGAGGTGGAAGGGACCTGAGAACATCTAGTCCAACCCCCTCATTTTACAGATGAGGAAATTGAGATGACTTATACCAGGTCACATAATGACAAAGCCAACATTTGAACTCAAGTCTCCTGACTCTAGATCCAGGGTTCTACCATTGTACTACTTAGTCAGATACAATTGTAGATAATATTTATAAACTTAGTGACTAATTGCAGGTCAAGCATTAAAGTGATGCCCTGGAGAATACGACATCACTAACAGTTGATTGGTTGGCTGACATAATTTGGTTCAATAAACATTTCTTCAAGAAGAATGCAAAAACCATTAAAATGCCATTTAAAAAACACAACAATTAGTTCAAGCTCTGTTGGCTAAATGAAACTGCCCTGGATTCGAATGTAGATGCACATGACTCCTGCACTATTTTGGTGGCTCTTGTAATTATCAAAATGTTAACCTAAGAGCCATGAGGAATCATGGGCTACTTCCCTAAAATATTCTGTAGCCTTCTAACCATGTTTAGACAACTCATAAAGTAATAGAGCAAAAGTAAAAAGAAAAAATTATCAAATAAAGCAATCACAAAATCAAAGCATTTTAAAACTGGGTAGGATTAATGAGTCATCCAGAACAACTATTAACTCAAAGGATGAATCCTTGCTACTTACCTTATTTCCAACCCATGGTCCCCTAGTCTTGATGAAAGAATTCCAATGAGGGTGAATTCATTGTTGTGTGAGATCGACATCTCCAATTATTAGAGAATCTTCCTTTACTGTGAGCATTACACACACATACACACACACACCACTCATTCTGAAGAATGATAATATCAATATTATATATTTATAGGTATAGTTTAAAGGCAGCTAGCTAGCACAGTGGATAGAGTACCTCATCTTCCAAAGTTGAAATCTGGCCTCAGACACTTACTAGCTCTGTGTCACTGGGCAAGTCACTAAGTGGAAAAGGAAATTGCAAACTACTCCAGTAACTTTGCCAAGAAAACCCCAAACGGGCTTACAAAAAGTTTGTCACAACTGAGACAACCAAACAACAACAATATATCTCAAAGATGGTAGACGAAAAGTTCGAATGGCCCTGAGAGATTATCTAGCCCAATGGGGCAAAACTCAAATTAGAAACAGATCCCTATAGGACACATATTGGCTTAAAAACACACACATTAACATTATCTATGTTTTATTATATTTTCATTTATTTTGTTAAACATTTTCCAAAAATATTTTAATCTTGTTCTAGCAACACTTCAATTTCTATTCTAGCCTGTATCATGGATTTAAAAACAAAAACTGAAGACCAGAGAGGACCTTGCCCAACAGTCACACAGCAAGTGTATGACAGAGCTGGAATTCAGACTCAGTTCTTCTGACTACAAACCCACTGCTTTTTCTGTTACACTAATATATCAACTTATATCAACTTAGTTCTTCACTGGACAGTTAGTTAGGTGGCAGAGTACCAGGTCTAAAGTCAGGAAGACTCATCTTTCTGAGTGCGAATCTGGCCTTAGACACTTACTAGCTGTGTGACCCTGGGCAAGTTATTTAACCCTGTTGGCCTCGGTTTCCTTATCTGCAAAATTAGCTGGAGAAGGAAATGGCAAACCACTCCAGTATCTTTGCCAAAAAAAACCTAAAATGGTGCCACAAAGAGTTGGACACAATTCAAACAACTGAACAACAAGTTCTTCACTACAAAAATAAAAACAATTGTCCCTACTGACCTCTTTTGTCTCATTGGTCTAGACATGGATGGAACACCCACCTAAAACACAAAGGTCAATGTATCCTTTGGACTATAACCCTCCCTTTTGTGAAAGTACTTACAAGACAGAGAAGAACTGATGACTTTTCATGTCAGTGCCCAAGTGCCCCTTCTGTTTTTATACAGGAATGTGTTTAGCTAATCTTTTGTGTAAAATATGAATGGATTTATTTTTTAGATCTCTAATGGTTTCTCCCTGCACTGACATATTTCAGGTACAGTGACTCTGTCCTTGTTTTTAAAATTATCAGCTGCTTCTTCATTTGTGGACTCTATGCCTCTGCAAGTGAGCTTTTAAAATTCAGTCTAAAGCTTATTACTTGGCATTTGTTTTCTTAGACAATAAGTCAGAATTGTTTTTAAATACTGGCCAAAATTGATGATTAATTTATACAGCTAAGAATTCATAAAACAAAAACAAGGCTTTGATGATTTTGGATGAAGTTTTTAAATGAAAACTGTAGTTTTTGTAGGCACATGGTCTTAATACGAAGTGTATGTCATGTCTACAGTGACCAAGCAGAGCACTTTTAAAAATTCATCCAGAGTATACATGGATGTTTAAAATAATAATAATTATCAATCACCACTCTGAACATGTGATACATTTAATTTGTTTCCATAGTGGATAGAACTGGTTTCTTTCCATCACATGTTTTGAAGTTTGTGGAGTCAAGAATTAAATAAAATGGCTAAGAACAATTTTAGACATTAGAACTCATTAAATGACCTACCCAAAGTCACACATGTTACTAAATGTCTGAGGCCAGATTTGAATCTAGGTCTTCCTTACTCTAAGTCCAGTGCACTGTCTACTTTGTCATGCTGCCAATCAATAAAATAGTAAATGTTTATTAAAACACTTGCTCCATATGAGGTACTGGGCTCAATACTGGGAATATAAAAACAAAAATGAAACTATCCTTACCCTCATGAAGGGAGAATGTTCACATCTGCATTATATACAAAATGAATACAAGGTTAATTCAGGGTGGAAGGCTACAGCTGGGGTCTCTCAAAATGCTGACATGTAATTATTTGCCATGTCTACATATCTGAGAAACAGAGTTTCCAATTCTTTAAGGCAGAAAACTGAAATGGATTTTCTCAGGTTCTCCACCCAGCACGGCAGCCTGCCAATTGAATCCTTGCGGGGGGAAAGGGAAGAGGGTGGTCAGTATAGATCAGCTGGATCCTTCAGCCAATCCAGTAAGCATAGCAAAAACTCCCAGTAATTCATTCTAATTATTGCCTTATTTTTATTTGTTTTATTTTTCAGATTATATCAGTGCTTGGCATCCCACCCAAACCCACCCTATATCATCAGTATTACTACCCATGGGTGAATGACTTGGCCTGCAATTGACTCCTGATGATTGCTAATCCCTTGGCTTGGTAACATTTTCTAAAATTTCCTAGCTAAAGCTCTTGATATGCTTTTCCCCCAAGGCCCAATATAGGCAACTGTATCCACTGAAAATCTGGTTTTTAAACCTTGAAAGCCTCCACACACAGGTCTCCACCCACTCCCGCCCCCAGACCTGGATATGTTAGAGAAGGAAAATACAACCATCCTTTTCTGCCCAGACATTAGAGTTGACTACTTTTATAGTCTCTTTTAAAAAAGCAACATAAAACCTAGATGGTTTATAGTGGATAACACTTGTCTACTCTCTGAAAAAGCTGATTGTTTTTGCTGTTGTATCCACTCCAGACTAAGTTGTGCCACATTTAGAACTCTTTCAATAAACTTCAGTAAATTCAATAAAATTTAGTTGATGTTATGTTGACTTCCCAGCCATTTCCAAATCATGCTGCCTCTTCACTGCCTATTTACCTTAATTTCTTCCCATTGGAACATGAACTCTTCCTCTGGGAATCTGGGATCTGAGAGCTGAGCTTCTGTTTTGTCTTAGAAGATTTTACATAATTTCCCGATCATTATCAGGTCATATCACTTCCACCCCAACCATCTTCCTCAAATCTCTTTCACTAGAACCAACTGGACTGCCCCTAGAGAGCCAAAGATCCTGGGCTCTTAATGCCTGAGCTTTCACCATGTTGCCCAGAACCAGGCCTCCCGAGGGACAACTCTTGGCCATTTCTAGACTATGCCATTGAATGCACTGTATACATTGTATGCACCGCCCCCCCCTCTTCCAGCTCCCCTTTATGTATTACCCTGTGTTAGATAATAAGCTCTTCATGGGCAGGAGCTATTTTTCTTACTCATATTTGCACCCTTAGTGCTTTAGACTTTACTATGCACTTGGCCCACAGTCAGTGTTTAATAATTGTTTTTGCACTCTTTCATTTACTACTGTTTAAAGCATATACATACCAGGCCTTGAGAATACAAATATAATGAAATGGCTTGCAAAATCCAACAGATGTCCCATTTTCATGGGTTGTTATGCTATAAAGTTTCTGATAATTATAGGTCTCCTAACATTCATAGGAGTTTTCTCCATCATAGGTTATCAAACACTGATTAAATGGTGTTTGACTACTACATCCAAGTTTTCATATACTCACTACATTTTACTAGCCTTTTTTCTACTATGAGCTCTGTGGTGTTCAATGAGGGTAAAATATTTAATAGTCTCTTCTGCATTGCCTGAGATTTGTTCAGTTTGGTGCCATCAACCAATCAATCATCATTTATTAAGCATCAGGCACTGATGCTAGATTGTGGGATAGCAGACATTCCTCAGTGAAAACAAAACAAAGCAAAACCACTGCTACATGACTCTATCTATGGCAAAGATCAGCACAGAAGTATACTTAGATGTGGATCTGCCAGGACAATGGTATTAATTCAAGAAGAAACAGGGGTAAGGATCTCTGCAGGCTGCATACTGACCTAGTTTCAAAATGTAATATTATGTATTTTTGTATTTATTTTGTTAACTATTTCCCAGTAACATTTTATTCTGGTACAGGATGCACTTAAGAGAGCATTGAACTATGTGTTTGACACCCCTGTGCTAGTATATACATACACACTTTATTTAAAGTTTAATTATTTGGCTGCTCTATGCCTGCTCAGGACATCTAATTTATCTCAGAATTCCCAAAATGCAATGCTGTAATGGAATTTTGACTACATATTTCTTCCCAGTTCCCTGTTCAAACAAGAAACTTAAAAAAAAAAACCCAGCAACAAAACTCAATTTCTGAATAAAGAATACGTAGAGAAGTTTTAAAGGAAAGTTATAATGGAATTTTTTTCTGTAATAGAAACAGAATCAATTGGCTGACAACAGAGATACTAGAGATCTGGTTTGTTTCAAGAGTGAAATTTTCATTTTCATTACTTCATCCAAAAGTAATTTTTATTTTTTGGCATGCATCTCACCTATGTGTACACATTGGCTGGATTTTTTTTTAAATATATAACATGATCTCATCTCATATACAATCAAGTCCTTTCCCCATCCCCCACTCTCCATCCCCCATCCCCATTTAGGAAATAACTACCTTAAAAAAACAGATTTTCATACTCCCAATCATTATGCTCTGACCTTTAGGAAGTAAAGTACCCCAATATAAGAGGATCTGCTTCCCCAAAGACAACCATTCACTAAACAGCAGACAGGCTTTAAGAGGATGTGGTAAAGAGTGCGGCTCCTTATACCAAATGAACAAGTAAACTCTATATGCTTTTGAAACAAAATAGATGTTACTATTGTTTTTGTAAACTTTGTTTATGTAATAATTAATTTGGGTAATTTACTAATCAGAATAAAATAACAAACTAGATGCACCTTCAGACAAGTTTTTTTTTTTTATTATTCTCCGTTCCAGAAACTAAGTAACAACATGGAGAGATCAAAGGATCAAAGATGTAGAGGTAACCGAAGGGACCTAGAGGCCATCTAACTAAACTTCCAAATTTTAGAGATGAGGAAACGGGAGCACAGGCCATTAAGTGATTCACCAATACTAGTAAGTATAACAAGTATCAAAGGCTAGATTTGAACCCAGATCCTTAGACTACAGAACCAGGGCTTTGGTTGTTCCCCCACCCTCACTGTATTGTGCTGTTACTTGTTATAGAGATATAGTTAGAAGAAAGAATAACATAACCAAAACACAAAGATAATGGATTTTTTAAAAAATCAAGTGAGTGAGGTAAAGAAAGTAGAAAAGCAGAAATTATGCCTGCAATTCGAAAGGATGCATTACTGGATGTTCCCCTTTGGAAACAACATTCTGCCCTTCAGTGGTCATTCTTAATGAATGAATGAGGGGGTCAAAACACCTCCCTCCCAGGGTCAGAGCCAGAAAAATGGAATGAATTTATACATCTTCCTCTAAAAATCATCCCTAAGCTTTGCAGAGAAAAGAAACTCAGTGAAAGCTGAGAGGACTTATAAATAATCACAGACTGTCACCATTTTGAAAGGGAGCCTACAAGCATGGACCTCAAAAGCCATTTAATCCAATCCCTTCACTTATAAATGAGGCATCTTAAGATAAGGGAAGTTAGGTGACTTTTTAATAAGATTCCACAGGTAGTCATGGTCACAGGTGGGATTTGACCCCAAGTCCGGTGTTCTCTGAGCCAATGCTCTTTTCACTGTACCCCAGTTTCCCTAACAACAAATATACTTTTCTCAAGGAAACATTAGGACATATTTCCTTTAAGCAGCAGAGACAACTTCTACATTCACCCTCTAATCAGTCTTAGTTTAGTTGATTTTCTCATCCTCATAATGGTGATTGCTTTCCTGTCAAGATTTACACCGAGGAAACTTCCTCTACCTTATGGGGATTAGAACTGTTCATCCACTAAAGTCTCAAAGCTTTGCCTGGAGGGCTGAGAAGGTAAATGATTTTTGCCCAAAGTTATCTCCGCACTCTGTATCAAAGTCGATACTCCCTATCAGTCTGGCTCTCTGGCCACCCAACTGAGTTTTAATGTAAATTACCAATAAATTAAAAAAGATTGTTTTTGCTTACTATTATGGCAATGTTCCTTCCCTCCTCAAAATTATCTAACGTTTTTTCCTTGACCTTTTGTAATAAAATGAAGCATCAGAACTTTATTTCTTAAAGTAGTAATAATTAATAGACACTCATATTTATGTATCATTTCAAAATTTGAAAAATACTTTGCTTATATAATTTTACTAGAATAAACTTCTTAGAAATCTTTACAATCCACTACTAATAGCATCCTCATGGAACATTTAGGTTCTGTCTCTTATCTGTCTCCTACAAAACTGTAAAATGATTGAGTGCCTGAATTATATCTCCTTTGTTGCTGTTGTTCTGTTGTGTCCAACTTTTCTCGACCCCATGAACCACAGCATGTCAGGCCCTTCTCTCCTCCACCATCTCTCAAAGTCTGTCCAACTTCATGTTTGTTGTTTTTCCATGATATTATCTCTCCATCTCATCCTCTGCCATCTCCTCTTCCTTTTAATCTTTCCTAACATCAGGGTCTTTTTAATGAGTCCTATCATCTCATTATCTGGCCAAAGTATTTAGGCTTGTATTTGACCTTCCAGTGAATAGCCTGAATTAATTCCTTTAAGTATTAACTGATTTGATCTCCATGCTGTCCAAGGAACTCTCAAAAGTTTTCTCAAGCACAATTCAAAAGTGTTGATTCTGCAGCACTCAGCCTTATGGTTCAACTTTCACAGCCATACGTTACTACTGGAAAAACCATAGCTTTGACTAGATGGACCTTTGTCAACAAAGTGATGTCTTTGTTTTTTAGTATGCTATTTAGATTTGCCATAGTTTTCCTTCCAAGGGGAGTTCTTTTAATTTCGTGGCTACAGTCATCATCTGCAGTGATCTTTGAGACCAAGAATATAAAATGCAACACTTATTCCATTTCTTCTCCCTATATTTGCCAGGAAGTGATGGGACCAGTTGCCAAGTTCGTAGTTTTGTTTTTTGTTTTTTAACGTTAAGTTTCGAGCCAGCTTTCACACTTTTCTCTTTATCTTTCTATTTCTCTCATTTCAGAGAAAAATGCATTACTCACGGTTGGTCTTTAATGGATGTTTGTGGGCTAATGAATGAATTACTACTCATTCTCCCATTCATTTGAACCAACCACATGGTACTGATGAAATGCTCTCTACAATCCAGTCTTTGAATGATTCTCCTACTTTAAAGATCTCCAGCATTTTTCATAAAAAAAAAAACACTATCAAACTATTTCTCTGAGATACAACATTCTCATCCTTATACTTTCTCCTGCACTATACAACTACACTCTTACTTCACAAATATGCTACCAATATCATTTGTCACCTTGTTATCTGACATATAATTGATAAAGTGTTTTTACTTGTGCATACATATTCATCCTTCCTTAGTAGATACTACAAAAAGAACAGTAACCCAATATAGTAAAAATGACTATGAGAACTAGAGAGTCAAAAAACCTGGATTGAATTCATAATTCTCTTTGAGATTTCTAGCCAATCACTTATATGATTGGGCCTCATCTCCTTCATCTGCAATGACAGGGATGAACTAGATATTTCTAGTAATTTTACTGTATCATATTATTATTGTATTGTATTATATCTTAATATGTTATATTAAAATTCTAATATCGCATTATATTCTAATTATTATAGGTAACTGGATGCGTCAGTTTAGTTTGCTTTTTATCTACATATTAATAAAATTTGATGTTGACAGTGAGTCTCAACTTTCTCTCTCTCAACATTTTCAGGGGATTTGAAGAGTCAGCTAATGGTGAGCCAATAAAATACACACACACACACACACACACACACACACACACACACACGCACACACACACACACACACACGCACACACGCACGCACACACACAGAAAATATCTGCTTTACTGCCAGCACAATTCAATCACTTTCTTCCCTCTTTCACCTCCCCCCACCCCAATACACCACAGTTTAAGATTTTAGGAAAATTTTTAAGTAGTAATGCCTCTTTTTTTTTGCTTTATGACACTGTGGATATTATTTTTGTTTTCTTCACTTCTCAGCAAAAACATTTCTTGATCTTGTATGATTGATAAAATTAAAGCGAAAGGGAAAAGGGGGAAAAAAGAGAAAGTAGCCTGTGGGAACACGGTAGGAAAGTTGAAAAAGAAATAAGAGAAATCTACAGGGAAAAAGGAGTGAATAAGCTGAGAAAGAGAGTCAAATAGGAAAAACAATGGATTGATAATCTGGAAAACAATTTGGAACTACTCCCAAAAGGGCTATGAAACTGTGAATACTCTGTGACCTAGCAATGCTGCTACTAGGTCTATACTCACAAAGAGATAAAAGAAAAAGATAAAAGACCTATTTGTGCAAAAATATTTATAGCAGCTCTTTTTTGGGGTGGTAAAGAATTAGATCAAGGAATAACTTACCAAGTTGTGATACATGGTTGTGACAGAATACTACTGTACAAGATGGTTTCAGAAAAAAACTTGGGAAGACTTAAATGAACTGATACAGAGTAGAGCAGGACCAGGAGAACAGTGTACAGTAACAGCAGCATTATAATGAACGTTAACTATGAAAGCATTAGCTACTCTGATCAAGGCAATGATCCAAGACAAACCCAAAGGACCCATGAAGAAAAATGCTCTCCACCTACAGAGAGAGAACTGATGGACCCTGAGTACAGATTGACCTATACTTTTTTTACTTTATTTTTCTTGGGGAATTTTGTGGGTTTTCTTTTGCAACATGGTTAATATGGAAAATGTTTCACATGACTTTACATATAAAAAAAAGAATGGGTCAAGGAAAATGAGGTAAGCAAAGAAGAATAGTTAAATCAAGCAGGAAAAAAAAATGAAAAGCAATGGCACAACTGTGGTTGCCTTCTTTGCAGGCACAAAGTAGGACCCAGGTATGACTTAAGGTAAGATTATGAAATCCAAAATGAAGAAACATGGAAGTCCTCCCACTCTGACCTGAAGAGACCACATCATAGGAATTCTAGAATTTCAGAACAGGAAAAGGAAGGAAAGGTTGAGGCATTTAATCCTTCTACTTCACACATGGAGAATCTAAGGCCTAGACCAGGGCATTAATAGAAAAGACTCCCCTTGCTTGTCATCATACCAGGAACTTCAAAGCTATTCCTGGGATTCTCCTTTGTATAGATGTGTACATCTGTAGCCTATGGTAGTGAAAAGATAGCCAGGAAGAGTCAGGAGAGAGATATGACTAGGGAAGAAGGAGACTTGGATTAGGGCTTTTCTTAGACAAGTGACTGACATTATTCTGATTCTCTACCTCTTATGGATATAAAATGTTGAATAATAAAAATGATAATATAAGAAATTGAACTATAATATTATAGCCTAACTTTTTACTTATTGAGTAAATTAATTTGAGCAAAAAGATACATTAAATCTTTCAAATATATGTGAACTTACTATCCAAAACTGATTTGTACTTGACTATGTAAATTCAAGTAGAATTTCCCTAGAGACTCAATAAGATGAACAGAACACAACATGAAGGGAGAAAGGCATAGAAGAATTTTAAGAGGGGCATTATGTTTGACCTCAAATTTTTCAAGTGATCTTCCATTCTTTCAGTAAGTCAGCCATGAGCATTTATTAAGTACCTACCATGGTCTAGGCACTATGCTAGCAGGCATGGGGATACAGACAAAAAACAAAACAATTCCTACCCTCAAAGATCTTAAATTTGTTGCTAATTTAGGTCTGCTTTGTTTCATAATCCAGCCTTAGATACTTACTACCTGCGTGACATTGGGCAAGTCGCTTACTTTCTCTGGCCTCAGTTTCTTCATCTATAAAATAGAGATAATAAAAGCACCTACCTTGCATGGTTGTTGTAAGGATTAAATGAAATAATAATTGTAATGTTCTTAGTATAGTGCCTTACAGAGTAAGCCCTATATAGATGTTCGCCATTATTATTATCATCATCATAATCATCAACAGACATGTGAAAAAACACTGTTAAACGCTGTAATTCTGGTGGACAAAAAAAGAAATGCAAGTTTGGCCTAAACAGACAATACATCTCACAGTGATCTCACCAATGATACCATCTGGGGCCAGTAAACCACAATGACCAAATAAGGCAAATTGTTTCATGCCTGAAATCTTTCCTGAGTTAGCTCACCACACTTCTCATTGGACTTTCTACAATAACTGTAGAGGTCACCTACTCAGATTCAATAAATCACTGGGGTTTCCGATGCAAATGTGGGTTGCATAATCTCTGGAGAGTTCTTACTTTTGTTTCATCTTATAAGCAATTGTAGATAGAAGAAAAAGATTCAAAATATATTTGGTAAAAACCAAAGTATAAAAGAGATCTTATCAAGAAAACTCTAACAAGAAAACCTTTGAGCAGTTAATACTTTTGCCACAATCAAGAGAGATACTCTGTAGGCAAACTGCATTACAAACCTACATGAAAGTTGGTTACAACTAAGGATTACAACTCTTATCGTCATAAACACTCAAATGCTCAAGTGGATCTATGATCATCAATTCAGAGGTTTCCTCCAACAGCACGCTATCCCAGCCTATTCATGACTGCTCATCTGGTCCATGTCTGAGCTAACAATCATCATAGAAAGATTTAATAGCTATTTGCCATTCTTATTTTAGTGTGAATTAACTTTATGCTAAAGCAGGAATGGGAACTAAGAACCCAAGGCTGATAAATCATTTAGGAATCTAAGGATTAGTTTTGTAAATAGTTAAATCAGTGATTCATACCCTATTTTAAAGATCCATTAGTATGATACTGATTAAGACAAAATTGTTTTAGAACAAAATTAACTTAATTCTCCAAACCATGGATTAGTAGACTAAAAATCCAACAATTCAGTAACTATTTTCCAAAGAGACAGAACCAATGAAAAATATATTATGAATGCAATTCCCAGGCAAGTATATTTTGAAGACAGTATGAAACTGAGTATTTAAAAATGAAATCTGAGTTAAACTGAGCACAATATAAAATATATTAAAATACCTAGTTTCATTGTTCCTGTGATAAAATTATCACCTCTTTGTTGGGTTTGGCACAAAAGAAACATACACACATACGCAAACATATATGCATATGTGTATATACATACACACAAATATTTTAGCTTTAGAGGAAGCTTTATTTTCCTACAAAATAGAAACTGTAAAAATTAGCTTTCTTGGGCCATAAGCCTAATATAATTCTTATTTTTGTCATTATTTCTCCATCATCTGGTCTTAATTTTAATATCTCTGTTCTCTTCTCTCACCCCCTAGTTATATAGGCAGATAAATTAAGTCACCATTCAAAGCCTCAGCTCCAAGTTATTCCCCAGCTTTCTTTAGGCTTTCTTTAGAACGGATTGGAAACAACAGAGTCAAGAAAAATTATAGATTACTGAATAAAGACTGAAGGGGCCTGTGATAGAATCCAGTCAATCTGTCCTTTCTATCTTCCTCTTCCATAGAACATATGAGGAAACTGAGGCCAAAGTAGGATAAGTGACTTGTCCAAGCTCATCCAACTAGCGGACTGAAGCCTAGGCCTAGAACACAGCTCTCCAGACTTCCAAACCAATGATCCATCCTAAACTATGGAAAGAATAATGGAGGTGAAGTGTGTGTTAAATGTGTGTAAATTCAATTATATGATTCTAAAAAAAAAAAAAAATTATTAAGCACCTTCTTTGTACAGAGCAGTGTACAAAGCCCTGGATATAAAAATCAGTTATGTATACTAGTATTGGCCCCAAATTTTCCCCTTCATAAAATCCAAAATATAGGACTGTAGATATAGACATGGGGGATTTTCAGGATCATATAACCCCTCTGACTTACATTTAATCTGTCTAGGTCTCAGTGTCATTAAATACATTGCTCCAAATCACAGAGGTAATAAGTAAAAGAGGCAGAATAAGCCCACATAAATCATCATCATTCCTATATATTACTAACAAAGCTCCACAGCAAGAGATAGAAAGAGAAATTCCATTTAAAGTTACTGTAGACATTATAAATTATTAGGAAACAAAGAAACTACATGAACACAATTACAAAACACTTTTCACACAAATAAAGTCGGATCTAAATGCTTGGAAAAATATCAGTTGCTCATGGGTAGGCCGAGATAATATAATAAAAATGACAATGCTACCTAAATTAATTTACTTATTCAGTGTTATACCAATCAAACTACCAAAAATTATTTTATAGAGCTAGAAAAAACAATAACAGAATTCATCTGGAAGAACAAAAGATCCAGAATGTCAAGAAATTAATGAAAAGAAATGCAAGGGAAGGTGGGCTAGGTATACCAGATCTTAAATTGTATTATGAAGCAGCAATCATCAAAACTACTTGGTGCTGGCTAAGAAATAGAGAGGTGGATCAGTCGAACAGGTTAGGTACATAAGATACAGAAGTCAATGACTATAGTAACATATTGTTTGATAAATCGAAAAGCTCCAGCTTCTGAGATAAGAGCTCACTATTTAACAAAAACTGCTTGGAAAATTGGAAAATAGTATGGCAGAAACTAGGCACAGACCAACATCTTATACCATAATACCTTTGTTTGGCTATAAAGGCTGATAGTATAAGCAAACTAGGATAACAAGCAACAGTTTACCTGTCAGATTTATGGAGAAGGGACGAATTTATGACCAAACAAGAGATAGAGAACATTAGGAAATACAAAATGGATGGTTTGGATTACATAAAATTGAAAAGGTTTTGCATAAACAAAGCCAATGCAACCAAGATTAGGAGGGAAGCAGAAAACTAGGAAACAATTTTTATAGCCAGTGTCTGATAAAGGCTTCATTTCTAAAATATATGGAGAACTGAGTTAAATTTATAAGAATATAAGTCATTCCCCATTCGATAAACGGTCAAAGCTTATGAACAGGCAATTTTCAGAGGAAGAAATCAAAAAGCTATCTCTAGTCATTTAAAAAAATGCTGTAAATCACTACTGATTAGAGAAATGCAAATCAAAACTACTCTGAGGTACCACATCACACCTATCAGATTGGCTAACATGACAAAACAGGAAAATGATATATGCTAGAGAAGATGTAGGAAAACTGGAACACCTAATGCACTGCTGGTGGAGTTATGAACTGATCTAACCATTCTAGTGAGCAATTTTTATAGCCCAAAGGGCTATAAAACTGCTCATACTCTTTGACCCAACTTCTAGGTCTGTATCCCAAAGAGATCATACAAATAGGAAAAGGACCCACATGTACAAAAATATTTATAGCAGCTCTTTTTGTGGTGGCTAAGAACTGGAAATTGAGGGGATGCCCATCAATTGGGAATGGCTGAACAAGTTGTGGTATTGGGAATGGCTGAACAATGAATGTAATGGAATACTATTGTGCTACAAGAAATGATGAGCAGGCCGACTTCAGAAAAACCTGGAAAGACATCTGATGCTGAGTAAAGTGAGCAGAACCAGAACACTGTACACAGTAACAGGCACATTGTGAGATGACTGACTTTGATAGATTTGGTTCTTCTCAGCAATGCAAGGATCTAAGAGAATTCCAAAAGGCTCATGATGGAAAATGCCATCTACATCCAGAAAAAGAATTACAGAGTCTGAATGCAGATGGAAGCACACTATTCACTCTCTTTTTTTTTGTTGTTTTGTTTTGTTTCTTCTTTCTCACGATTCCTCCCATTGGCTCTAATTTTTCTTTACAGCATGACTAATGTGAAAATATATTTAATATGAACATATATATAGAACCTACATCCGATTACATGCCATCTTGGAGAAGGAGGAGTGCATGGGCGGGGTGGGATTTAAAACTCAAAGTCTTACGAAAGTGAATGTTGAAAACTAAAAATAAATTAATTTAAAAAATAAAATAGGCAGGATATGAACTGTGGCTTCAAACCCAGCACTCTTTCTAAAACATCAAAATACTTTAAAAAAGTAATAATGAGCTATTATTTGCTTTATCAATAGATTTATTGTGAAGGGTGTTGATAAATAACTAATGATTAACTGTCAATTAAATCAATAATATCTTACACAGTGATGGAGAAGATACTAATAAGTCGGTAGCAGAGAATTCTTTCTTAAAGGAGATAGGATTATACAGTGTTGAAGGGAGTTAGGGCTTCCAAGAGTCAGAGGTGAGAAGGAAGACTATCTCAGAAAGCAGGAAACAGTGAGTATGTGTCACTTTGTCTGTAGAATGTCATAGAATGTCTGTATAATGAGGAAAGATAGGACTGACTGTAAAGGGCTTTCAATGCCAAACAGGAGAGTTTATATTTTATCCAAAGGGCAATCTATGTTCTATAGAGGCAAGGAGTACTATACAGGCCTTTGGAGTAGGTGGAGTACACGTTTCTCAAGATCAGAGAGACCCCTGAAACAACTGGTGACAGTGTTACAGAAACCAATTAAAGCCCATTCATAATTGAAGATTTTGAAATTTTCATGAGTCAGTGATGAAAATCAATAAAAATAAGGAAGCATTTGCTGAAAGGTAGTGTAGTTTAGTGGAGACTGTATTGAATTTGAAATAAAAAGTTGTTCAGTAGTTTTAGTGGTGTTCAATTCTTTGGGACCCCACCTGGGGTTTTCTTCATAAAAATACTGGAGTGGTTTGCTATTTTCTTTTCCGACTCATTTTACAGATGAGGAAACTGAGGCAAACAGGATTAAATGACTTGTCCAAGGTCACATAGCTAGTTAAGGTCTGAAGATAGATTTGAACTCAGCAATATGAATCTTTCTAATGCTAGGTCCCACACTCTGCCACCAAGCCGCCCTACGTTTAGATTAAGAATTCGTTAAGAACACATGCGCTGATAATTCAAGAATGGAGGTACTCCACGCCAATGGAATCTATTGGGGAAGTCAAAGGATGATGGCTATGTCTCTACCTGCTGCACCACCATACAAGAAACCACGCCATGAGGAACAGAGTCCTTTCAGCTCTGAAGCTGACCATCCCAGTGCATAAATTATCTTGAGAAGTAAAAGATCACATAGTCCAATAGAGGGAATGAGACCCAGTCATGCTTCGCTTTATATACTGACAGTATTCTCAGACTAGCCAGGTTTAAATCCTGGCAACGTAGTTACTCTGGGCCAGGTGCTGCATATCCCTTGGCCTTTTTCTCTGTAAGGAAGGATGGAGCTGGAATGAGCGACTCTTTTAAAAGTCTCATTTGATTCTGAGATTCTATGACTTCAATTTGGGGGTGGAGGTGTGTAGCGGCAATTTAGATTTGAAGACCTTTCCTACCCATTAATAGGGCATGTGACCTGCTTACGTCACAGGAAGCCTGAGTCACGTGTAGTGGGAGGAGCTTCCTGACAAAGAGAAAGAGAGAAAGAGAGAGAAGGAGGGAGAGGGGAGAGGGAGACGGGGAAGTAAAGAGAGAGGAAGAAGTTATGGCTGCTAATGGCCACAGTCATGATAGTTAGAGCTGAACAGGCTGGCTTAGCTGTACTGTGAGTTTGTTTTTGGGAAGACCCCAGCAGGGGGGTCGGAGAGGTTTTGGGATGGCGAGGCTTCATGTTGTGATATTATGTATTGAATGCTTTACTGCTCTGATGGATTATGGGATATGGTTCTCTGGTGTCTGAGTAATGGTTTACTTCTGCCTTCTATGTGGAGAGTCTCGTATACGTTGTGATACAGAGCTACACAGGCATTTTGACCGTTATCATCTACATTGTTATTGTTGTCTTACTGATACAAGGTGGGGGCAAGGGGGAGATTGGTGAGGGCAGGAGGGAAAAACAGGATATGTGATTCTACTGGTCTGGCAAATTGCCTATTATATATCTTGTATATAACTTAACAAGCTTATAGACTTGCATGGAGACTAGAATGGTTCTGCTATAAGCCCTTGCCTGGTGCTATGCTATGAGGTCAAAAAGAATCATAAGACGAAGAAGCTTGTGATCTAGTTGAATGCCACTGCATTTGCATTCAACCTTCAAAGAACACCAACCACTATTTGAAGCCGAAGAAGTTAATATTTCTTTCCCTTTGTCAGGGAATTAAACAATTCTCCAAAGTCTTGAGGGGAAGGGGGAAGGGAGGAAAGAAAATAACAGCCTTTGAGAAGGGAGATAAAAAGGATTGAAACCTCCATTGTTTAGATTTCTTAAGATATTCATCAACATATTTTCAATGAGTAATAAACATTTATGAGTGTCTACTATTGGCGAACCACTAAGAAAAGTCCCTGCCCTTGTGGGGTTTTACAAACCAACTAGCCAATCTGTACATAAATCATCACAATATAAAACAGAGAGAGCACGGAGGTACTAAATATCCTTAGCATTTCAGGTACTCAGGATCAGAGCTTTGTTAAACTCAAATGATTTTCCAAATAGGCACAAACTTATTTGTATTTTGCCTGATATTGCATCAATCTGGACATTTTTCTAGGAAATTTCTCAACATATTATTGGCTATATTAGGAAAAATAAATGAAAACATTGTGGTTTGACTTGAATTACAGGATCATAAATTTAGAGCTGAAAAGGGCATTAGAGGCTATCTTAGTACAATCCTCTCATTCCCCAGAAGAAAAGACTGTAGGCTAGAAGTTATATGGCTTTTCCAAGTATACATGGATAAGAGAAGTGGCAGAGGAATGATTTTAATCCATGCCATTAGAGTCTAGATACAGGCCTCTTTCATCCATGTCAGGCAGCCCCTCATTAGGATGAAGTCACATTACAGTGACTATTCATAAAACTTTCTTTTTTTTAATCTAGACCTGTGATTTGAGTGGTATAGAGAACTATGGGTAAAGAGACTTCCTTTGCCAATGAAAATCAGTAACTATTTTGAAAATTTATAGCTTGAGTTTCTTAGGGTCTGGAGATGTTCTAAGACTTTCCAAGGGTTTTAGAGGCTGGACTTGAACCCAGGTCTTCCTGACTCAAAGGCCAGTGCTCTACTCACTTGGCCAAATTGTATTTCATTCACCTTAACACACATCTTACATTTATACTGAGCTTTACAGTTTGTAGAAGGATTTCACTGCATCATTTAATAACATTCATATGACAAAGGAGAAAACATTATTTAATTATTTTGTGCCCCATCTTACAAATATTACCCTGAAAGCTCTAAAAGGAATTAAGATTTTGCTCTAAGGATCTAATATCTTAGATTCCAAACTCAATTAAGAGAAATTCACTAGAAGCAACATAGTATGGCATGTAGAGCACTGATTTTGGAATCAGAAAGAGCTGGGTTCAGATCTCGATGTTAACATTTATGAGTTATAAGACTGGGCACATCCCTCAACCTTTCTGAGTCTCAATTTTGTCCTATGTAAAATGGAAATATGTGTAGCACATACTTCTGAATTTCAAATGAGATACCCTTAAAGCACATTATAAGTGTCACTTATTAAGAGGTAGCTTCACCTATTAAGTCCATAATAATGACCTCTAGAAGAAGAAAATAGTAAAGTTTCTGAATATTTAATTCCCATTCAGTGACTATATGTGTGTGTGTATATATATAGATATATATATCTATATGTATAGATATATATAGATATATATATATCCTCACTATTAGAAATGTCAGATCCTTGAAGGCAAGAACTTGTCTTCCTTTTATATCCCTTGGCTCTAGAGCTTGGGAAAGTTTAAGTGCTCAATAAATACTTTTCCATTCAAAGACCATTGATCTATAGGTATAAGGAACCCCAAGGGCACTGAAACCAAATGCCAAATTTTACAGATGAAGTAACCAAGTCTCAGAGAGGTGCCCAGAGACATCCAGTAGCAAATCCAAAATTCAAACCCAGGGTCTCTAACTCCAAATCCAATCAATATTCCACAGCATCACTTTGTTATGATCGTCCAGATTTCTGTGCACTCAAGGCAAAGAGACCATTTTTAAAAAAAATTCTCTATGTGACCATTGGAAAATGTTAATTTTTTTTCTTTTATCACCAACAGAAACAAATACTAAGTGACCAATTAGGTTCTAGTCCTCTCAGAAAATAAAATTCCAAAATACAATTCTGCCATTATGAAAGCTGGCGCTTCCCCATTTGTGCAAGCTGATTAAGATGCAGGTATAAATGAGAGAAATACTTTTGATAACTGTACAAAGAACACTAGTCAATTAATCAATCAACAAACATGTATTATGTGCCAGTCACTATGTTAAGTAAGTTCTAGGAATAGGAGAAAAAAAAACAAAAAAGGAAAGTCTATCCAACCTACGCTTCTGTACAGTTAACCAACTCTTAGGAATGTTTGTTTGTCTCAGTCTACTCTTCATTAAAGGCAGTTTAAGAGATTATAGTTAGTTCTTATATTCTTTAATTTGGGAGAAATAAAATATTCCAAGTATAATGAAAGAAAGTTAACTTTTTAATTGACTAATCTATAAATGTGGAGCAAAAGATTAGATTTCAACATTTTTCACTTAAAAGTTTGGCCAAACAGGTAATCAGAAGAGTTTCATTTATACTAACAATTCTCCATAGCTTAAAAATTATATACTAAAACCATAATTAGAAGTTTTACAAAAATACCACCAACTAATCTATAATGGCAGAGCATAAAGTATACTCTGAACAAGACAGGCGAAGATTTCAGGGTTCTAATATGGTAGTAAACACAGAGTCAACATAAAGAGAGGGACAAATTATGTTTTGAAATGCCAAATACAGTATTGTTTGTTTCTGAGCAAAAACCACAATGGAATGTTCATCTGAGTTCTATTAGATTCCCTATTATAAATGAAAACCGCTCTATTCTTCAACAATTTTTCCCATGGAAATGAAAATGTGTCATTTAAATTAAATTCTGGTGGCAGAATTTCCAAAGAGTATTTCTTTGCTAGAATGGGACTTGAGTTTTAGTCAGTAAGTCCCCACTGTATTTTCCTCAAGATTCTAGAAAAGTGGGAGAAGACATAGATCCATTTCCTAAAGTCCTACACTTCTCCTGTGGAGACAAGACTAAACACCTATGAAACAACTAGAAAAAATACAAGGTAGCATATAGTTAAGTTCTGACCTGTATGTACAGTATAGACCTGGTAACAAAAGAGTTACTAGGATTGGGAGAAAGAAGAATCATCACTGGGTAGGGGAAAAACAAGGAAAAGCTTGTGGGAAAAGTGCTTTTTAAAAAAATCATGTCAATGTTAGCTGGGCTTTAATTAAAGGTCATAAAATGTTTAAAATAATATCTTTAAAATGACTACATTATTTACTTTCATTTCATGCTAAGAGTTAATTTCTTTAAATTAATTCTATGAATCCCTGACTTAAGATGGCACTTCCTTCTACTGATGTACACTGCAAGACATTCGTGCCATTTCAGAATTGCATTCTCAAAATAATAGAATTACAGAGTTGGAAGGGATGTTAGTGGCCATCTAATTTCATTTATACCTTCTTTTCATTCCTCTTGAAAACATACTTGTGAATTCGCAACTTGTGAATCCCCTTCCTAAAATAAAGAACTGGGCAGAATACTCCAGGAATGGTCTGACAAGGGCAGAATAGTGGGACCACCACCCACCTTGTTTTAGAAAATGAAGCTTATGCTAGCACTGATACCTTTTTTTTGGCTGCCATATCATATTATTGACTAATTTTAAGTGTGAGTCTACTGAAACCTCCAGATCTTCTGCATATGAACTGGTGTCTATCTATACATCCTCCAACCTATACTTTAATAAAACTGGTTTTTAAAAACATTTTTAATTTTGTACTTTTCCTTTTAAAGTTTATTAGCTTTAGTCAATTGACTTTGCAATCTAACAAAATCAGTATCCTGGGTGTGATCCTGGGTTTCACTTAACCTCATGGGGCTACGATTAAGCAATGTAACTAGTGCTATATCCAACTGCTCATTAAAATAAATATCAGCCCAGGGTCAAGGTCAGATGTTTGGAATATTCTGCTGGAGATTTCCTTCTCAGCAGATATTGATCTCTTAATAATTATTCTTTGAGTCTAGTCATTCAACCAGTTCTGAATTCACCTAACTGAACTATGATCAAACATACATCTTTCCAACTTACAAAAAAAATATAGAATGAAGGATTATGTCAAATGCTTTTGTATCCCAGTCAAGTTAACCTGACAAAAAAGGTCAGTATGACAGGATCAATTTTTGATAAAACCACATTCGTTCTTAGTAACCACTGCTTCACTTTCTAGCTATTCAGTGACCTCTTTAAAAATGTGTTCTAGAAGGTTGCTAGAAATAAAAGTCAGCTTACCATTCTGTAGTTAATAGAATCTATAAAGTTAATGCTACACTGGATTGAGTATTAGACCCAGTCAGAAAGACCTGAGTTCAAATCTAGACTCAGATACTTAGTAGGTGGTATGTGAAGTTTGGTAAATCACTTTTTAAATGTCTGTCTACTTTAGTTTCCTCATCTGTAAAATGGGAATAAAATTAGTACCTAACTCACAGGGTTGTTGTGAGGATGAAATGAAATAATATTTGTAAAGCATTTTGCAAGACTTAAAGCACCATATAAATGCAAGCTATTATTATTATTATTGTTGGGTAATTATATTATATAATTAAGTATATTAAGCATCATCATCACCATCATCATCATCATCATCATCTACAGCTAAATGGCACAGTGGATAGACAGTAGGGCCGAGAGTCAGGAGGACCTGAATTCAATAGTCTCATATATTTACTAGTTGTGTGATCCTGGGCAAGTCACTTAACTTCTATTGGCTTCAGTTCCATATCTGGAAAATGGGGATAATAAGAGTTGTTATAAGGATCAAATCAGATAATATCTGTAAAGCACTTATCTCAATACCTGGCACATAGTGGGTGCTATCTAAATATTTCTTATCATCATTATCACCATCACCATCATCATCCTAAACCCTACCCGTTAATAAAACCTAAGACACTTTTACTTCCCAGTTCTGCAGGACTTCTCCTGTTCTCTATGATCTCGAAAATACCATAGATAACAGCTCAGAAATAACTTCAACCAGTTCTCATAGTACCTGGAATGCTGTTTATCCAGATCTGGATATTTGAATTCAGTGTTGTTAAAACTGGGTGCCTTCCTACCATCCTTACATGTAACTTCACATTCAAGTCCCTGTTAACCATCTCTTCTATCTTTTTCTAAGGATCATTCTCCTGGAAGAAAACATTAATATCTTCCCATCTACCTTAAGCAGCCTTATTATCTCTTCTTTTATTTGCCTCTTGTACCTTTTATAAGCTAAAAAAGATTATTTAGAAGTCTCTTTTGTTGCCACCTCCACTGGTTGTCAACTTCAAAACGTACTAAATTCTTGTTGAAGTGTACTTGGAGTTTTGCGTATGCTAGTGCCTTTCTGTTTGTATCAATAAGCATTTATTAACCACTCACTATGTGTTAAGTACTACACATGGTATTTAAGACAGGCAGCTGCGTATAAAGTAGATAGGGTCCTGAAATCAGGATGACTTATCCTCATGGAAAACCCATCTTCCTGAGTTCAAATTTGGCCTGAAACACTTACTAACTGTGTGACCCAGGGCAAGTCACTTAACCTTGCTGGCTTCAGTTTCCTTATCTGTAAAATGAGCTGCAGAAGGACATGGCAAACAACTCTAGTATCTTTGCCAGGAAAATCCCAAATGAGGTTACAAAGAGTCAGGTATGACTGAAACAACAGAACAACAAGGACACCTAGACAAAAGTGAAACAGTCCATGTCCTTGGAATCTATGAAGTAATGGCCTTTTCAAATTTGTCTAATATTCCTAAGCACTAAAACAAAGTACCTGGCACAGGGCTGGTGCTAAAAAAAAAAAAAAACTTAACGATTTTTTTGAAATTTGATTTTGTCAAGGAGATAACTTGTGCCTCCATCTTATATCTTTCAATGGCATTACTTTTTCAGTCTTCAGAATTTCATTCTTAAGAGCTTCATTCCTCTTGGCCTAACTTTAATGAAACTTCCTGAACTCTTTCCATGAACTCTCTGAAATCTGCCTTCTTCAAACTGAGGCACATTCAATTATACCTGACTCTTGCATCTTGCCCAAACTGTGAAATGGAATATTTCCAAGAGCCCAATCATCTCTACTTCAGCAATCAAGTCCTTGTTGTTGGTCAGAATCAGGTCCAGAGCAGCAGTACCTCTTATCACTTGCTCTACTTTTTGAAGAATGAAATTATCATTAAAGCAAAGCAAGAATTTCTGGGTGATGGGAGGAGGGGAAGAGCAAAACAAGGACACATGCAGGATGAGAGAAGAAAGATGGGAAATGACAGAAAAAGAAGAATTGGTAAAGGGGAGGGGTAACTCCAGAAGATTATTATTATCAAGTGACAGCCTCCTAGCTGTTCCATAAAAAAGACATTCTGTTTCTTGGCTGTGGGAGTTCTCTCTAGTTGTCCTTCATGCCTGTTATACTCTCCCTCCTCCACTCTGATTACTCATTCCCATGACTTCTTTTATTTTATTTTTTTTTTTAGTTTTCAACATTCATTACCACAAGAGTTTGAGTTACAAATTTTCTCCCCATCTCTACTCTCCCCCCACCCCAAGAAGGCATGTATTCTGATTGCCCCTTTCCCCAGTCTGCCCTGCCTTCTATCACCTCACTCCCCACCATTACTTCCTTGTAGTAGGTAAGATAGATTTCTATACCCCATTGCCTATATATCTTATTTCACAGTTGCATGTAAAAATAATTTTTTTTAACATTTGCTTTTAGAACTTTGAGTTCCAAATTCTCTCCATTCTTTCCTCCCCACCCACTCTCCTTGAGAAGGCAAGCAATTCAATATAGGTTATACATGTATCGTTATACAACACATTTCCATAATAGTAATGTGAAAGACTATATTTCCCTCCATCCTATACTGTCCCCCTTTATAAAATTTTCTCCTTTGACCCTGTCCCTTTTCAAAAGGATTGCTTTTGATTACCTCCTCCCCCAATCTGCCCTCCCTTCTATCATTCTCCCCCTCTTATCCCCTTCCCCCCTACTTTCCTGTAGGGTTTAGGTTAAGATACCCAATTGAGTGTGTATGTTATTGCCTCCTTAAGCCAAATCTGATGAGAACAAGATTCATTCATTCTATTTCACTTGCCCCTTCTTCCCTTCCATTGTAACAGCTTACTCTTGCCACTTTTATGTGAGATAATTTACCCCATTCTATCTCTCTCTTTCTCCTTCTCCCAATATATTCCTCTCTCATCCTTTAATTTTTTAGATATCATCCCTTCATATTCAACTCACCCCGTGCTGTCTATACACACACACACACACATATATATATGTGTATATATATATACACATATATATATATGTGTGTGTGTGTATAGACAACTACCTTCAACTACCCTAATACTGAGAAATGTCTCATAAGTTACAAATATAATCTTTCCATGTAGGAATGTAAACAAAACAGTTGAATTTTAGTTAAGTCCCTTATGATTTCTCTTTAGTGTTTACCTTTTCATGCTTCTCTTGATTCCTATATTTGAAAGTCCAATTTTCTATTCAACTCTGGTTTTTTCATTAAGAATGCTTGAAAGCCTTCAATGAAAATCCATATTTTGGCCTGAAGTATTATACTGTTTTGCTGAATAGGTGATTTGTGGTTTTAATCTTAGCTCCTTTGACCTCTAGAATATCATATTCCAAGCCCTTTGATCCCTTAATGTAAAAGCTGCTAGATCTTGTATTACCCTGATTGTGTTTCCACAGTACTCAAATTGTTTCTTTCTGGCTGCTTGCAATATTTTCTCCTTGACCTGGGAACTCCGAAATTTGGCTAAAATATTTCTAGGAGTTTTCTTTTTGGGATCTTTTTCAAGAGGCAATCAATGGATTCTTTCAATTTCTATTTTACCCTATGGTTCTAGAATATCAGGGCAATTTTCCTTCATAATTTCTTGAAAGATGATGTCTAGGCTCTTTTTTTGATCATGGCTTTCAAGTAGTCCAATAATTTTTAAATTATCTCTCCTGGATCTATTCTGCAGATCAGTGCTTTTTCCAACGAGATATTTCACATCGTCTTCCATTTTTTCATTCCTTTTGTTCTGTTTTACAATTTCTTGATTTCTCATAAAGTCACTAGTTTTCACTTGCTCCAATCTAATTTTTAAGGCAATATTTTCTTCAGTGGTCTTTTGGACCTCCTTTTCCATTTAGCTAATTCTGCCTTTAAGTCATTCTTCTCCTCATTAGCTTTTTGGAGCACTTTTGACATTTGAGTTAGTCTATTTTTTAAGGTGTTATTTTCTTCAGTATTTTTTTGGGTCTCCTTTAGCAAGTCATTGACTCGTTTTTCATGATTTTCTTGCATCACTCACATATCTCTTCCCAATTTTTCCTCTACTTCTCTTACTTGATTTTCCAAATCCTTCTTGAGCTCTTCCATGGCCTAAAACCAATTCATAATTTTCTTGGAGGCTTTTGATATAGGCTCTTTGACTTTATTGACTTCTGGCTGTATGTTTTGATCTTCTTTGTCACGAAACAAAGATTCTATAGTCTGAGTCCTTTTACACTGCCTGCTCATTTTCCCAGCCAATTACTTGACTTTTGAGCTCTTTGTCAGGGTATGACTGCTTTCAGAGTAGAGAGTGCTCTTTCCCAAGCTTCAGGGGTTTTGCACTGCTGTCTTCAGAGCTACTTCTAATCTGAGGTGGTATGATACTTCTTTTCTGGCCTGTGCTCTGGTCTGTGAGTGTAAGCACTCTTTTCTGTTGTATAACTACCAGGAGGACTCCTTCTCCACAGCTACTACAATCTCTGCCACCTCCACCACCCTAGGGCCAGGGCAGGACTTCTCTCAGGTCCAACAGTTTTCCCACTGGCCTGCTACACTGTCTTTGGCATTTCTGGGCTGAGAAGTCTGGAAAGTGCCACAGCTCAATGATTCAGGGCCCTGAGGACTGCTCCGCCAACTCTACTCCAGCCTGGTCTCTTCCTGGACAGCCCAAGCTGGGCTGCACTCCGCTTCCAGCATAGTGTGATAGACCCTTCCCAGCAACCATCCAGGCCATCTTGGGCTGGAGACTTGTTTCACTCTGTCATTTTGTGGGTTCTGGAACTCTAGAATTTGTTTAAGAGTCAATTTTTACAGGCGTTTGGAGGGATTTGGGGGAGAGCTAAAGTGAGTCCCTGTTTTCACACTGCCATCCTGGCCTCGCCCCTTTCCATGCCTTTTTTTAAAGTCCCAACTAAAACCTCATGCTCTACAGAAAGCCTTCTCCAAACCCGCTTAATTCCAATGTGTTCCTTCTGTCTTTTATCCTGTTTGTAGGATAAATTTATCCTATTTATCCTGTATATAGATTGCTTTGCGTGTGTATTATGCATATATGTGTGTGTGTGTGTGTGTGTGTGTATAAACACACACACACACACACATTTGTCTGCATATTGTTTCCACCATGGTTGTAAGCTCTCTGAGAGTAAGGACTGTCTTTTGCCTCTTTTTGTATCCCCAGGACTTAGCACAGGGCCTGGCACAAAGTAAGCATTTAATAAATATTTACTGATTATCCCCATTTTACAGACGAAAAAACTGAAACTCAGAAAGGTTGATGGACATAACCATATCAAAGAGCTAAAAAAAATAGTAGATTCACAATAAGAACTCAGATCTTCTGACTCCAAATCCTGAGAATGTTCTCCACTACACCAAAGAGCTTGCAATATACAAAGCTGTCTGTTTCACCTTAAGTTAAAGATTTCTAATGCAAAATATTAAAAGTATGTCAGGAGAACTAAAAACATTCTGTTAAACTATCTGGTATATACTATATTTCTGGCCTCCAAACAACTCTTTGTGATAATCTTCAGCCAATATAAAACCTCTAAATAAGTACTTCCTAAGCCATTCTACCCTAAATGTCTTCTTTTGGCTAAGTGTTTATGGACTAGTCTTCTGACTAGTCTCTCTAGCTGTTCCACCTTCCTTCCTGTTCATCTCTTAAATGCTGTTAACTACCATCAATCCTACCTAAAGCTTTTCATGAATGTGTATTTCCCCCAAATGTCTCATTCACTTATGCTTCTGCTTGTCACAGGGAATTATCAAGTATCTCAATGCTCCAAATCACATGCAGTGAAGTAAGTGTTTGTGGTTCATGGAATCCAACCACTTACTCATAAGTTAGCTCAAGAGAATGCCAGAAAAGGGTCATTTCAACTGGCCCCCAAAGTCACAGATGGCCAGCCATGGTGGTTTTCAGAGAGTTCATCAGCCTACAAAAAAATTGCAGCAAATTTCCACTGGGGAAACCAGGAAAGGTGCTCAGGTGTGATGGAAGTGCTTCCAAAATAAACACAGAAAGAAAAAAAAAATGCCAGAAAAGAATTAAAGGAAAACAATATAATATGGCCCGAAGTATCCTCAATAGAATTAAATCTATTTGGAACCATTGCATATATTTTAGGAATTATTTTCAGTTTACCATGTATATAATTCACAGCAACCATGTTTGGGTATGTAGACCAAATATCATCATCCCATCTGACAGATGAGGAAACTGAAACCCAGAGAAGTCACACATCTAGTAAATGCAGAGACAAGACTCAAACCCAGGTCTCATACTCCAACTCCACTGTTATTTCCACCACATGGGAGCTAAGTCACTCATAACTCACTGGAATTTTGCTATAGAAAGGTGAAGTTCAAAAGCCTTTAAAGCTCAAACTCATTTGACTTTTCTCAAAAAGGCAGAGAGATAGCATTTGGGTTTATAAATTATTTACTGGTTCATCTCTGACTTTTGAGGCTTGGAAAAAAGATGGAATTGAACTTGTAGCTGCTAAAAGCCACCTTAAACTTTTCAATGAGTAAGGACTATATTTCACACTTTTTGAAAGCTAACTCTTTAGTTCAGCCAACAAACATACATCATGCACAAACTAAAGTACCATTAAAAGAAGCAAGGTGACTAGCACTACTAGGCCAACATCTAAGAGAGATCAAAGAAAGAGGAAGAGGACCATGGGTCCAGTCCTCTTCCAAACATATTTATAGCAGCTCTTTTGGTAATAGAAAAGAACTGGAAACTAAAGGGATACCCATCACCTGAGGAACAACCGAACAAACTGTAGTAAACAGATATAATGACATACTACTGTGTCATTAGAAATGACAGAAGAGATAGTTTCAAAGTAACTGGGAAGACTTGTATAAACGGATACAAAGTGAAATGAAGGGAACAAGGAAAACACCTCACACATCAACATCAACACCATAACAATGAACAGCTATGAAAGAGAGAAGGACTCTGATGAACAAAATGATCAGCCATGACTCCAGATGACCAGTTAGGAAGATGGGCATTTTCTCTGGTTGTCCTACCTGCCCATCTCCTACCCACTATTCAACTAAATTCTGGGTATGTTCCTGCTATTACAGCCATATACTGACATGAGATATGTTGACTAGACTCCTATCTGCCTAGTAAAAGAAAGGTGATCGACTCAGGGTATAGAATGGGTATCTTTTGGGAATGGCCAACGGGGAGAATTTGTTTTGTTTCACTGCATATTGTTGTATATTAAAGGGTTTTGAATTTCTTCTTTGTTTTCTGATGGAAGGGAAAGGTGGAAGAGAAAATCAATTTGTTAATTGAAAAAAAAAATTTAAGAAAAGCAAAGTGACTAGTCTTCGAAAATCAATAAGCGGCAAAAATTTTATTTGGCCCATAGAAATTGTGGCATAATGGACAGAGTTGTCCTTGAGGCCAGGAAAGACTAGATTCAAGTCCTTCCTCTAACATTTACTGGTTGTATAACCATGTGGAAGTCAATTAACCTCCCAGTGCCCTAAGTAGTTTTCTAAGATTATAAGATACAGAGAAGACGCCAACCTGCAATGGTAGAGGAAAGTTACTCGTCTGGGAGTTCCCTATACTAATAAAATTACAGGTCCAATCTCATAAAAGTTATATGAGCCTCTTTAATACCCATAAGTCATTCCTCTTCTTCATAACCAGTTTCACTTTAAAAAAACAAAATAAAAATGAAACAAAAAAATAGAATTTCTTCTTTAGAGGATTTAAGGAAATCTGCCTGTAGAAAATGAACCCAAAATTCCTACCAAAAAATATTTCCATTAGTAAAAAGGAAATAGAATGAAAATGCAGAGGATAAACTAATAAGTACAGTACCAAGCATTCATAGAGCACTTTAAAATTTAAAAATGTTTTACACTACTCAAGACTACTGCCTGATTTTTAACATGCATAGGGACTGATTGTTCTGGAATCTACCCTTTGAGGCATAAGACATAAAAATTCATATCATTTTGCCTCTTCTGGAAGAGTGAATTCCATACAAAAGGGAAAAAAAAGTTTACTCTTTGAAAAATATTTTGAGCTGAGAGCACCTGTCTTTGCAACATAATCCTCTTTTCAAGAAAATAAAATAAATTTCCAAATAGCTAAAGTAGTCATTCCAGTCTCAGAAGCATTAACATCTGGCATTGTGTTATCTTTCAAGTAACACAAGATAGCTGAAAAAGAATAACAGAACCACAGAATTGGAGACTAACAAAAAGAAAGAGTACTTACTTTTGCAGCACCAATCTGTTCTTTCCGAAACTTCTCCAGTGGGGCTATTAATACATCATTAGCATTTTGAATCTGAAATGCAAAACAGTGAAATATTAAAAATTCATGTACCCGAACTATCAAACATGTATAGGTTTTTATTCTGCTTGTAAGTACTACTACTGAGATTTATTTTGAAGCTTCAGTATCTTAGTCTAGGGATAAATTCAGAGAGAGGTATATAAGTACTGAATTCCTGGATAATTTCCATTACTAATTGGTTCAAGAACAGAAGTAAATTCAAACTCATTCAAACTGAATCCAAATATTCCTTGTTCAGCTACACAACGCTGATTCTCAAGGATTAATAGATCACAACTGTTGTTTTTTAAATTACGTTCAACCCATATTTTTGTTGAATATTCTCACATATTTCCTGTCCAACTGACTGAATTAGTACTGCCATTATTTGCTTTCCAACTTCCAAATCCAAATGTAAGCAGTTTGGATAAACTTTAGAACATGGAATTTTCCTGAGTTTGGAAGAATAAATGATTTAGTAAGATAGTTAATGTGAAAAAAAATAAACAAAAAATTTGGGGGAAGATAAGCTGAGAGGATAACATACTAAAGAAATTAATTTTAAAATGACTAAAATTCAAAAGAAGCTTTAGTGAAAATCAAAAAGCTGGAAAGGACCTAACAGTTCATCTATTTCAACTTCTTTATTTTATAGCTGAGGCCCAAAAAAGTTAAGTAACACACCCTAAGTCACAAAGCTAGTTGGTGAAGTGTCAGTGCTAGAAAATAATACAGTTCTCCTGACCAACTAATTGCCCATCTCCTACACACTATTCTATCATATTCTATTCAATTAAAGTCTAGCTAAAGTCTGCTATCATAACCATATACTAACATAAGCTGCTGACTAGATTTCTGTTCCTTGAAAAACTGGTAAGACACTCAAAAGAAGCAAAACAGCAAGGGAATCCTTTCAGTTCAATCTAGTGGACACAGGAGTTCATGTGAAACCCTACCCCTAAAATTTTACGATCCCAAATTGTAGAAGCAATGCATAGAAGTACTAAACACTGAGAAAAGCTATCCTCGTCTGCTTCTACCCTTCGCCAATTAAAAAAAAAATCAGAACACAAACCTTTAGAGGAAATATGAACTGAAATATGATAGGAGTGGGTATACATTATGCATACACATATGTATATGTATATATACACATGTGTGTATATACATATATATGCATGTATGTGTATATCTCTCTGAAACTACCATGTGGGATAATTTAAAGATCCTAGGAAACGAATGGTAAGATCAAATATTACTATCTGTACATATTATCTATACATACAAATGTTAATATCTATACATGTTTATATGCCTGCATATTCATTATTCATTACATAAGATAAGGAGGGACCATAGTAAAATAGTTCATTCTTAGTTATCATTTTTTTAATGACTTTAACCCACTCAATTGGTCCCAAATACTGATTGCCTGGATCCTATGTTGGATAATAAACTCTCCATATAAAGTGTAATTTACACATTGGTAAAAGGCGATATCACAGATGCTTTCACTATGGTCATCCCTTTGAGAATCCCTGTAATTCAGATGGAGTTCTTAATATATTTAATATTAGCACAATTAGGGGGCGGAGCCAAGATGGCGACTGGAAAGCAGTAACTGGCGTGAGCTCCCCACCAAGTCCCTCCAAAAACCTATGAAAAAATGGCTCTGAACCAATTCTAGAACTACAGAACCCA
>CM053622.1:692621710-692651960 GCA_028646595.1 Phalanger gymnotis | reverse complement strand
CAAACATCTTTTTTGTTGTACTTTGTTATGGAAATACTTTATTCCATAAATCAAAATAAATAAATAAAGGATTTTTTTTTCCCAAGTAAATATGGAAGTGGTCTTCTCCTTTTACTTAGAGCCTCTTTTGTGGGGGGGTGGCAGGGAAGGGGGGGCTGAGAGGGGGAAGAGGCTGCTGATCACCTAGTAGAGGGACAAGAGCTCTGAGAGAACATTGTACAGTAAAGTTAACAGTTGTATTTTTGGAATGGGGATTTCTTTCAGAATTATTTGTAATGCAAATTTATGTAAAGTGAGAACCCTTTGTGATCCAATACCCTAGTTTAGAAATCAGGCTTAAGTGGCCTAGTGGCTTTCTGTGTTCATCTGAATCAGAGCACTAGGTGCTCAACAACCTCCACCCTCCACCAAAAAAAATACCACCACCATCACCACAGCTGCTGATAGGGGACAGAGGGGTTTGGCTTGAAGCCTCTGGCACAGAGAAAGAAGCCTTGTTCACATGAGCCAACCAGCTCACTTGTCTGTGCCCTGTCTTCAATGTCTTCAGTCTGTCCAGGTTCAGGTTCCATGAGTCTGTCTCAGGCAACCCCCAGGCTGGCCCTGGCCCCACTTCTTGATCCTCCACCTGCTCTCACTTCTCTGTCCCCAGCAATTCCGCATGTGTTGAACCATGTACTAGCTCCCTCCATAGGGCAAGCCCCCCTGCCTGCCTGCCTCTCTCCACTTCCTACCCTGAGTCCCCAAGAAAATTCCCATAAAGTAAAAATCACTCTGCTTAGAGGTGGGCAGAAAGGTCCACTTACATAAAACAAGAACTGTCTGTGTAGACATTGAAGAGGGAAAGGAGTGGCAATATATCTAATTCCCTAAGGTACCAGAGTTTTGTTCTTGCCCTTCTAGGGTTGCCACTACTATGTCACTAAGTATTAGAAAGTCTGGCATACTCAAGCCTGAGATGCCTTAATTCAAAATAGAAATGGTATTTGAAGTGGAAATGGAATAGCATCCATATGGTCATGTTTATGATTAAAAAAAAAGTCCTGCTACATTTCCTACATTTTTCATAATCACACACACGCACACATATAAAATGCTTTTTTTCTTCTCTGGTAATTACAAAACCACTCATAAAACTCCATTCTGTTTTCTGCATTTTTTCCACTATAAGCCACTACAGTTGATTATTTGGGGATGGTTAATTCAGGTTATGATAGACTCCAAGTGGCTGCCAAAATTCTTTGGTCTCACACACTTCAAATCTACTATTCCAACTATTCTCTTTTCAGTGGCATACTGAGGTTCATTAAATACTAGTAAATAAAATAGCCAAAGAAGCCCTATGGAACACTAAATGAAACTGTCAGGACAGAGATTTACAAATTTTACTCAGTCCCTCATGTCACTCAGTAATTGTTAGCTGATGCTGGGTTGTAGGTTTTTTGGTTTTGTTTTGTTTTTGGTGGGAGTGGGGCAGAAGAAGACCCAAAACATTTCTTCTCTTGTTGTTGTTGTTGAGCCGTGTCTGACTCTCTGTGACTCCATCGGAGGTCTTTTTGGCAAACATACTGCAGTGGTTTGCCATTTCCTTCTCCGGCCTATTTTCCTGCTGTGGAAACTGAGGCAAACTAATTTGCTCAGGGTCACCCGGCTAGTAAGTGTCTGAAGCCAGATTTGAACTCAGGAAGATGAGACTTCCTGACTCCAGGCCTGGCACTCTATTTACTGTGCCACCTAAGTGCCCATCCCTTCTCTAGGAAGTAGCGAAACGTCAGCCCAAGAAGTGAATTTTATGGCACTCTTGGCTGCAGACTTTATTAATTTTAAAGCTAAAGTGGTCTAGGAATCCCCTTTCAATTTTTGCCTCTGTCTACCTCTTTCCAAGAACTCTTCCTACTCATTCATATGAAGATAGATAGATATAGATATATATTTAAAAAACACACACACACATACGGGAGATAGGACAGGCCTATACCTACAACTGCAGTATAATGCACATAGTAAAAGATATAGACAGTAAGCAGTACAGAAAGATTAAACATGGATGCCTAATTATGAGTTTATTGTAAAAGTCCCACGGAGCAGTAATAAGGCCTTAAACTAGAGGAATGAAAATTGAAATGACTCCATTTTTTTATTTGCCTATTTTTTTTAAATCATTATTTTTTGCATCATTTTTTGTATCCTGGACACTCCTCCTCCCAACTCCCATCCCCAGCCTATGACAATCTGGTGAAGCCTAAGCATCCTTTCTCAGATGTTTTTAATGCATGAAATTAAATACAAAGGTTTATAAAGGAAATCATTTATATTGAATACTGTTATCAAAGAATTTTTAAAAACAAGTGCCTCCACCCCTTTTTCATAGGCTGAAATTTCCCTCATTAATGTTTATCTAAATAGGCTCTTAGTTACTTTTGGTGAATCAACCTCAGAAGGAAATGAGGCTCATGTCACTTCACCTCTCTTGGCATTTTTCCTTGTTAGGTTAGAAAAAATGGAATAGTTTTGACTATATTTTTACTTGTCTTAACCCTTAGATTCTTAATTCTAAGGGCTTAGGGCATGGACTGTGTACTGTGTATCCTGTAATCTCCAATACTCCCTAGGGCTGTTGGTTGAATCTACTAAAATGTCATATCCATTTGGTATTGTAGAGGAAAAGTACAGAAAACTCAAAAAAGTCTACGAGTGAGTGTGTGTGTGTGTGTGTGTGTGTGTGTGTGTGTAGAGACTGTGGGGAAATGAAAAAAGCAAAAACAGAAGACAACTTACTGGAATTTAAGAATGAATTAATATGATAAATATAAAGAAATATGAAAAGATTCACACGGACAAAGTGAAGTAAACAATGCCAGGAAAACATAAAACATTAGTGAATAATACTACCACACATAATTAAGAGCTAAATTGAGTAACATCATTGAGAAATACTGTATGAACTTAAAGAAGAAGAAAATTAAGAAGACTGGGGGAATCTTTCATGAAGAAAGGGATTCATGTAACAGGGTGAGAAAGACTATTGGGCCTCTCACGAGAGCGTACAATTTATGACTTCTCACAAAGCAGCTAACTAACTATAATATACGTCATCAACATGTAAGAAGCAAATTATAAAGTGCTAATATGAGTTCTGAGAGGGAAGCAATTGCTTCTGATTGAAGAGGCAGGAATCCCTGGTACCTGCATGCCTCCTTAAGGCTGACGCTCCTGATTTCAGGACTCATTTGGTGATACCCCTATTTGCCACAACCATAGTTCTGGCATGATATTCACATCCTTTTCAGTCCTTAACTTGGTCAATTAGGTTGACGCAGAGATTTGTGACATTGTAGGTGACGGATGACAAATAGGGACACCGGAAAATGGAAGAAAGCCCATCCTGGGAATAGAGCAGCAGAAAGAAGCGATTGGGGGGAGGGGAAGGAAGTAAACTTTAGACTACATAGAAAACAGAGAATTCACTACAAGATAAAAATATACCATGACGCAAAAACACTGCCTTACTCCTTCTCAAAACATTATTTTCTCATATTTTGGCCACGCCTTTTACCAACGAAAAAGTCAGCAATTTTGGGAAATACCTCTTCTGGTTCATGCATACTTTGTAACAATGATGGGGTAAATCACTAATACTATTAAAAAGAGTGTTTGGAGAGAAAACTATGAGCTTCCTTAGGAACAACTCCAATCTCTGTGAGTCTGGCCCTTTCTCCCTTCCCCCTCCCTCCAAAGTTTCGTGCAATTTAAGGTTGGAAAATAAAATACATAAGAAAAAAGTATAGGCTAGGTCTTTCACCCAAATGACTTAGGCACTGACCCCTTCATAAATGAACTTCCTACATTTAAAAAAAAAAAGTACTTGAGATGTTTACGCTATGTGCTATCTTAACACAGACTGCTCCATAAACACAGGAAACATCATAATTGAAACACAGACCTACTTAAGGAAACTAGCACCAGAAGCTCATACAAATAAGGAGTGAAAACAGTTTCTACAAACTACCCCCACAGTAACTGGTTGGATAGGCAAGGACAGTCTAAAGGTTACAAGGGAGGAATGGGGTGGGGAAGAAGAGGGCTATTTCTTGGAATAAATAATGAGCAAGGATATTGAATCACAGTGTTGTAGAAAATAAAACCACAGCAGAGTGATTAAAAAAGAAAGTTTTACAGCTTTGCTAGAGAATACAAAAGTCTACAATTGTCCAAATGTTATCTAAATCCCGTAATTTAGCAAACAAGAGGGATGATTTATTTTGCAAGGATTTTCTTTTGAATTTTCCCAGGCACTTGAGCATTTGGCTCTTAGTCATAACTAAGAATTACCTCCCAAATATGTTCCATATGTTTTAACTCTGGTCTTTTCCAAATTCGGATCTGGCCATAAACTACAGGCCAGTTTTCCGAACTATACAGATGTCAAAAGAAACCTGGTTTTTTTTTTTTGACACAACGAAGTAATGAACCCTTCTCAGTCCTTCCTGTGAGGTCTGATGTCACATGAAGAGAGAAGCAAGATGTCAATATTGGATAATTCTTTTCATGACTTTTAACCATACAAAAAAAGAAAATAACAGACTTATTTATAGGAGTATGCCAGAAAAAATGAAACACCATCACACTGAATAAATCATTACCTTTTAACTCTAGTACTTACCCTAATATAGGGTTTTAAATTATTTTAATTTATAGAACTACATAAAGTGATATTTAAAATGGTTCTCAGTGAATTGAAGTACAACAAAGCCATTTCCCTCCTGACAAAAGAAACCAGTCTAAGAAGGCAAGGCCAGGCCTCAGGCCAACAATGACTATGCTGACTATGAAAGTAGACTGGAATTGGATAAACTGAAACTCATTTACTATGCCAACCTAAGTGGTACCTAAGCCACACAGTGAAAATTATTAAAAGATAAACAGGAACTGAACCTCAAATCATGGGCTATGTTGTCCTCCTTCCACCCCCAACTAATTGTGAGAAGCACAGCGCCTTATACTGAGAAAGATTGGCACAGGGCATTGGAAAAAAAAATGAACATCAGTCTAACTTCTGACCCACAGAAGCTTTGTAGCACTTTGGAGTTATGCAAGTATGATGACAGCTCCTGATTGGTACTGACCATCTTCTCATATAAATAGGACCCCAATATACTATGGGGTCCTCAAACCCAGAGTTCTGGGAGCAAAATACTTCACCATTACTAAGAAGTATGATTGCCTTAAAAAAAAAAAAGTTCCTTTCTAATCCCCTCTGAAATCTAAATTTCCATCAGTACATTCTTCAAGATTTTCTAGCATTATCTTTTTGGTGCATATTTCATTTGTATTTATTGATGTGAGGAGCCATACAGAAGTTGTGATTCAATTAATTCCTTGCAGGTGGCTGGAACAGAGGAATTAGGGAAGAGAGGCAGCCTAATTCAAATGGGCTTCTCTTTTGTAAGGATGGAAGAAAGCAGGACAGAAACAAATTAAGATGCTACAAAGTTGCCTTGTAAATAACTACAAAAATCACAGCTGAAAACAAAACATTTTTTAAAAAAAAAGTCACCTCAATTCAAGCAGTAACCAGAATAGTCTCATTCCCTCTTGTCAACATTCTGCCTTTCAGTTCAACTTCCAACCTAAATCCTATTGTGAATGCCCAAGAGAAATTTGGCTCTGGACAAACTTTAGATTAGAACTGCCTGGCGCCTCATAGAACAGAGGCAAAGGGCCATCCTGCTCCTTGCTCCAGGCTTCCCTTCTACTCCGAGAGGGCTAAAGGGTAGTAATCCTGTAACAAACCAGATCCAGAAATTACCACCGCAAGATCAATACCCCTGGCCCCCTTTCCATTACCAGGTCAGTAGCTAATGCATCAGTGCTATATAGGACAATGAGGTTTGATTAGGATTCTCACTGCAGGTGGACAACATGAGAGAATGCACATGGCACATAGGGGAGTCTAAACCACTTTAAAGCAGGGCTGTCCAAAATGCAAGGGCCACATGTGGCCCACCTTGTGATTTATGTGGCCCACCTACAAGCATAGAAATTTACATAAATGCTTTAGTAAAGGAAGTCCGGCTACCACAGAGCTCTCACTAAAATGGCGAATCAAAATTTATTGTCTATTGTTTCAATAAAAACCTAAGGTTGGACAGCCCTCTTCTAAAGCATCAATTGGTTGAAGGATCATGGCGTCTGCTTCAGAAAATCACTGAAGAATGGAAGCCTAGAACCTTCTCACCTAATTGAGATCAGAACCATTAACAATCCAATCCAACCAACACTAGTTAACTGCTGTTAACAAAAAGAAAAGGCATTCTTCTTCAAGGAGCTTACAAGGGGTGGAGTTAAGAGGGATGAGAGAAGTAGAAGGGAAGAAAGAGGGGTATCCTGTTCAGAGCAGCTGAAACTAGGAAGAGCAGAAGATGCAAAGTGTAGTGATTAAATGGGATTGGATTAGAATTGTCCAATATTGATATCTTGCTTCTCCCTCCAAGTAACATCAGACCTCACAGGATTAAGGGTGGTGATTGGATTTGGAGTAGGTAATAATAATGAGGGATTAAGGGTAGGTAGACAGTAGTTACTGTTCAGTCCTGGCTGATTCTTCTTAAACCCATTAGGGGTTTTCTTGGCAATGATACTGGTTTGCCATTTCCTTCTCCAGCTCATTTTACAGATGAGGAAACTGAGGCAAACAGGGTTAAGTGACTTGCTCAGGGTCACACAGATAATGTCTGAGGCTATATTTGAATTCAGGTCCTTCCTGAGTCCAAGTTCAGCACTCTACCCCCTACATCAGGGCTATCCAAAATGTGGCCCCCCTACAAGCATAGAAATTTACATAAATGCTTTAGTAAAAGCAGCAGAGCTCTCATTAAAATGGCAAATAGAAATATATCGTCCATTGTTTCAACAAAAACCTAAGATTGTACAGCCCTGCCCTATATCATCAGATGCCTATAGAAGAAATCGGAGAAGAAAACTAAGGGGTAGAAGTGCATTTTATAATGAGTCTTTTGAAGTCATTATTAGTTGCTGCTTTGGGAAGAGTCCTGAGATCTTTCAGAATCTTTTCACCTCAGAGTATAGCTGCAACTTTTGCTCACTTTATTCTGCATCAAATGATACAAGTCTCTCCATATTTTGCTGATTTTGCTTATTTCTTACAGAATAGAATTCAATTAAATTACATTCATATACCATAATTTATTTGAACATTCCTAAATTGAGGGATATCTCTTTTGCATCTAGTTATTCACTACAACAATAACTAATCCTATAATATTTCCATACATATAGGTCTCAGTCTTGAATTCTTGGGGGTACATACCTAATGATATTACCACTAAGTTCAATGGTATGTACAATTAAGTTACTAAGTGTTGTCAGTCATGTTCATTCTTCATGACTGCATTTGGGATTTGCTTGGCAAAGATACTAAAGAGAATTTGCCATATCCTTCTCCAGCTCATTTTTACAGATGAGGAAACTGAGGCAAACAGGATTAAAGGACTTGTCCAAGGTCAAAAAGCCAGTAAGTGTCTGAGGCCAGATTTGGACTCAAGAAAATGAGTCTTCTTGACTCCAGGCCCTGAAATCTAGCCACTGTACCACCTAGCTACCCACATTACTTTTTGTACACTTGAAGTTAATCATTTTCCTGACATCATGGTCCTCTTCAAAAATGAAGGACAAGCACAACAAAAACTTTCTGTATATATTTGTAAATCGTTTTAGATAATGCTTAAATAACTTCACTCCTAACTCCATGCAACCAACAGTACACTCATGTGTCTGTCCTCAACCATACCTTCAACAATCACTCTTTTTTATCATTTTTGCCAATCTGATAAATGTACAAAGGACATTGAGAGTTTTTAAAATTTGGATTTCTCTTATTATCAGTAACTTGGAGTATTTTTTACGTGTGTTGTTGATAGCTTGAATTTCTTCATCCAAGAACTAGCACTTCATTTTCTCTGACCACTTAGCAACTGAAGAATGCCTTATATTTGTATACATTTGTACCAATTCTTTATCAATTTTGGGTTATATTAGCACCTTCATGGAGAAATTTGATGAAAACATTTTCAAAAGTTGTATTCAAAAGGGATGAAATTCCTAGAAAAAGTAAACAATCTTGTAGCACTACAGCTAGGATTGGAGGCATAAGTAAGAAAGGAGTCGTCAAAAGATTCTTAGTTTGGAAACCGTGAATAATTGACACACGGCTTTTAAAACTATTTCCTTAAAATACAAACTTGCCCATGTCACTTCTCTACTTGGGATACTAAAGCAGCTTCTCTGTTTGGCTTTTAAAGACCTTCAAAACTTGGCCCCAGTCTACCGTTCCAGCTTTATTACACGTACTCCTTTTACACACACTATAGGTACTGTCAAACTGTCTGTCCTACTTTTCCTCACACACCACACTGTTTCCCATCTCCATGCCTGACCCTCCTCTCTAGAATATACTCCCTCTCCACCTCTGCCTCTTAAAATCTTGGGTTTTCTTCAAAGCTTAGGTTAAGCACAACCTAATCTTGTTATGTTGTTTCCAGTTGTATAGTACCCTTTGTGACCCCATTTGAGGTTTTCTTGGCAAAGATACTGGAGTAGTTTGCCATTTACTTCTCCAGATCATTTATGGATGAAGAAACTGAGGCAAACAGAGGTAAGTGACTTGTCCTGGGTCACAGAGCTAGAATCTGAGGACAAATTTGAACTCAGCTCTTCCTGACTCCAGGTCTGGCCCTTCATCCACTTTACCACTTGGCTGCCCCACAACCTAATCTACATGAAGCCTTTTCTGATCCACCCCCCCCCCAAACTGCTAAGTACCTTTCTTCAATTGCCTTGTATGTTTTTATATATTCTTATACATGCTCACATTGTCTCCCCCTGCTAGACTGTAAGCCCCTCAAAAGGCAGGGTCTATTTTAATTATTTTCTGCATTACCAATGCCACATAGAGTATTCTGCACATAGTGGGTACTTAATAAATGTCTACTACTCTTTCCATCAATGGATTTTCAGGGACAGATAATAGTTTTGACCTCAAATCAGAGGAAGTTCCATGGCCAATGATTTTTAAAAATTTGCTTTCATCAAGGACCTCAAACTAGTAGAGAAAGTTTAGCTACCTTTTGAGCTGAAACAGGATGGAGCTATGAGAAGTCAGATCTAGTTATAAAACTGAATTAAATGGGAATTCTATAACTTTCCTATCTGAAAATTATTCTGTACCTTGAGATTACTCAAACTGTATTCAAATGGTTCATACAGTCTGAAAGTATGGCCAGGTGCTGTGTTGATCTCCCACTAAGGAGAATGGGGAAGAGTGAAGAAATTGGCTGTCATCTCACTGACACAAACTGAAAGGAATTCCATGTTCCCCATGGGTGGAGGTGGAAGAAAATCACAGGTGGTGACTGTATAGTGTATTATACTTGGAAATGCCCCAGATAGATGGAGAAGTAAAAGTCCAATCACCTCATTACATTTTATGACTTTTGCCACTGTGAATGTTGTGTATGTGTGTGTGTTGTATTGGCTTTTTTTTTTTTTTTGCATATACAGGTTGAATGTGGGGTGGAGGCATGCTAAGTTCTGTTTAGCAAAGTTAACTTTCCCCAGAAAGAGACATAATGGGTAAATAAGCTAAACATGCTAGTTTGATCACTGGAAATTACCTTGTTCTACTGTGCCAAAACCTCAATGAAGCTTGGAAACAACCTTGGCTGAAAAATATGCATCTCTATTTCTTAAGCAGGAAGCAAATTTTCGCTCTGACCAAAGATTAAAGTTGAATAATGTTCATAAGTGACAAGACCTCATATTAGAATTATAAAATAATAATAATACATTTTTAAAGTATTTTTGAGTTGGTGTCCTTAGAAACCAATTTATCCATCCTCATTTCATAGTTTAGTAAAATTCAGGCTCAGGGCAATTAAGTTATGTGGATAAGGTCATCCAGACAACTAATGACAGAACAGTCTAACATTCTATTACTTGCTGCCCATTTCAACAGAATCAGAAAATCAAATAATAATTAAAACTAATGTTTTAGTTTAGTTTTAGCATTATAATAGACCTTAGACTCAAGGTTATATGCAGTGTTCAGGAGGACCAGCACGTCTTCTGTGAGGGCTTGCTGAGCCCTTTTCAGGGCTGCTCATCCACCTTTGTGATTCACCCAATTCTCACTTGTGGCTCCAAAAAGTTGTGGCTTGTACAGTGGCCACACGCTGGTAAACCATCTCAGCAGACTGGCTAAACCAAATTGAGGGTAACCGGCAGGCCTCAAACCCATCAGTGAATTAGGGGATGTGTGCCCCAAGCATGTTAAAGACTTTCCTCAACAGAATGGGTGGATGAGAACTTCCAAAGGCCATGATGGCAGCTGAAGCAGGCACTGAGGAGTACTTAGAGTTTGGTCAGACATATCAAGGTCATCCCTTATCCTGGACAACCGCTGATAGTCTTGACTTTTGTCCTGTCATGAAACTGCAATGACTCAGGAAGACAGAGTGAGGCTGATGACTTTGTGCAATCCCACCTCACTTAAATCCGATTCAGGAGCAAGTCAAGACATCATCCATGATGTCACTGGTCCTCTTTAAAAAATGAAAGAAAAAAACAACAGGCCCGAAGCTAATGACAATGGACAAATTCCTATAGTTGAATTTTTAGAGATATATAGATGGATGGACCAAATTATGCATCATGGGATCATGTTACACAAACTTAATGACAAAACCATCCTAAATAATGACATAATTGTTCTTATTCTACATTGAATTTCATTAAGGTCTATCTGCTCCAAAATACTGCCAAAGCCATTCAAGCCCAGTAGGCAGCTTCTATGACTCAACTCCTCAGAGAAATTGGGCAGAAATTCTCCCCAGTACTAAACACAGATCTAGCCCCTCCCACCAGAACCTAAAGAAAGAGCTTATAGAGGCAAAAAAAAAAAAAAGCTTTGCCTGAAAAATCCCCTCAATGTCCACTCCCAAGGACTTCCAATTGAGTAAGTAATACATACTTTTTTAGCCTTTAGTTGTGCCTGTAGAACAGAGCCAAGAAAAAGGGAATTTTTACATCTTTTATTAAACTGATTGTTGACATTTAATCAACTAGAGTTCAATACCACAAATGTTGAGTCTGGCTATACCCCATGGCTGGACTTGTCTCCCCCATTAACTCCTACTCTTGGCTTCCTTATTTCTTCCAGTCCCAGCTAAAATCCCACCTTCTGTAATAAGCCCTTCCTGATCCTGCTTAATGCTAGTACCTTCCCAATGAGATTATCTCCAATTTATCCTGTAATGCATGTTGTCTCCCATTAGACTGTGAGCTTCTGGAGGGTAGTCACCATCTTTTTCCTCTCTTTGTATCCCCAGCACTTAGCTCAATGCTCTGCACATAGGAGATACTTAAAAAGTGCTTCTCAACTTGAATTCATATGCAAGGGACAATATATTTTAATTCACACTAATTGTGTGTTGTACCTTTTGCTTTAAAATTATAAGTTTAAATATTCATTTTAATCAAAGTGAATGGTGGAGAGTTAGAAAAGAAAGACACTCTGTAGTTCATCTATTCAAATGTCCTCATTTTAGAGCATGAGTAAACCAAGGCATATGGAGCTGAAGCAGTTTACTCCCAAAATAACCAAAAAAGATAAGGCCAGTGCCAAGCCTGGAGCCCAGCTTAGTGCTGGTAGGGATGTAATATACACATATATATATATATATATATATATACACATTATAAATTATATTATATATAATATGAATTATATAAATTATAAAATATATATAAATTATAATATATATGATAAAAGTATTTATTAGGCTTTGTAAGTTGGCTGTGAGCCAGTCACTGTGCTAAGTGCTGAGAAATACAAACACCAGCAAATAAGGTCCCTGCCCTCAAAGAGTTTTACTTTCTAGAGGGGACAAATAACACCTAAAGGGTTATCTACAAGACAATAGCCATATACATAAAGAAGCACAGTTTGGGGATGGCTGGGAAATATGTGTATACCTAGAAGCGTTATTAAAACTTTTAGGAGTGTAAAAGTATCAAGAGACTGTCTCAGTTTTTTTTTTTCCCTCCCCAAAAAAAGTCCTTATCAAAATACAGAAATAAATCTGAGCTTAAACTCAAGTATTTATTCACTGTGACTCCAGGGGATCGCTGTAACACACTGATAATAAGAAGGTTTCCTTTCAAGTCTATTTTTTTAAAGCTTCATATTTTTCTGTTGGCCACAAATGTATGGAAGAGATTGGTCTTGCTCATCTTATGACTTCTTCTTGAATATTTAATAGAAAAAGTCATCATTACGGAGGGGAAAAAAAGTCTAAAGAAAGTCTCTTTTATTTGAAATGAAGGACGGCAATAGTAGGGTAAAAATGTTCATTCCACGTTGTGATTTTATGAAAAAGAGACAAATGATAAAAGAAAATGGCTGATATAATGTATTCTCTCCTACTTCTCAATATAGCAATTTCCAGGACTTGCCATATATACAAAACAGATATGAAAATAACATCCAGATTGTCCCAAAAGTCTAAATTATTAAGGCTTAAGACTGTATTAAGCCTGTCACAATAATCTGGTGACACTGGGACTATAGGTATCATCCCCTTTTTAAGATGAGGACGTTGAGGCTCAAGTGACTTTGCCAAAATATCAAAGGGAGGATTAGAACGTAGGTCCTCCTGCCTCCATGTCCAAAGCTCTTGTTACCATATCACACTACCTCCCATCTAAATGCCATATACATATATATGTATACACACGTATGTGCACACACACATATATATATGTATATGTGTGTATATGTATGTACAAGACTTTTTGTTAAGTTACTGTTAATGAAAAGGAACCTGATGCACACTGAATAATTGTTAGTAACCTTTTGAATAATCAAAGATAAACTATCTTCTGTAGCAACTTACGAGGTCAAAAATCCTCTCTAGGGGATAAGGAGTAACTATTCACAATAATATGAAAGAATATCCCATGTTACTAATAAGAAAATTAAAAATCAAAACAATTCTGAGGTGATACCTCAAAGCCAGAAAATTGTTAAAGATGAAAAAAAGAAGTAAATGTTGGAAGGGTAATGTAAAAATAAACACACTAATGCATTGTTGGTGGAGCTGTTTCCATAACTATTCCAGAAAGTAATCTGGAATTATGCAAAAAACATGACTAAAATGTTCATATCCTTCGACTCAGAAATCCTTCTGCTTATACACATACTTCCTCCCAAAGAGGTCGATGATAAAAAAATACCAAAATATTTACAGCAACACTTTTTATAACACTAAAGAAGTTGAAATAAAGTAAATACCTATTGAATGAGTAATGACCAAACAAGTAGTGGAGCAAAATTAAAATGAAATATTATTGTACTGCAAGAAACCATATGATAAATACAGAGAAGCATGGGAAGACTTTTCTGAACTTGGGCAAAAGGGGAAAGGAAGAAAATAAGCTTTATAAAGCACCTATTATGTGTCAGGCACTGTGCTCCTCACAAACAACTCTTCAGCCTTTAGTGTCTCTTGATGTTCAGTCACTTGCAAAGCAAACAGACTTAAGTCACTTGGCCAAGATCACACAACTAGTAAATGTCTTAGGCCACATTTGAACTCACGGCTTCCCAATTCCAGAATTAGCACTATATCCACTGAGTAACCTAGCTGCCTCGAGTTAATTATAAATGATCAATTAATTAGGTAGCCAATACAAACCATTTCCCAAACACTCTAGATGAAAAAGTTACCTACGTAATGGCAAAAGTCATACCCAACCCAAAGTTTTTGACTCCTTTTTATGCTCCATATTGAATTGTTGTAATCATTCTTTACTGCCTAAGAATGTCTTCTACCATAGGATTTAGAGCAGAAAGAGATGTTAGAGGTCAGCTAGTCACAGGACCATAAAATCTACAGCTGGAGGGCCTTTCAAAAGCCTAAACACCTCGTTTTACAGAAGATCAAACTGGGGCCCATAGACCAAGGTTCCAAGGTTAAACAGGTGGTGAACAGCAAAGGTGAGGGATGAGTCCAGATCATCTGACACCAGAACCAGCCCTCATTCCATTGTACCATGTGGCCTCCCTAAGTCCATCGTCATACATTTCTATCATTCATAAAAAAGTTATAAATAATAACTTAATGGTCTAAGTAAAAATTCTTACAGACCCAGCCATTGAACAGCTTCTGCCGTAAACATTTGGTGCTACTCTATTAGAATGACAAAAATTGGTTTGAAGGGACCTTGGAGAATGTCTGGCCAAAGTTTCCACTGACTGCAAGAACGCACTCTTTTCCCTGACCCGGTGGTCATTTAGTGTCTGGATGAATGTCTTCAGCTCCTCACAGCTGCCAGAAGGTCACAACTTAAAGAGGGTGACTGCAGCTACTGATGGTGCTCCATTTGCCCTGAGTGTACTGAGAACTAGTTGGGGGAGAAAGCAATGGAGCTGAAGCGTATTTAAAATGAAGGGGAAGACTAGGCTGACTGGCATAAAACTCATTATTCAGCCATGCCTGACTCTTCATATCCTCACGGACCATACTGTCCATGGGGTTTTCTTGGCAAAGACAGTAGAGTGGTTTGCCATTTCCTTCTCTACTGGATTAAGGCAAACCTGGTTAAGTGACCTCCCCAAGGTTACACAGATACTAAGTGTCTGAGGCTGAATTTGAACTCAGATTTTCCTGACTTCAGGCCCAGTATCCTATCCTACCTGCCTTAATATTGCTTTCCTGAACATAATACTTTAATTAATACAGCCTGTGGGGTTAAGTTTTTATGGAAACATCAAACTAAAACCCCTTGGGTTTTTTTTTCCATATGAACTACTATAAAAGTCCAGTCTATTATATTTTGCCCTTGGATAGTCATCGATAAGCTAACAAAAGTTAATATGTCAAGTAAGTAGCATGTGGAGGGTTCTGCAGTAGGAGCCAAGAGATAAACTGAAGGCAAACTATACACATCAACAGAAATCAACTTTAGAATTCAATAAGGACAGATAGGTAGGTGGTACAGTGGATAGAGTGCCAGGCCTAGAGTCAAGCAGACTTATCTTCCGGAGTTCAAATTTGGCCTCAAATGCTTCCTAGCTGTGTGACCCTGGGTAACTCACTCAATCTTATTTACCTCAGTTTCCTCATCTGCAAAATGAGCTGGAGAAGGAAATGGCAACCACTTTAGTATCTTTGGCAAGAAAGCCCAAATAGGGTCACAAAGAGTCAGAAAAAAATGAACAAGGGCACAAATCTTCAAAATGCAAGAGACAGCATTGCCCAAGGGGAATTCTAGAAGATTCCATAAAGGGGAAAACAGGGGCTTCTAGCACCTGGAGCGAGAGTTTACTGTCTGGCCACAGATGTGCCCCAAGTTTCAGCCCAATTTCCTTGGAACTCTGTTGTATACAAGGGGTTGGTATGCCCCAGTTTATACTCTTGGTAATCTCCCCTCCCCAGTGGAGGGGAGGAGGATGTTTTGTACCAATGATTCTTAGTATATCACATTAGCAAATTCTGTTTCTACAAGTTATAGTCTACAAGTTATATAGTTAGGCTAGCTAAGAGGCACACTGATTAGGGATTTTCCCATGCCAGTACTAGAAAAGCCTACAACTCATCAGAGGCCCGTAGTACAGTGGGGGATAAAGTAGTCTACTACCTCTAAAGACAACCCACATGGCTAATGTGAATGAGCTCAGAAAGTCTATTTATATAATAATTGATCCATATTGATAACTTACATTTACATTGTACTTAAAAGATTTGCTGAATGTACTATTGAGATTATCACATTTGAACTTGAAAACTACCCTGTTGGTTCCATACTACAAGGATGAGTATTCTCTTTATACATGGAAGAAAGTGAGTCTCTGTCCACGATGCTGCCTCTCACCCTAAAATGGTGTAAGCCATTTCTAAAGTGACCTGAAAACAAGTACCACTGATGATATCTCCTATACGAAAATGTGTTCATGAGGAAATGTACATTTTCAAAAAAGATATAGAAAGATTATGAGCTGATGCAGTGAAGTAATCAGAACCAGAACAATTCATATTAATAATAATGACAATGATAATTAATAATAATAGCTAACATTTATATAGTGCTCCCAGTGTGCAAGGCATTGTGCTAAATGCTTACAAACATTATTTTATCTGATTCTTAAAACAACCCTGGGAGGTAGGTGTTCTTATTATCTCCATTTTGACATTCGAAGAAACTTAGGCAAACAGAGATTCAATGATTTGCCCAGTGTCACATAGCTAGAAAATGTCTAAGGCTGGATTTGAACTCAAGTCTTCCTGACTCCAAGATCAATGCTCTATCCAATAATTTGAGGCCTTTAGTAAACTGATAAAAAATGAAATGAGCAGAATCAGAACAATAAATGATATAACAAAAATACTGTAAAAACAAACTAAACTACATGGTAAGAACTATGATCAGTGCCATGACCATTCATGATGCTGGAGAACCAATGATGAAACATGTTTTCCATGACAAAAGTGACAGAATTTCAGTGCAGAAAGAGGCATATGTGCGTATTTGTATACAGTCACTGAGGATTTTTTTTTTAATGGCTTGGCTCTGCACATTTGTTAAAAGACATTTTTTTTTTCCTTTTTCTTTTTAACTGGTTGGGAGGTGGGAGAGATAGAAAACAGATTTCTGTAAATTTTTTTAAAATACATGTAATACATTTCCATACACTTTCAGATGAGGTCACTATATGTTAGCTTTGCTTGACTATTTTATTTTATTATAAGGGAAATTTCTCAGACTGGAGGTAATCTGTAAATATTTGTAATGTAAAAACAAAATATCAATAAAATTTTTACAAAAGGGGATATTTTCATGTTCTTACTACAAACATAAAACAAATCATGGAAAATATATTCCCTCCCCACCTTCCCTAGTGAACTCGCTCCCTCGCACACATTTTATCTATGTGACCTTGGACAAATGACTTCCTCTATCTGTTAATTCTTAGGTTCATTTCAGCTCTAAATTTATGTATGACTTATAATTTTTAAAGCCACAAGCCATAATAACAAAGTTGCTGTTGCTTGTCCTTCATTCTCAAAGAGGGCTGTGACATCAGGAATTCACTTGTAAGTAAACTGGATTTAAGTGAGGGAGGGCTGTGAAAAGTCACTAGCCTTAACTTCTTCTTTGGAGCCATCTGGGCCCAGTGGCAAGATATAGATCAGGACTGGAGATGGCCTCAATACAGTGAGAGACATTGGCCTCTTCCGAGGCCTCAGTTTGACTGAGACAAAGCCCATTCAGTGATTAAGGCTAGACTTAGAGATAGAAAGAAACTTAGAAAGTCCAACCCCTTTATTTTACATATAAGGAACTGTGGCTCAGACTTGAAATGAATAGCTCAAGGTCACATCTCTTAGGAAGTAAAACCAGGATTCAAATGCAACTCCCTTAATTCCAGTGCTCTTTCTTGGCAGGGAAGGGCCAATTGATTTTTACCACCTTGTCACTCAAGAGTAGGGCTTAAGTTGGATTAAAAAACTGGGCCTCCTTATGATAAGGAAGGTCCATTACAAACCAACAGAACTTGTTTGAATTGAGGCAATATGGTACAATGGAAAGAATGCTGGATTTGGAGTCAGAGGAGTTGGGTTTAAATTCAGTTTCTGTTTGCCTGCAATATGGACAGGATTTTATTAAACTGGGGCCCAACATCCTAAGCCCTCTTTCCAGGATTTTAATGCTGCCTTAAAATGAGAATCAAGGACAACATACCTAGTAATAATTAAGGAAATATTTCTTTCTCTCTGGACCCTTATGGGGAAAATTCATCTCCAACAAAATAGGTTGTACATTGGTAAGGGAAATTCAAAAGCTGAATGTAAATCTGGGAGCATCTATAATACCAGTTTTGATTTTACCAAATTTTGGGTGACAGAAATCTTTTTAAGATTTCACAACAGTTCATGATTTCCTTACATAACTTTCTCAAGTTTGAAGTTTACTCCTCTCTGAATTTATCAAGAACCTATTAAGTATCTGGGACAATAGATCTAAGAATGGAGGGGATCTCAGGCCATTTGTCCAAAATCTATCTCATTTTCATGAAGAGACAGAAATTTAGCAATTTGCTCAGCATCACATAAGCAGGAAGCAGCAAAGGGAGTAATATGAATCCTTGTCCTCCCACTTAAGAGCTCTTTCCACTTTACAATATGCTAGACATACTGTAAAGACAAAAAATTGAAATGATCACTGCCTTCAAGATTGAGTGTGTCTGTGTGTGCTTATACACATACATACAGTATTATGTATAATATAATAGTACATTAAGTTGTAATGCATGTAATGTAAGAGCTTTGCACAATGGATCATGTTTTACACAAGATAAAGGAATTCTCAGACATAACAACATAATGTCTACTTCTCTCCATTAGGGAACAGTGCTTAAATTCAGCAATGAAAGGCTAGGTTACCACCATGCTTTAAGTACTCATTATTTATTCCACCCATCTCCACCTTACTTTTGCTTTTTTACAGCAATTCTTTTCAAGTAGCTTTTCACATAAGCTAAAGAGAACTAGAAATGTATACACTGTGTTTTTATTTCAATTTCCTAGGGAATGAGAATTACAAAAATAGTGAGTTCATCTTTATAGGCCAGAAATAATTCACTTTCTTCTGGAAGTGGCAGAAAGAAGAGAGAGAAGTAAAAATCTTCCAGGTATATTTTATCTTGACAGCAAAAAATACTAATTCTCAAAATTTAGAATATTGTACCCTAGGAACGGTTTTCAAGTCTCAATTCATTTTCAGTTTCATAATATTTACCAAGTATTATGTTTAGATGCTGTGAGGGATGCATAAAAAGCATATGAGACATGTTCTCTACTCTCAAAAAGCATACTCAGGTCAACCAAGACCAATGGACTTCTGGCCTATTAAGAAGCTAAAGGAGGCAAAGAAATAGGCCACAACTATCTCTCAAAAGTTTCACTCCCCCTGAACCCTGGTCAGAGTGCAATCCATTTAGTTTTGTGGTCTGGCTATTCATCTACCATCCATGGCTTTGTTCTGTCTCCTCCAGCTGCTCCTGTCAGCAGATGACATTGTGCCAATTGCCTACATCAAATCCTGGAACATCTTTTTGCCTCCTCACTAGAATCTGGCCTGACAATCCTCGAAAAAGCAAATAGATTTAAAAAAGAAAAAAGACTGCTTAGCCTATATTATCCATTTGGGGCAGATGAAATAGTTATATAAAGTGCTTTGTAAACTTCAAAGTACTATATAAATGTCAGCTATTATTAATTATTGTTATCAACATGAACAATTCATTAAACTGGTCCATTAGTATTAACTGAATGGACTGTCCATCTTAATAAGAGTACCATTGGTATATCTTGGATAGATCCTACAGATGCACGATCAACAAGAAAAGATGTGTGTCACTTAATTATGTTGGTGAAATTCAATTTTCAATTATTCAAGGTCAATAATGTTTTCAATTGGCTAAGAACATCTTATTTATACAAATGTTTAACACTAGCAATAGCTATTTGCAGAGCTAAACCTCTCAACTGGAGTTAGGAAGTTGGGAAATGAGGGTGGGAGATGGTAACTGTAGACACGTAGATGAAAGTTCAACTACAGCCACAGTTGTGGGGATAGCCCTCAACCCTGTTCAGGACAGGGGATAGGGAAAATCAGCTCTAGGAGAGTGCCTCAAAATTAGAACCCTGGGTATAGGGGCCAGGGAGCAGGTGTGAACACAGTGACATTGAGCAGTGAAGGACCAACTGTAGACTGAAGTTTCAGGGAAAGGAGTTTTTAGAAAGGAACAGGAAGGAATTTTGTCTCCCTGCCTCAAATAAGCTTCCTGGTGGAAGAAAGTGTGACTACTATTCAAGACATTAACATCGAAGGGCAAAATCCCATGGCACCTTTGGTTCTGGAAATTTGACAGGACCCTAAAGTCATTCTATCCTAGGAGATCTATTCATTTTTTTTAAAAAAATTAATTTATGAAATAAATATTTCCAATAACAGCACAATAAAAAAAGATGATGGTACATGAAACAGCAAACCTACTGTGTCCAACTTGCCATTCCTTTCAAAAACACAACAAAATCGTCATAAAAATTGCTTTTTTCCATTCCTTCTCCTTTACCCTTCACCCTAGAGATGGCCACTATTAGACCCAAATAGGTATGTGTGTATACACACATATGTATATATGTATGTATACACGTATTCTATACATATTTCTATTTATCAATTCTTTCTCTGGATGCAGAGAGAATCTTTCTTTATATGTCCTTTATTAGGAGATATTATATAATAAGAGAGATATTCTCAACCAAACAAGAATGTAATGGATTACTGTGATGTAACAAATGATGAATATGATGAATATAGAGAAACGTGGAAAGATCTGTATGAACTGATACAGAGCGAAGTAAGCAGAGCCAAGATAACTATATATATATATATATATATATATATATATATATATATACACACACACACACATATATATTAATTACAGCAATGTAAATGGGGAAAAAAACAATCTCACAGGAAAAAATCAAAATTGAATGTAACAAAACAAAGATCAATCAAGACTCAAATGAAGACACATGTGGAAACATCACAACCCTACCCCTTCATGGAGCTGCAAGGATAACGCGTTTTGCACATTGCACCTCTTTTCAGACTTTTTGTTTTTTCTCTCTAAAATAAATATTACTTGTTATATGAGATGGCTCTGGGGGGAGGGGGAGGAGAAGAAGAAGGATACTTGGGGTAACTATGATGATGGAAGAAACAAAAGTCATCAATAAAAACTTATTTTAAAACAAATAGCTACTCTTCCCACCTGTGGAAATATAAAGTTCATTCTTAAATATCTGAATTTACACACACAAATACACACACCTACATAGACCTGTACATGGCCATAATACACTGAACAAAAGATATACTGAAGTTAATACAAACATTGTAATAATCAACAAACATTGATTATTAAGCACCTATTAAGTGCCAGCCACTGCCCACTGAGTATACAGATAGAAAAATTATACAGTTCCTGCCCTCAAGGAGCATGTTCTATTTGAAGAATACATGTTTGTAACAACAATGGTGTTTGCAGCTGCTGTGGAGATGTAAGGCCAATAATACCAGCACACAGGAGAGCTGCTAGCACAGATTCTTTGATCTGCTTTTCTAAGGAAAGCAACGTTAAGGGGTTAACAATCTTACTTTAATTAAACATACATATATAATTCACTTAGTCCACTTTTTTTTTTCCAGGGGAAAAAGTCAGCACCCTGAACTTGAGAGCAAATACAAACAGAAATTACAAACCAGAATTACAAGCAGAGAAAATAGCACAAATCAACAGATAGGGCTTCTAGCTGTCTGACCATTACATACATACACAGTTACCAGAGAGAGAAGCCCAAAATCTGGGTTTTCAAAGGGGGGTGGTGGTGAGGGGGCACGGCTCCTTAATGGCTACCCAGAGTCTCATCTGGCCAAATCACACAAACATTCTTCCAATGAGTGAGCCCCAAAGCAAAGTGCTAACCTCAGAGTATATATACTGTTTCCAATCAAGAACTCTTGATTCAATCAAAGACTCCTGATTCATACAGAGGCAAGACTCAATCAAAGGCACCTGACTGCCTTAGTTCTGAGAAGTACTCCAAAAGAAAAAACAGCAAAAAGTTCCACTTTGCTTGCCACTACAATGTTCAAAGTGGATTATATATAAAATAAACACAAAGCTGAATTTCTGGGGGAGGAGAACTAACAACTAGGGAAAAGGGAAAGGACAACTGAAATAAATGGCATTTGATTTAAGCCTTAAGGACAATGACAATGATAAGAAGGGAGTGTATTATAGGTAGGAGAGGAGAATGTAAAGCTTACACAAAGGCAAAGTGGTAGAAAACGTAATGACCTTTATGGGAACTACCAAGTGGATTGGTTTGGCTACACCATAGATATAGAGTAATACCTAACTAGCCTAGAAAGCTAGGCTGAAGCCATGCTGTGTATGACTTTAAGTGTCAGAAAGAGGAACTTGCATTTTACCTAAAAGGCAATGGGGAACCTTTAGGATATTTACATTAATCTATTCTGGAATAATTTTTCTATAGGTATATTATTTTTATTTATATTTACATAGATTATTTCAGAATAAACTCTTTAAATTTTTCTAGTAACATTTCTTGTGACATGAACCATTTTATAGTGAGTTCCTTCAAATGTATTATCAACTGACTCAGAACTATGACAAAACCAGAAATATCCATGAAGAATAGTTTTAAGAAAGTCTTTAACTGAAAGTACTACTTAAGGACAAGAGCAAAAACAAAACAAAATAAAGATCTCAGGACTAGAGTTTTTTGTGAATGAGCATGCCAGACACATTGGATTAACTTTTCAGAATCATGCTACATCTAGAAGACTTTAGCTTTTTAGATCTTAAGACATATAGTTAGCCAATAAGCATTTATTAAGTGTCTAATATGTGCCAGGGACTATGCTAAGCCCTAGGGATATAAAAAGAGGCAAAAGACAATCCCTGCCCCCAAGGAGCTCACAATTTAGTGGAGCAGCTCACAAACTCACGGTTGGCATGTATATAAAGAACACAAGACAGGAAATACTATGAATCATATGGGACTTTCATGAGTTCAAGCCCACATGAGTTCATGAGAGATGACTTATGTAATACTGAATAGTCATAACATACCATAGAGTTTGCTAAGTTCCCTACTCTAGAGGTACAAATTCGTAGAGGAATGGGCTAAAAAGAAGTTATACTTCATAGGAAAAGTGATTCAGAATATGGTGATTTAAAGACTACCATCCAGATCAGAGATATCTCTAACTCTGAACTGCTGGGGAGCGCATAATCTAAAGCAATGAGTGCATTAATTTCACTTAACATTCTACACAAAGTCCATGCATAACTACCAATCACATCCAACACCAAACATAATGCCTTGTGGACACTTAAAGTTATGATGAACTAAATAGTACATACTGGCATGTATGAGTAGAACAATAGAGGCTAGTGGGTCATGCAGTAAGACTGAGAAAGGGTACATCTCAAGGGATATCCTAGTAACCCCTAGATATTAAAAGAACATGAGGAAGGTCTCTTCACATTAAGGGTTGACTTTTTATGCAGTATTTATATAAATATGTAGGCAAAAACTACGAAGGAAGAGAGGAAGTATAAGGGCTGCAATCCATATTGGCAGAGTAACTTCAAATATGAAATTACAGTTTCATCAAAGAATCAAAAACTAACTTCCGAAAAATCTAAAATGTGACCAAAAAGTTTAATTTGTAGGCACATGAATGGCTTAGGCTATCAAGGTATAACATTTTGCCACAGATTCAAGTTAGCTTCGCACACACTACTCAACAGCCAAATTTTCAGTTTACCTACTATGTGCTTTGTAGATAGGCTAGCCACATCTATGAATTGGTTACTATCTGAAGTGAGAGTCATATCAAAGTTATCTGGTTGAGGAAGAAAGTTCCATCAATCATCAAAGTCTTCTTTATGTTAACATCTCATGTTTGCTGTCTAATGTCCTGACCTCTTTGTTTATTTGAGCTGTCTGTTTGAATCCTGACCCTGACCGGGATTCCCTGGTTCCTAAGTATTTAACCTTTTGATCAACCACCTAGTATAATCTTTTAGTATTTGCATCCCTTGGTTTCCTATCTGCCTACTTGATTTATCTCCATTAGCTGACTTCTAATCTTCTTGCAGAAAATTTTGCTTGCTCCTAGTTTTATCCACTGTCTCTGTCCAATATCACTTTATGTGCACCTTAACTGTGAACTCTAGTGCCTAGCACAATACCTGCTGACTGACTGCAGGCCCCTAAGTACTTCTCTGTTACCTTCCCTTCACTGTCAGCTTTGTTTGGATCTTCTTGACTCAGATTCTTGTCCCCTCTGTAACCTTACAGTGACGGGCCCAGATATGACAAGAAATACTCATTTAATAAGCATTTTATTAAGATCCAGGTGCCACTATATTACGACAATAGATTCTTACCATTACTTTCTTCAGGAATTACATAACTGCAAAGATACTAATGAAGACCTTCCTATCCCTGCACTAATAAATAAGACACAATATCTACTTGTTCCTGATTTCTGTACTGAAGTACAAGAGTTTCACGTTAGAAGGCCCCCATGCATGATACACCAAACCACATAATTTAGTAAATAACACCCTTATAGTCAGAAGGAGTTAAAACCACTTCAAAAAGTGAGCAATGTTATCCTTTCTCACCTAACAGAATAAGCCCAATGTGTTTTGACCAAAGAGCTACAATTTGCAAACCTCAATTCCCATGCTGGATGTGAACACTTAAAAAAAAAAGTCTAGAAATAAATAAATTTTACATGTCAAAATGATAGTGTAGAAGAAAGTACATATCCCGAAATTTTGGAAGATGGCAATATTTAACAACATGGTATATTATTTTTAAAGGTTTTTGACAGTAACTATTTATTGAGCATAAAATCCATATTCTAGCTTATAATGACAACAAAATGCACCCTACCCCCAAACCGCTACCACCACCACCTAAAATGGGAATGTAATTTGCACTACTTGTTCTGCCCTCTCTTCAGTCTGTTCTTCAAAAGTTACTTAGGCTAAAAAGCCAATGAACTCTCATAATATCCTTCACAAAGAGCTTTTACAGACTTCACAGAATCTCAGAATTGAAATTAAATTAATTTCAAAAAGTATCTGTTAAATGCCTATTTTACGCACACACACACACACACACACACACACACACACACACACACACACACACACACACACACACACCTTCCATGGCTTTGTATTAGTCCTTGGGAATAGAAAGACAAAAAACAAAGCAGGTCCTGTCCTCTGAAAACTTAACTTTCTACTGTGGATATAACAGAATGTTAAGTAAATTGAAAGTAATTTCAAAGGTGAGAGAACACTTACAAATAAATATGAGGATCAGGAAAAAAAATCTCATAAAGGCAATTATCCCTGAGCTATGTTTTGAAGGAAGCTAGTAATTCTGTCCAGCATAGGAGGAGGGAACACACTGCAGACATGAGGAACCAATGGTGCAATGAAACAAATAGGAAGATACAGATGGAATACTTTGTGTGGGAATCAGCTAAGTAGCCAGTTTGACTAGAGTGGTGATTACATAAAAGGAAGTAAACAGAAAGGGACTTCAGAGTCATCATCGTTGTCCCCTCCACCTGAACCAGAATCACCAATGAAACCTACTAGACAAATGGTCATCTGATTTAGCTTAAAGGTTGGCATGATTCAAAAATAGGGTATATAGAGGCAATCTCTGAAATACAAACAACTGATAAGCCTGCCCAATACCTTTAAGCAGTTACTTTCTCTATGGAACTATCACTCTCAGTGTGGTAACTCTTTTTGCTACCACTCTGGAATTAAGCTCATCCATCACTGTCATAACTCTTGCTTCTGTCCAGATATTCTCTTGCTTATTATAAAATCACTGAAGCTCCTTGGGGGAAGGTTATCTGGCTTAAATTTCACCTAAAGCATGAATCAACAAGAGTCTCAGGAATGGATAATAAAAATATATGGGCATATTATCATCTACATAAGTATTTTACACGCAACACTTAGGTCAAGTGAGATTGTGCATTGATTCTCTACGCAGAGCAAAGTGAAATTTCAATGAAGCTCATGTCTCCTGTCAAGTGAATTGAGATAAAAAATAATTTGAAACACTTATAATAATCACCTGATCTCAAGAAGAATTCACTGCAGCAGAATCATGAGTCAAGGTTATGTAGTCTAGCAATTATATTAGAAAATGAATAAAATGGAGCTTTTTAATGAAGCCAAGCTGGTAGAGGAAAGAACTCATTTGAACTCTGCTAACATATTCCTTTAGACAACTTTAAAATAATTCCTCAAATCAAATTCTGAAGTGGCAAAATAACAAAAGATCAGAGTGAGCCAATTTTCTAGCCAAGACAACTTAAGAGGTAGGCAAGAAGGTTATCTAACAATGGGGTGGTGACTGGCCTGAAGTGTACCTCAGCCAAGCCAACTAGCAGGCCTTGGAGGTGGTTGCCAACTATGGTAGCAACAGCTTCAGAAGCCCACTGATAGTAGGGGAGATGGTAGACTGTTCAGAAAGAGATTTCAAGGGACCCTTTGCTGGCACTGTGTGCAGGACCCTGTTGTACTGCACATACACAGTTCTAGATCACAGGTCCAGGGAAAAGAGGAACGCTAGGGTTTGAGGCCACAGAGGTGCAGGGGCCCTAGTCACAGTTCCAGGGCAGTGACAAGGTAGCAGGGACCCTGATCTCAGTTCCAAGGAAGAAAGGAAGACTAGTGCTTGCAGCCAGATGGACAGCAGGGGCATGAGTCACAGTTCCAGGACCAAAAAGAGGGAGAGCACTTGTGGCCTCAGTAGAGCAGTCCCTGGTCAAAGTTCTGGGGCAGAGAAGAGAGCTTGTGGTCACTCAAAAGGGAGCAGGGGCCCTGGTCTCATTTCCAAAACAGAAAGAAGCACCAGTGCTTATGGCCACAGGAGAGTAGGGGACCTGGTCATAATTCCAGCACAAAGAGGAGCACTAGCGCTTGCTATAAGAGAATAAGGTGCTTTTCTGGGTAAAGATCAAATTACAGGCCAGGAGAGCAGTGGCCACACCTCTCTTTGGATCAAATCACTTTGGAAGCACCAAAAACTTGCATACCGCTAGAAGTAAGTAGCTCTGAAAAACACAGCACAAAAAACCAGAAGCTTGGGAAGAGTGTTACCTCCACCAAGGAAGCAGAGCAAAACTTTAACTTAAATAAGTTAAACATCAAGAAATAGGCCAGAAAAATGAGCAAAAAGAAATCCTAACTTTTCTTTAAATTATTATGGTGACAGAGAAAAGTAAAACACAAACTTTAAAGAACACAACAATGTCAAAATACTATAACCAAAAATGCGAATTGGAAGCAAGCTAAAAAGAACTCCTAGGTAACCTACAAAAGGATTTGAAAAATCAAATGAAAGAGGTAGGGGAAAAACTGGGGAAAGAAATGGGTGGCACAAAAAAAATTTATGAAAAGAGAGTTAACAATGTGGTAAAAGAGGAAAATTTTAATGAATTACAGGAGGAAATAACAGTAAAACTATATAAATGGGGGGGGGGGTCCTCAACCTTCCCCTCTCAGAGCTAGATAAAACTAACCAGAAAATAAACAAGAAGGAAATTAAGGAGATCAATGCAATTTTAGAAAAGTTAGATATGATAGAACTCTGGAGAATTTTGAATGGGAATACAAAGGAGTATGCCTTTTTTTCTCAACTGCACATGGCACCATCACAAATACTGACCAGGTATTAGGGCATAAAAAAAATCTCACAAGCAAATGCAGACAGGGAGAAATATTAAATGCATTCTTTTCAGACCATAATGCAATAAAAATTACACTTAATAAAGGGCCATGGAGACAGAGATGAAAAATTAATGGGAAACTAAATAATCTAATCCTAAAGAATAAGTGGGTCAAAGAATAAATCATAGAAACAAATAATTAGAGAATGACACCAAGGAAACAACACACCAAAATTTAGGGGATGCAGCCAAAACAGTAGTTAGGGAAATACTTATTTCAGTAAAACAGAGAAAGAGCAGATCAAAGAATTAAGCAAGCAAGTTAAAAAAATTAGAAAAAGAATAAATTTTAAATCTCTAATTAAACACCAAATTAGAAATCCTGAAAATCAAGAGAGATTAATAAAATCGAAAGTAAAAAGACCATTGAACTAATCAATAAAAGTAGAAGCTGGTTTTATGAAAAAAAAATTGGTTAATTTGATTTTTTAAATGAAAGAAAACCAAATTACCAGTATCAAAAATGAAAAGGGTAAATTCGCCATCAACAAAGATTAAATTAAAGCATTTACTAGAAACTATTTTGCACAATTATATGCAAATAAATCTGACAATCTAAGAGAAATGGATGAATATTTTAAAAAGCATAAATTGTCTAGATTACAGAAGAGGAAATAGAATATTTAAGTAACCCTATCTTAGGGGAAAAAAAAAAACTTTGAGCCATCAAATCCCCAAATCCAGATGGATTCAGAAGTTAATTCTACCAATAGAACAACTATTTTCAATAATTTATAAACCATTTAGAAAAATCTTTTATGATACAAATATGGTGCTGATAAACTAAACCAGAAAGAGCAAAACCAGAGAAAGAATACTATAGGCTAATTTCCCTAATGAACATTGATACAAAAGTTTTAAAAGTTTACTAGCAAGGAGATTACAGTAATTTATAACAACGAACATATATTACGACCAGGTGGGATTTATATCAGGAATGTAAAGCTAGTTCAATATTAGAAAAACTATCAATATAATTGACCCATATCAATAACTAAAACAACAAAAATCATGATTATCTCAAGAGATGCAGAAAAAGCATTTCTATTAAAAACACTAAGAATAAACAGAATTTTCCTTAAAAGTATAAGTAATATCTATCTAAAACCATCAGCAAGCATTATCTGGAATGTGGATAACCTAGATGCCTTCCCAATAATATCAGGGATGAAGCAAGGATGTCCATTATCATTATTATTTTATTCAGTATTGCACTAAAAATGTTAGAGAAGAAATAAGAGAAGAAAAAGAAATTGCAGGAATTAAAATAGGCAATGAGGAAACAAAGCTATCAGTCTTTGTAGATGACATGATGGCATGATTAGGAAATCCTAGAGAATGAACTAAAAAAACTAGTTGAAACAATTAACAACTTTAGTAAAGTTGCAAGATATAAAATAAACTCTCACAAATCATTATCATTTCTTTATATTACCAACAAAGTCCAAACAGAAGAGATAGAAAGAGAAGTGCCATTTAAAATAACTGCAGACAATATAAAGTATTTGAGAGTCTACCTGCCAAGCATAACAAACCCAGAAACTTTATGAACACAATTATACAAATAAAGTCAGATCTAAACAAGTGGAGAAATGTTAATTGCTCATGGATAAACTAAGCCAATATAATGAAATGATAATTCTACCTAAATTAATTTACTTTTTCAGTGCCATACCAACCAAACTGCTGAAAAATTTATTTTCCAGGGCTAGAAAAAATAAAATTAATCTGGAAGGCAAAAAGATCAAGAATATTAAGGGAATAATGAAAAAAAATATGAAGGAAGGTGGCCTAGCAGTACCAGATCTCCAACTATATTACAAAGTGGAAATCACTGAAACTATCTGGTACTGGCTAAGAAACAGAGTGGTAGATCAGTGGAACAGATTAGGTAGTAATAAATGTCCATAGAAATCTAGTGTTTGATAAACCCAAAGATCTAAGCTTTTGAGACAAAACCTCACTATCTGACAAAAATTGATGGTAAAACTGAAAAGAAGACTGGCAGAAAGCAGTTATAAAGAAACATCTCACACAGGATACCAAAATAAGGTCAAAATGAATACATGACTTAGTCATAAAGGGTGAGCAGATTAAGGAAGCATAAAAACACTCTAATCTGTCAAATATATGGATATGGGAAGAATTTATGACCAAACAAAAGATAGGAAGCACTACTAAATATAAAACGGATAATTTTCATTATATTAAATTAAAAAGATTTTTGTAGAAATAATACTAACGCAGCCAAGAATAGAAGGAAAGCAGGAAAATGGGGGAATTTTTTTTTTCAAATTTTTTTTGATAAAGGCCTCATTTCTCAAATGAGAACTATAGAGAACTAAGTCAAATTAGTCATTCCCTAACTGATCAATGGTGAAAGAAGATGCAGGCAATTTTCAGAAGAAATCAAAGCTATCTATATTTATATTTTATAAATGGTCTAAATCACTATTGATTACAGAAATACACATTAAGACTACTCAGAGGTACCACCTCATACCTATCAGATTCGCTGATATGAAAAAAGGAAAAGGACAAATACTGGCAGGGATATGGAAAAACTAAGACAGTAATGCAATGCTGGTAGAGTTGTGAACCGATTTAACCATTCTGGAAAGCAATTTGGAACTATGAGTAAAGGTGTACAAAACTGTGCAAACCTTTTGACCCAGCAATATCGCTACTAGGTCAATATCACAAAGAAATCAAAGAAAAATAAAAAATA
>CM053622.1:692601737-692621210 GCA_028646595.1 Phalanger gymnotis | reverse complement strand
AGGAGGCAGCAAAATATAATTAGTCTTTCACAGCATGAGTGTTGTGGAAGGGTTTTACATAATGATATACGTGTGACTTATGGTGAACTGCTTGCCTTCTTAGGGAGGGTGGGTAGGGAGGGAAGAGGGGATAGAATTTGGAACTCAAAGTTTTAAAAGCAGATGTTCAAAAAAAAGTTGTTTTGCATGCAACTGGGAAATAAGATATATGGGCAATGGGGCACAGAAATCTATCTTGCTCTACAAGAAAGTAAGGGAAAAGGGGATGGGGGGGAGTGGGGTGACAGAAGGGAGGTCTGACTGGGGAATGGGGCAATCAGAATATATGCCATCTTGGAGTGGGCAGGAGAGTAGAAATGGGGAGAAAATCAATAATTCAAAATCTTGTGGAAATCAATGTCGAAAACTAAAAATATTAAATAAAAAATAAATAAAAAAGAAAAAACTTTAAAAAAAGAGTTTGGTATCTAATATATATAAACAACTAATAAATATACATAAAAACAACAGTATTGTCCAATAAATAAGTGATCAAAGGATATGAATAAACAGTTCTCAAAAGAGGAATTGCTAAGTATTCATAACCAAATGAAAGAATACTCCAAATTTCTAACAATGAGAGAAATGTAAATCAAAACAACCCCATGGTTTTACCTCAGACCTTGCAAATTAGTAGAGATGACAAAAATGGCAATAATCAAAAGTGGGAGGTGTTGTGGGAAGACAGGTAGAGCTATAAATTAGCACAGCAATTTCAGATGGCAATTGGTAATTAAGCAACTAGAAGGAAGAAAATATTCAGAGATTCCATTACTAGGATTATATCCCAAAGAGGCCATTAATAAGAAGAAAGTCCCCATATATACCAAAATATTTATAGAAGCACTTTTTGTAATAGCAAAGAAATGGAAACATAGTAGATGACCATCAATCACAGAATGGGTAAACAAACTGTAGTATAGAAATGAAATGAAATATTACTGTGATGTAAGAAATAGTATATGATAAATACAGAGAAGCATGGAAAGATCCACATAAACTGATGCAGAATAAAGTTAGAGAGCCAAGAAAACACAATCACTATAGCAACGTAAATGGAAACACACACACACACACACACACACACACACACACACCCCAAAAGTGAATGTTGCAAATATATAAAGAACAAGTATGCTTCAAAAAGAGAAATGAGAGGATGCTCCCAACTTACCCTTTCTCTGAAATGGAAGTTCCTCAAGTGTTCAACATTTCACATGTTTTTGGCCTTTTCCAATGTAATTATTGATTGTTGCTGTTTTTTATTATTTTTCCTTTATTTTGTCTTTAAATATTATTATTATATGAGACAGGTGTCTAGGAGGGGGAGTGATACTAGCAAAAACCAAGATATCAATAAAAACCCATTTTAAAAAGAAATGTTGAAAAAGAAATTCATGTATGTTTTTTTTTAAATCAAAGAATCAGAGTTCATTTATTGTTAAATGCCTTCAGTGTGTGAGGCACTGTGGTACTAAAATCATATAATCCTACCTAATGCAAGGATTACCATTATAACATCTCTGGCAGGTAGGCATCTAATCTCAGCTCTGTTCCATCACAACGAAGACTGTTTTAATTTTTGAGTAAAGATTAGAAAGTTCTTGAATTTCTGAAAATGAAAAAATTGAGTAAATGAATGAAATGAGTAAATAAACAAAAAACATCATGAACTCTATGGATATAAAGATAAAAGGAAGAATCATAGTATAATGGGGAAAATAGCACATAAAAGGGAGAAGTATTTTCGTCTAGAAAATTAGAGGTGGTGAGTGACACCACAGGATAATAGACTGACACACCTTTTTCAGCAAAAATGGCAGTATTGACTTGATTACGGTTCTAGAATTGGAAAGCTCTGGTTAGACAGGCAAGGAAAGGGATCAGAAGGAGGCAGTATGTCAGTAGTGGCAGGGGCTACTGAGATGAGCCCTGTGAGTCACCAATTAGGATACAGGATTCCCAGGGCAGGGGTTCAGTGCTTGAAGACATGGTTTCTGATCCAATGATTCAGGCATAAATAAGGTAGACGGTAAGAAGAGAAGATGGGCTTTAGATCAAAAAATTTGACTTCCTTTAGCTTTTCTCTCTTCTAGTCCATGTGAAAATCACCAATCCTCCTTTATATAACATGGATTGAGAACTGTTACTACATTGGTCACGTATTGGCTTATCAATATCCCTCTTAAAATTTGGTGCCGATAACTCAGAATAGTATTCCAAATGTGATCTAACTATGGCAAATGAAAGTAAGAATATTATTAAGTAGGCCTAATCACAGTACTGGCTTACACTGGACTTGTAGTCAGCTAGAATCTCAATTTTAAAAAAAAATGAACTACTACAGTTAAGCCAGGCTTCCCCCATTCTGTACTTGTGCCACTAATTTTTTTTGAGTCAAAATACAGAACTTCATTTTTGTCACTGTTAAATTGGAGCCTGATAAGTTTTATCCCCATTGTTGTATTCTATGGTGATTTCTTTTAGAGACTCCATGCCATCACCAGACACATTAGCTAAAATCTCATTCTCTGTCTTGTGTCAATCAAGAGGCAAATTTGATGTGGTCTCACCATTTCATAGTCAAAATGGTATGGTAGTAAAATAGAGTTAACAGAACTGCTCAGTCTTCAGTTATTACGTTTCTCTGATGGTGCTATTACTCAATTCTTGGGTCTGAAAAAGATGCCAAAGAAAATATTCCCTTGAGTAATAAGCTGGATTAAAATGGTAAAAAGGAGGTTTCTACTAATTATGATACTAAGGGTTTAGAGGATTCAGTGAGACACAGCCTTAAATAATATAAAGTTGTAGTGAATGTGCTGTGAGTTTCTCAATCATATAAATTTGGGGAAGCAAAGTGATCAAAAAAGAAGACAAACTATCAAGACAAAGAACTGGAGAGTAAAATAGATACACCAAGAACAGTGCAGACAATATCTCTGCATGGAAAGCCTCAGGATTAAGACAAAGGCAGTCACTGAACCTGAACTGTGTAGATCTAATCCTGCCTGTGGCAAAACAGGTTAACTACTAAATCTTTGGTAGCCTCTTTCAACATAGTATTTTGTGGGTGGCTCCAGCAATACAAACCAACCCACAAGTCAAATGGTTTTATATACACGAAGCAAAGAAGCTTTGTTTAAAAGCTCGTTGACCACAAATGCATTCATCAACATTTTTGTTTTTCAGCATGAATCTAAGACTAGCCAGGCTTTCCAGAGCTTTCCTCTAAATTCATCTGCCCAGGTACTTTGCCATGAAAGGACGGTAAACCTTAAAGCTATGCAGTCATACTCAGCTCTCCCCATAATTGGGCTGTTCTGCATGGGTGAACATGCTACTCATTTATTTATTCCCTGAGGTTGATTTTTTGTAGCTATTGAACAGCCTGAAGATTTCACACCCTTTAGTCACAGGATACAAAACTTCTTCACATTTGAATTGCAATAACTTCCTCTCCTATCCAAGATCAAACAGCAAAAGCAAAGGATGCCCAGTAAAGGACAGAGACCAAGCTGACCATATGGACAAAAGGCAAATAATTTCCCAATTAAAGGCAGTGTCTGGAAACCTTTGAGATCTAATCAGTGTTCTTTATAAACAAGAGATACAATGTAATTGTAGCCTTTAAGGGTGGGGAATTTGAAGCATAACAAGTTTTCAGAAAGAAATTTGACAACAGCAACCAACTCACCATCCTATGAGAAATGAGAGGCACTGCTGATATGGATTAGAAAATTCCATTTAAATATTTATTATGATATTGAGTAAACAATAAGGGGCCAGAAAAAAATCTGTTTCCCTCAGTAATGCAACACTGATAATAGCTCACTTTAAGGTTTACAAAGTTCTTCCCTCAAAAAGCAACTTCTCCAAGGTAGTGAGTGAAAGTGCCATTAACTCCTAATTTTGTAGATGATGAAAGTGAAGTCAGAGTACCATGGGATCATAAGTTTAAAGCTGGACAAGACCGTGGAGGTCATCTAATCTCTAATCCAATTTATTGATGAGGAAATCAAGTACCATGGAACTAGTTCTCTCAGAGTTGTTTTCCATTCTCTTACAGATTGCACTCTCCCTTGTGACAATGAAAAAAAAAAATAAACAGCTTGCATATCATAAATATGGCCAACATTCTACCTTAGTAGTACCCCACCTTTCTACCTTGAGGGAAGAAAGTTGTTTCCTTAGCTATTCTCCAGGACCTTCACTGGTTTTTCAGTTACTCAGAGTTTAGATTCCCTTTAGAGATTGTTTCATTACATCCACTATGCAAATGAAGAAAGCACCTCAGAAAGACTGATTTGCCTGGTTATATAACTGATAAGTCTTGGGGGCAGGTTCTGAACCAAGGTCTAACTAAAGCTAAATTCAGCACTCTAACTTCGTCTACAATGTCGCTGAAAACTGGCTGTCTAAACTTCACTTTAAGTGTCAAGGAGTTCACTATTCTATAAAGCAGCCAATTCCATCATTGGACAGATCTAAGGGTTAGGTGGGGAAACTAGGTGGCACAATGGATAGAATGTTGGGCCTAAAGTCAGGAAGACTCCTCTTCCTGAGTTCAAATATGGCCTCAGGCTAGCAGTGTGACTCTAGGCAAGTCACTTAACTCTGTTTGCCTCTGTTTCCTCATCTGTAAAATGAGCTGAAGAAAGTGGCAAACTGCTCCAGTATCTTTGCCAAGAAAACTCCAAATGGGTCACAAAGAGTTGGATACAAGCGAAACAACTGAACAACAACAATAAAGAATTAGAATAGTATCCTTACATCAAGGTGAAATCTATCTCCCTGTTTTACTATATGCTAGTTGTTCCCACTTTTGCCTTTGGGAACCAGACAGAAAGCCTAACCTACCTTGTTTCAAATACCTAAATGAGAGAATTCATGGAGAACAGCTAAATGCCCTTGTCAATTTCTTACTAGTCTTAAATTTCAGATACTTAGATGAAAGAATTATATATCTAGAGATTTTAGAAGCTATTTAGTCTAAGCCCTCTCATTTTACAAATGAGGAAAGTGAGACTAAGAGAGGTTATATGACTTGTTCAGGGTCATATAGCTATTCAGAGTCTGAAGTAGGATTGGAACTCAGGTCCTTTCAAGACTCCAAGTTCAGCACTTTAATCCACATAAAGTAACTAGTCTTCTTCTGGTCAAGGAAATGAGCCTACCAGTTCTATTCTGCCTTCTTTCTTATAAGGAATCGCCTTTCCAGAGAAAGCATGGGTCCTAGCCTTTCCTTGATCTTTCCTAAGTTTGTTGGTAGAGCTATATTTAAAATTCCTTTTCCTTGGTCACACATGTGTGTGTCTCTCTCCTTGTGACCTCTATGGGTGGCTGTCCTCCCTGCTGATGCTGGGTATACTTGAGAGAGAATATACTCCATAATTAAGGAGAAGATATTTGGTTGCTACTTTTCTTAGTATGCCATCTCAGTAAATACCTTTATATTGAGCTGTGTCATCTAATGGATTAAAGTAAACATTTCAAAATACACGAGTTCAATATACTTTAGGTGTTCAGACCAACAAAATACCTAGGAATGTGGGGTAATTATCCTTTCAGGAGCTCAACCTGCAAGGGAGAGTTAGTTGGGAAACCAGCTTAAAGGGATCACTACACTTACATGAATACATGTTGCTTCCCCAAACAACATAAAAGAGAACAGAACTATTTCATTTTTGTATTTGTATGCCCCATTCCTAGCATAGTGCCTGGCATGTAATAGGTGTTTAGTATATTTTGGGCAGTTAATTAATTAGCTCCAGCTACTCAGAGGTCTATTATTCCTTCTCTGTGTCAGATTGTTCCATCATTCAATTTCTTGATCCTCATATCCCTGGTTTGAATTCCCCACATTTCCTTTGTTTCATGTTTTGTTTTGTTTTGTTTTGAAAAACATGTTTCATGATTTAAAATTATTCTCTTCAACTTTACTGTGATTTTAGTTCATTTAAATCCTATTGTCAGGACAACTCATTTGAGATAAATAATTTCTCTGAACATGATAATGGTCTCCCATACACATTAACCTCTATCCTACTTACCTTGACTTCAGATTAAATCCTGTAAGAGTAACTACCTAAAAGAGAATATTGCTGAAGGCTTATAGAAGTAGGTTCTTAACGTGTTTGACTTAAATATTCACTTTATATGGGTAAGCACTTCTCTTCAAAGTAGATGTTTTACTCATAAGCCAGTCCACCCAGGTGGGAAGAATAATCAGACAGACATAATTTCTGCTAGAATTAGATCTAGATCAGTTTACAATCCACAATTGAGCCCTTCTGACTAAAGCACTATTTGATTATGATAAAATTAGAATGAAAACAGAAAGGCACATTCTTCAAAATGCTTGAGTTTTTTTTTTTTTAAATAACAAGTATAATTTCACCTAAGGGCTTTACAAATAGAAGGAATTAAATGGGGGGGGGGGAATTGGTGAAAAATTAAAATGATGCAAGAATATAGAAGGATGAAATTGGAGATGGAAAAGAGGAGTATTTCCTGTTTCTAAATTCAATATTTGTTATTTCTGCAATTCACTTGCTTAAACTTATGAAGAAAGACAAGATTCTGCTGCCACCAAACAGTGCTCCCACCTTTCTGAACAATAGAATGATTAGATAGTCCATACGAGGCGCCAACAATCATATTTCTTTTTCTTCCCCCAAACAGATTAACTAGCTTTACAAACTTGCAGGTCTGGAAAATCTGCTTCGATCTACAGCTATAGAGAAGGTATTGAGACATTGTTTTAAGATACTTTGCTCTATCAAAACTTACTTCCACTGCTCCATACTATGTGATTTCTACAACCATTGAAGGAAGATCTCTCTTTTCTGACCCATTCCTACTCTCTGCTTTTTCCAATTTCTGTCCTGTCTTACCTTAAAGCTGTCGACTTATAAAAATCCTTTGCCTGTCTTGCTATGTCACTACCCCAAACAGAAAGGCTGTCATTTTTTAAACTAAGGTCCTAAAATGAATCCTTGTCAAAGATGTCAGTAAAATCAAGCTCTGCCAATTCATTGCATAGTGTCGTTTCTACCATACCATGCTATTTTCCAATCTTACACATCTGTATCAAATTCTACTTACTCCCTCAATGGCCTTCTACAATTCCCCAAATCTCTCTGTTCTGCCATTATCCTTCTCATACTTCCACATGGTTTAACATCTAACTGTTTCCATTCATTCCATTTGTATTCGTTTTGTAAATCCTACCAAATAGGAAGCTTCTTGAGTTAGGGACCAAGTCTGATACTTCTTTTCTGTCCCCTAAAGGATTGAGCATATAAAAAAGCCCAAAACAAAACACAAAAAAACCTTGCTAGTTAACAGGTATCAATAAAACAAAACAAAAATGAATTCAAGGTACTAGGAAAGTATAAACAGAAAGAAGCAGTTATTAATAAAGGAACCAGGGAATGCTTCATATAAGGGTAGCACCACACAACAATAAAAATTCAACTCAAGTGTCTGCCTAGCTTGTATTCATCCTTCACTACGGCAAGCAAAATCCACCCTCCTACTCCATGAATCTCAATTGTATAGCACTTCTTCTTGTCTAGGCAGAAACAAAACAAAACAAAACAAAACAAAAATATTTCCTTTGTCACTCGCCCGGTTCTCTCACTTATATCAGGCTGTTCTATAATCCTCCCGAGTCTTATGTTCCTTTGTGGTCCCTTTCCATAATGACCTCTGGTGCCCATATTTCCCTTCATTTTTAATCACTCCCTCCCTCTCACTCTTTACATCTCCCAGAATTCACTGACTGCTTCCTTTCTAGACAACACTTTCTCCTCCAGAGCTGGAGGTTCATTCTTATGACCTTTGATCCACAAAGGCAGGATGAAGGGTTTTGATCTTCTTGGTACTTACTAATATTTCAAGCCCTTGTCCCACCATCATCATCTAGCAACTTTTCCTTTAAAATCCACATTATTCAGTTCTACTGCCCTGTACAGATTCTTGTCTCAGTCATCCAGCAGACTCTCTCAAATTCCTGAAACAAAAAATGTTTTAACACTGGCTTAGTCTTTTCACTCATCATCCAAATGGACTACCCAACCATGACTTCATAATTACCTAAAACTGTGCCACTACAAAGAAAGCAACCTTGGAAATGGTAGTTTCTTATCACAACAGCTTGTGCTTCTATATCCACTACCAAATCCCACAAACTTAAGTCTTATTTAACCTAAACTCCAGTCCCTTGAGTCATATTCCCATTCTATAACTCCTGTTCTGGCTTAACAGTGTAACAGAAGTTCACAATCTCAGAGTGAAGCTCTTATATGCCAATCTTGTATAAAGTTGACACTATAATGTCAGCAGCTATTGATCCAGCCTCTATTTGACTTCTTCCAGTGATGAGAAACTTACTGTACCCTCTACCTTTAGGACAGCTCTAATTGTTCATAAGTTTTTCTTTGACTGAGACAAAACTGTGTTCTCTGCAGCTTCCACTCATTCTTCCTAGCAACACTCTTGGAGTCCAAAAAAGCCCAGGTTTCCCCCCCACTCCAATCAAACACAACCTTACAAATCCTACAAGACAGCTATCATGCCTGGACATTCTCCTCACCCCTATTTTCCCCCTGAGTGTCTTTTTTCGTTCTCTAGACTAAACATTTCCAAGTGCCCTCCAGTTCCAAACATCTCCAGTTCCCTCATCTCAGTCACTTCTCTTCCTGAGTTCCATATGTCAATGTCCTTTCTAAAAGGTAGAGCACAAAAATGAAGCCAATATTCCGGATGTAAGGTGATCTGAGAAGAGTACAGCAAGCCTATAATCTCCTTCATTCCAAACATTATGCTTATATTAATGAAGCCTAGGATTGCATTAGATTTTTTTTTTTGGCTGCCATATCAGACTGATGATTCATATTAAGTTTAGAGAACACCAAAACCCTTGGGTCCTTTTCCTGTAAACTGTTGTTTAGCCACACCTCCTTCATTTTGTGCTTGTGAGGCTGATTTTTTTAAACTCCAATGTTGCACTTTACACTTATTACTATTAATTATCATCTATCTCATTGTTCTAGGCTGTTAGATCTTTGTGGATCTAACATGTTTATTATATCCAATAAGATATATTTTACATATCATATGTTAGTTATGATATCCAATATTAATATTAGCCTTCTCAACTTCATAAAACCCACAAATTCGTTGATCTTTATGCAAGTCAACAATGAACATGTGAACAATACTTAGAAGGATCTCACTTACATTTCTGTATTCAGTTACTTCAATGAGTCTTCCATTCTTAAATTTCTTATACAATTGTCTTCTTTGTTTCTTCCCATTTTTCCCAATCTACTAAACTACAACTTTGCATCATTTCCTACTCTACATAAACTACAACGCACATATTTATTCCTACCTCACCCACCAGGTCCAAATGAAGAGCATTAAGAAACAGAGCTAGCAGGGTAAATCAATGTTACTTAACCTCATCTGGGCCCTTAACACTGCATATAAATTCTCAGAATGCCTCTATATCCAACTCCCCTCAACACTGGCTACTCCATCAAAAAATCCACTTTTACTCCCACCCTTCTCCCTCTCAGCAAATTATAAGAGAAGATTAAAGCCATCACCTGTCAATAGCCCCCTCCATACCTCTATTTCCTCATCAATACTGCTTCTTTTCTCCAATATCAAAATGGCCAGGCTAACCATTCTATTTGTGCTCCTGATCAGATTCCAACCAAAACTTCTCCAAGAATTTTGTGATGACTGAGAAATCTTTTTCCTTCCCTCCTCCTCTCTCTCCTTCTCTCCACTTTCCTTTGAACCCAATGGCCCAACATGTGATTGTGTTATTGTTCTGTTACTCTCTACTGCTAAGTTTCTAGAGCGGGAAATTTACAATTATTGCCAATCACTGCTCAACTACTTCCACATTAGCTCCAAATTCCTGGGCTATAGTGAAATGAGATGGATTTGGAGTCAGACAGCTTGAGTTCAAATCTCATCTTAATTTACCTACTACCTTTGGGATCTTGGACAAGTCAGTCAACTTCTGCCCGATCAGGTGACCCATCCAGGGCTACCTCCAGGGGCCCTTCAAGCTCTAAATCTATGATCCTATGATTGCTTTAAAATGATGCCCAAGTTCTTATTCACGGACGTCATCATCTTTGATATTTAAGCAAGAAGTCATATTTTGACCATCTACTTACTCTCTCCCTCCCATGAATATACTTTACATCTCTATATACTATACATGTGTATATACTATACATCTAAGTCTATATATGTATATATACATCTATATATACAGCTACATAAACACATCTCTACATCTATGTACTATACATATCATACACCTATACATGTGTACATATATACATATGTAATATGTATATACTTTATACATATATAGCTATGTTGTTTCTCATGTTTGTATACCCAGAACATAGTATAGTGCCTCAAACATAATTAGTGTTTAATGAATGTTTATTGAATTAAAGCTGCTTTTCTTATTTATACTTCTTACAGTATAAACCCCACATCACCACCCTCATACGGAAAATTTTATCTAGCATAATCTCACAGGAAAAGTTAAGTCACAAAAGGATTATCTTGGAGCCTTTTCTCTGACAGACTTATGTAATTTTATATCTAATGATGGGATTCCCAATAGAAGCATATGCCCTTTAAAGCTAAAATGACAGCCTACTGCTGCTTTCCAATTTCCATATCCCAATCACCTATCCTGTCTGTTCTAAGCAGAATTTTAGGATTTGGCTATTAAAATTCTGTCTACTCTCTGAATTCTGGTACACAAGAAGACAGACCCTTGGCTTTCCACTGTTGGAACATTCCTAGACTTCTTGCTCAGTAGAAGATAGGTATCTAGTACTGCCTACTTACTAGACACATTCCCTGATCCTGTCTATATCCTGAGATAAGAAAATGTGCACTTCCACTCTCTGGATATAACACCTGGCATCCTTTCTGTTCACTTTTACATCTCTGGCCCTTTGCTCTTAATAACACCTATAGCTCAGACCTAGTGAGGACCTCCATTTAGTCAACATACCCGTTCTACTTGATTTTCCAGTCTTTTCATTTTGGATATTTAACACATAGAGTGAAGTCTACATTCAATTCAATTCAATAGACATTTAAGTGTCTATTTGCTGTAGATGAAAAAAAAAATTACAGCTCCTTCTCTGAAAGAGTTTGCAACCTACTGAAGGCATTCAACATGAGGAGTAAGTATGAAACAAGGAGAATAAAGAGGGAAAAAGTAAGATGCAAACAAAGTACTCTAGGAAAATCTGGGTAAGGAGAGAACATTTTCAACTATATGGATGGAAGAAGGCTTTGGGAAGGAAGATGGATCCAAACTCAGTGGTGCAAGAGAAGAGTTTCCCCCTCACCTATCTTATTTTTTTTTTATTCTGAATTTAATAAACACCAAATAAAATGAGTATGTCTATATACAAATGGAATAAGAGAGAATTATACTTGAAACTGAACATCCCTATTATATAGAGCTTACTTTCCTTTTTAAGTATATAATAAATTAAACATGTAACTTTCGAAGTTATTCTATTTGTTTAAGATTCTTTCTGGTATTTTCTTCCCTTCTCATTTTTTTTTTTTTGAAAGGAGAGGAGAATATCTGTCATGGCTGGGGTCGGGGGGAGTGGAGGTTATGTCTCACTGTCTATCTTCCATCCATAGCATCTCTGAAAGATGGTCCATAGCACACTTCATCATTGGTCCTCTGGAATCCTGGTTAGAGTTCTTTAATTTTTGAAAGTTGATTTTATTTGCAATATTGATGTTATCGTATAAATTGTTCTCCTCATTTTGCTTGCTGAATTGACTGTCAGTCAATATGTCTTTTCATGTTTCTCGGAAACTACCTTTTATTCTTCCTTACAAAGTAATAATATTTCATTACACTCATGCACCATTATTTGTTCAGCTATTCTCCAATGACATGTATTCCTCTGGCTCACGATTGTGTCACCACAAAAAGAAGTCCTATAAATAGTTTTGTACATATGGGTCCTTTTCCTCTTTCTTTTCTCTCTTTGTGACATAGGCGTAGTAGTGGTATTGCTAGGTCAAAGGGTAGTGACTTTTAGGTATAGTTTCAAACTGCTTTCTAAAAGGGCTGGATCAGTTCACAGCTTCATCAGCTATACATGCATGTTATTCTTTTCTGCAATCCCTATTATTTTTTTCTTTTTTCTTTTTTTTGTTTTGTAATCTTTGCCAACCTACTGGGCACATAAAGGAAGATCTGGACAAGGAACAAAGGGAGTGCAATCTAGGTATAGGGATATGGGTGGGGCTGGGAGGGTGAAAGGTAAAGAACAGAGCATACAGAGTTAGTAACGTAAGGTGAGGCAGGTTGGAGCCATACCAGAAAGACCTTAAATGACAAACTAAGGGGTTCACCTTATCTTATAAAGAAGTTAAAAGCACTAATAGCAGTCAGATTTGTGTACTACAAATATTATTTTGGCAGCTAAATTATAGGTAAAGTCGAAAGGGGAGACACAGACTATATCTATAGAGGGAGCGAAACCTAACTATTACAATAGTCTAGAAGAATGGTAATGGGCCTGAATGAAAGGAGTGGCAGCCTGACAGAGACCTTAACTTGTGAGGATAAAATGAGATAATATTTGTAGAGCACTGAGCACAGTGCTTGGAACATAGCAGGTCTTTAAGAAAGGCTTGTTTTCTTCCTTCTTTATTAATGAAGTCCTTTTCTTCTTTCAAGACTCAGCTCAATCATTATACTTCATTCACTGTCTCTCTTGACCATCACCCTGCTACCACCAGCAGCACCACCATCCAGCTATCCAGGATCTCTTCCCTCTTTTAATTAATCATAAAATCCTGTTTGAACCTAGTCTATGCATTTATGTTCTACTGAATTATTTGTATACAATCTTCATCTCCCTTAGTACCTGTATCCTCTTTAAATACAGAATGAATGCTGATTCTCATAACACCCCTGAAAGATAGGTGCTATTATTATCCCTATTCTACTAAATTTAAAAAAAAAAAACACTGAGGCTAAATTAGGTTAACTGACTTGTTTGGGGTTATAAAGCTAGACAATATATAAGGAATGATTCAATTTATATCTTCCAGATTCCAAATCCTTCAGTGTGACAACTAGCAGTCACTTGAATTGAATGGAATTACAGCGTCTGACACATGATTGGTTAGTAGCTTAATAAATGTTGTTGACTTGATTTGATGACTGGGGCAGGGGTAAAACAAGGCTGTTGCCAAGGATAGCAAAGTGTGCCCTTTGTCCATTTTGAAAGTATGGTTAAGTTTTATGACAACCTAGCTTCAGCACCAACCCAAACCTTTACCAAACCTTTGCCTCTTTCCAAATCTTACTCCCTATCCTTCCCCACTACTCCCCAAAGAAAATAACTTTATGAGAAGGTTCATTTGTGCTTGCTCCTAAGAACCACCTTTGACCCCCTTGACAGCAGAAAGTGTCCTAACTAAATAATTCATTCTTGTGATGTTTACTGTGCCCAAATATAGCCTCTGAACACATTAGCTCTTTTCTATTCTATTTTTAATACCATCTAGTGCCTTCCCCCAACTTACTGTATTTTGAAACTTCCAACCTTCAGAAGAGGCATTTCACCAAAAAAAATTTTTGATGTGTAAGTTTTTCACTAATCTTTATCTCATTAAATGAGCAATGAGCAATAAAATTAAAATTTATTCTTACTTTACAATAGCATTCTTCTTACACAAAGCACTGAAACATTAAAAACTAGGAGAATAAGAAATTAAATTTTGGGGAGCAGAGTGTGGAGAGAATCATTTCTGCTATAGAAGACCAGGCCAAAATTATTACAGTTTGATCTGTACTCTCTACAACATTAATTCACTAAAATACACATACAAATAAGCACAGTCTAATTTATTTTCTACCATTCCATTCCCTATAAAGTAAAATAAAAACTAAATAATTCGCTACAGGAAACAGTAAGGTTATCCTTACCTTAATTTATATTTTCAAGTGTATGTATACTTTGAAAAAACTTTCTAACTCAGTTTACAAGGAAAAACACAACAAAAACAGCACACTTCCTATAGCTAAAATCTAAAAATAGCTGAAGCCACGGTCTACGGATTTCTCTTCACCAAAGTGACACTTCAAAAGAAAAAAAAAGTCATAAATACTTTTGCTAAGATCAATTAGATATATGTTAAATTTAACCCATGGAACACCAGCAATTCACAGTGGATTCTGTACTGGATTTTAGAGTTACAAACCACCTGGGTTCAAATTATGCTTCAGACACTTATTAAGTCTCCCTGTACAAATCAATCCACCTACTTTACAAGGTTATTGTGAATCATAAATGAGGTAAACTAAGGGAAGTATACTGCAAACTTTAGAGTACTTTATAAATGAGATGTTAGTATCAGTATACATGTTTAATGATATAGCTATTTCTTTTTTTATCTATTTTTTTAATTTTAATTTATTTTTAACATGTTTGGTTTTCAGCATTGATTTTCACAGGCATTTGAATTACAAATTTTCTCCCCATTTCCTCCCCCGCCCCGACTCCAAGATGGTGTAGATATAGCTATTTCTTAAAATCATTCCCATACTAGAAGAACCTTTCAATATTTCAGACATCTATGATTTAGTCACTGTAGATGAACTTCAATACTTCTACGACTTGCAGGTAATCTGTGAGAGTTACTGTGCCTGAAAAACAACCTTTCTTGAAGACAATCTAGGGTTCAGAAAGCCCAAACTCAACCGGACTGGTCCTCAGATGCCAAATACAAAGCCTATTACTGGGCCTGTCCTCAAAGTCTTTCCATTTTGGAAAGATCTGTCAGAGATTATGTGCTCTTGGCATAGTCCATGAGAGCCAAGGGCCATTTCCACACTAGGATGAGGCACTGGAAGAGGTCTTTAGAAAATAACAAGGCCATTATTTCAAATGGAAATCAAGGCTGGAAGTAACATAGCACATCTTGTGCAAGAACCCCTAAGAAACACACTGCATATGTCCAAAATATAAATCTAGCCAAAGTCACCAAGAATACCTGTAAAATTTATGACTGTTTTTATACTTTCATTATATTCTTTTAGCAAACCAAGTGAATTTTCTTTCAATTTTAGGTTTGTGTTAATGCAAAAATGATTATTTGAAAATAATTTTAATGGAGATTCTTTTATATGTTATGTTGAATATATGTCATATATCTAAAACAATGTGCTCCAATAAGATAAAAAGTCTTTCAAATAAGAGTTGCTTAGTTTCTTTTTTCTGCACATCAGAGTGGTATGTCAGCTGCTGTTGTTTCTCCATCATCCATAACAATGTGGCATATTATTTTACTCTGTCCTTTACAGTACTATTGCTCAACCAGCAGTCCATGACAAATTTTTACAAGCTTGTAAAATTTTTACTATCAAGAGGCCTCTACTCTTTAAAACCTATAAACAAAAAATAATCTTCCTTTTCATTATGCTGTGCCTCTCCCACCACCTTCTCTTCTCCCACAACTCTTCTGGTGACCCAAAGCTACTTTGGGCAAATATGGTTTATATACAGAATTTGGATATTTTGTGGGTTTGTGGCATAGCTTGTGTTGAAGCAGAAGCTTAGGTTTATTCTCCAATAACATTCCAACACAGCACCCTCTTGGTCTGGGCCTTAGGCGCTTTCAAGCATTGGCACTAACTGTCTTCATACATCTTTACTTTCCCTTCTGTCCTGTTTTAAGTATAGCACAGAAAGTTAATAACAAAACAAAGCAGCAAAACATGGACAATGTTTCTTTTTTTTTTTAACGGTTTAATGTAGAACAAGAGTTCAGTGTTTCTAGTTACTAATGAAAAGTCTCAGCCCACACCGCTGAAGACTTTGAACAAGCTTTTGAAAAACAGTAATAACGAAGATTACAATATTCTGTGCAATTATGGACTCTAGAGTTAGGCCTGTGAAGCTAGGATGGATGGGAAAGGCAAAGAAAGGGTTAAGTTGGAATAAGAGAAGGTAACCTTGCTGGAAATACAAGAACTCTTTGTTGTTGTTCAGCCATTTCAGTTGTGTTCAACTCATTGTGAGTCTACTTGGGGTTTTCTTGGCAAAGACATTGGAATTGTTTGCCATTTCCTTTTCCAATCCATTTTATAGACGACTAACAGAAGCAAATAGGGTTAAGTGACTTGCCCATAGTTACACTGCTATTCGGAGGCCACATTTGAACTCAGGAAAATGAGTCTTCCTTTCAATTCCTGACTGGAGCTCTATCCACTGTGTCACCGAGCTGCCTGATAAGAACTCTAGCAGGGCATAAAAAGCTTGGAGAATCACAGACCTTACAGGATAATAGGATCATAACTAAAGCCGTGAGAGGCTTACCGTCTAGTTTTCATTTTACGTATGAGGAAACTAAGGCCCAAACAGGTTAAGTGACTCACTCAAGATCACAGAACTAGTAAGTATCACGGATGGGATTTGAACCCAAGTCCTCTGCCTCCAAAACTAGTGTGCATTCTCCACTGTACCAAAACCAATGTCCATAGGTTCATCCCAAGGTAGAGAATATTAGGACAATATAACTTTATTCTGGGCATTTTATTTTAGCTTATTTTTTTAAGGTCGTATTTCAAATCCTTTTTTATAATAGGCAAAGCCAAATCCCAGGCAAAGAGGCTTAAGGGGAAAACAGAACAATTAAAAACTATTCATACAGGCTGTCCCAAAAGTCAGTACAGTTTTAAGCTACTAAAGCCCAAAACAGCACTAAGACTTTTGGGATATATGCGCTTTAAAGTTTAGAGTGCTTTTCTCACAACAACCCTCTGAGAAAAGCAGGGTAAGTATTACCCCCATCTGACACATGCTGAAAGAGTCTAAGAGGCCAAAGACGCTCGTCTGAGTTCACCTAATAAATACGAGAACTGAGACTCCAACCCGCACAAGGGATATTGAGTGAAAGAGGCTCTGGATTTGGAATCTAATCACTTGCCATTGTGAGACCTTAGGCAAATCACGGCCTCTCTGGGCCTTAGCTGCCTTATCTGCAAAATGAGGAGGTAGAAATAGACTGTCTCTGAAATCTCTTTCAGTTCTCAATCTATGTTCCTGTGCTCTCTCCTAACCTGGGAATTTTTTTTGGTGATTTGTGAGTCTATGAAGTGCATATTCAAATCTGGCAGTCTAGCCTAAAGTTATGACATAAATTCCATGAGGATGATATCAGTTACAAGAGGAAACCCTGCGCCTAAATAGGAACGTATCTACTTTCCCAACATGTGCATCGATTTTAACAAGAATCAATTCTCAATTTTCCATGATGTCAGGATCCTGGCTAGCTCCGATTAGCATTGGGAAGCCCTTAGGGCAGGGGAGAGGCTCATAGACAAAATGCAGCATCCAATATCATCAGGCCTGTGGCAAGGACACAGAAACACACACATACATACATTACCCCTCAGGGACATAGACTTAGTAAGGCCTCTAGGAAGGCAAGTCAGAATATATTATCACGTGAGAGACATGTTCTAGTTGTCTGAATTTTGTTTCCACCTATTCTTTTTTCTAGCTCTGCTAATAGGCATCAAAATTATATTATTTATTTCACCCATATTATCCTTTATTTCCCCTGTACCCTAAATACAGATTTCAAAAAATATTTTTTATATTATGAACTTGATGAATGTCAAGAAACAAGAACATTTCTAGTAACAGAAAAATAGGACCACATAGGAAATTGTGATTCTCTGCTATGTACAGCTTGCGTTGTTCATTTGTTTGTGTATTTTAGGTTTAATGCGGGCGTTCTAAAACTTCCCTGCTTCTCTGTGATCCAGAAAAGTTAAATGATTTATTCAAGATCACACAACCTAAGCAGCAGAAGTTGGATTCGAAACCAGTTGGCTCCTGAGCCCCCTTCAAAACTTATTTCTGCTCTCCTATGTTTAATTTTTTTTGATTGATTCACTATTACTCTTTTCTTTCTTCTTCTTTATTTTAAAGTATAATGGTATGCCCTGACTAACATTCTCCCCCACCTCCACCAAAAAAAGGCCCTCCTTATAACAAATAAGTTTAGTAGTACAAAACAAATGTACACCTTGGTCACAACTAAAAATGCACATCTCATTCTGTATCTCTTTTTGATGGGGGGAAGGGGTAGTAGCACTCTTCAACATCAGTCTTCTGTAGCTGTGATTGGTCACTGTGTCATCATACTTCTTCAACTTTTTCATAGTTGTTTTGTTTATAATGTTGTAGTCATTGTAAAAGTTATTCTGTTGGTTCCGTTCACTTTCTATCAGTTCACATAAATCCTCCCATATTACAGTGAAACAATATTCCTTTAGAGGGAAAGATTGTTAATACACACTAAAATAACTAAAAGTGAGTGCCCTACAAAGTTCAGACAGAATAACTACTACAAACTCTAGACCCACTCTATACCAGGCATCATCTATGAAATTTAATAGACGTAAGAGGAATTATTAATTTCCATTAATATACCTCCCAAAGCTTTTGAAATCATAGTCTGTCACTACAATTCCCTAAAGCAGACAAAACAAATTAAATAATTTTCCTCAAAGACCATAGCATTTTAAAAATGGTCCTAACACGTGTGACTCCCTGTTCCATTCACACTGGCTTCTTTCCAGAGTCTCTCTCTTCATGTCTTCTCTCCTCATAGTGAAATCTATAAAACTCAAAGAGACTTCTCTTTACTCTGCTACTGTCAAGTCTCACCCCTCCCTGACAAGCCCATGCCAACATTTTATTTCTATCAATGAGAAGAGAAATCCATACAACTGGACCTTCAAGCCAGGGTCACATTCTAAGAGAAATAATGTCAAAGGCTCTGGGGAATGATTAAATAGGAATTCAAACTACCACTATTTTAAGACTATCACCTTTTTATTTTTAAATGAGGTTTTTTTTTGCCATTTCCTTTTCTTTCTTTTTTTTTATTTAATATATATAGTTTTCAGCATTGATTTTCATAAGAGTTTGAATTACAAATTTTCTCCCCATCTCCACCCTCCCCCCAACTCCAAGATGGCGTATACCCTGGTTGCCCTGCTCTGCAGTCAGCCCTCCCCTCTGCCACCGCACTCCCTTCCCATCCCCCCCCTTCCTTTCTTGTAGGACAAGATAAATTTCTACGCCCCATTGCCTGTGTATCCTACCCTCGAGTTGCATGCAAAAACTTTTTTTTGTGTTTTTGAACATCTGTTTTTAAAACTTTGAGTTCCAAATTCTCTCCTTCTTCCCTTCCCACCCACCCTCCCTAAGAAGTCAAGCAATTCAACATAGGCCACATGCGTATCATTTTGTATAACCCTTCCACAATACTCATGTTGTGAAAGACATAATTTCGCTCCTTCCTAACCTATCCACCTTT